>CM064492.1:80272978-80277978 GCA_032716605.1 Paralithodes platypus | reverse complement strand
TGTGTGTGTGTGTGTGTGTGTGTGTGTGTGTGTGTGTGTGTGAGGGATCTGCCTTCTGTGGGCCATTTCCTTATGTTATTAAATCATTCAATCATAATACATTGCACAATATCCCTTTCATTCCTACATCCTTTTCCTTTCCTTCGCTCCCCCCCCCCCCCCCCACCCCATCACTCTGGCCCGAGGCACCAGTTCACCTGAGATTGGAATGTTGTGACTTACCCCCCACACCACCCACCCCCACAACGCCCATCCTACACCACCACCCCCCACCCCCGCAACGCCCATCCTACACCACCCCAACAACACCCCCCCCACCCCCCCTACACCACAACCCCCCCCACACCACCATAAAACCCACCCTACACCACCTCAACACCCCCACCCTACACCACAACACCCACCCACACCACCATAACACCCACCCCACACCACCATAACACCCACCCTACACCACCATAACACCCACCCCACACCACCATAACACCCACCCTACACCACCACCCACCCTACACCACCATAGCACCCACCCCACACCACCATAACACCCACCCTACACCACCATAACACCCACCCTACACCACCATAACACCCACCCTACACCACCATAACACCCACCCCACACCACCATAACACCCACCCCACACCACCATAACACCCACCCCACACCACCCACCCTACACCAACACCCACCCTACACCCTCATAACACCCACATTACCTGTCATCCTCTCTATAATGTGTGTGTGGCGGTATTATAAAGGTTAATAAGGCAGGTCAAGGTAATGTATGTATCTTATCTATGTGTAAGTTCGTGTAACATACTGACAGAAATACGTTTCCTCGCTAGACCTCCATCAAACTTAAAATACCGTAAACGCCTCGTAGACCCCCTTTCAAGATCATTTGTAAATTTTTCGGTAGGAAAATGTCCTGACCGAAGGCCGGTTTCCTCTAAAATTATAGGTTCGCTATCGCTCGCCAGGAAAAAAATCGACACCTAAATGGCACGAAAGGTCTTAATATTGACAAAGAAATGGGGCAAAAGGTCTCAAAATCGCCAAACTAATGGAACGGACGTCTTAAAATCTCAAAACTAATGGGGCTAAACAAGAGGGAGAAGGGGGTCCAGAAAAAGCGACTACCTTATCAAGTCTCACACCCATAGAGGAAGATTATGCTAGTACAGTATATCCGTGGTTATGTCCCACCTCCCTCCTCCTCCACTATCCTTAGGGGATTTTTTTTTTTTTTTTTTTTTTTTTTTTTTTTTTAATAATCAATTATATATTGATTTATCTATACATATTTTAGTTTCCTCCCCAGACCTCCATCAAGCTTAAACAAATAAATACCCCCAAGATAAAGATAAATCCGTGCATTTTCGGTAGAAAAATCTCCGGCCTTTGGCCGATTCCTTTTAAATTTCAGGCTCGCTGACACTCGCGAAGATAAAATCGGAACTACAATGGCAGGAAAGGTTATAACACTACAATGGCAGGAAAGGTTATAACACTGAGAAAGAAATAAGGCGAAAGGTCGTAAAATAGCCAAACTAATGGGGCGAACATCTTAAAATCTAAAAACTAATGGGGCTAAACATGAGGGAGAAAGGACGTCCAGAAAAAAAACTTAACTACTCTTTAATTTCCTTCAGTCTGCCTCTTGACTTCCAATGTTGCTTCTCTATCCCAAGTTAACCCCTTCAGGACGTTGGAGTCATCATAAGTGTTTTCTGGGTAACAATAAGACGATTGTATTCAACTTAGGACAAACTTATAACTATTAAAGGGGAGAATCTATTTCATTTCACCTTTTGACTAGCACAGATTTCCAAACTTACGTAAAATCTTCTTATGACAGAAGAAAGTTATTTTTATTTTATTTAACACACACACACACACACACACACACACACACACACACACACACACACACACACACACACACACACACACACACACACACACACACACACTCTCTCTCTTATAACAATGATAGCATATTATACCACCACTCCAAAGTATTGTAAGGCCCCATCTTAGGTATGGCGTGCAATTTTGGTCTCCTTATATGAGGAAGGACATCGACAAACTGGAGCCGGTACAGCGTAGAGGAGCAAGCTGATACCGCCACTGAGATATGGACTATAGTATGAATAACTTTACAAATAATTAAGGAAAGAAACTTAAGAGGTCAGACAATCGAGTTTTTCGAAACATTGAATGAAGTTTATACAAATTCACCGTTCACAATAAGTAATAATTGAAATCTGGATGTTACAACAAATGTCTTCTCCTACAGTTCATTGGAACATATTGTCAAACAATTTGGTAGATACTTTTAAAATCGACATATATAAAAGGAGGCTCTACCTTTCCTCCGCCCCCACCACCACCACCTTACCTGTCCTCCACCTCCACCACCCCACCACCACCTTACCTGTCCTCCACCTCCACCACCCCACCACCACCTCCGCAACCTATCTATCCCCCCCCCCCCACCCCCCACCTTACCTGTCCTCCTTCCAACATAATTACCTTTCCTCTACCTCTCCACCACCCTTACTTTCCTCCATTTCTCCACACCACCTAACCTTGCGTATACATTGCGTTGTTTCGGCCATCTTTCAATGGCCTCGGTGAGAGCCGCTCCCCCCGAGTATGTTTGCTGCCGGTGTTTGATGCTCCATACCATTCGAGGGGGCAGCTCTCTCTCCCCCGCGAAGCATGGCTGAACCAAGGTCTATTGACTCTATTGGGTTGAACAGGCACATTACCTGTTGTCCACGTCTATCACCACCATTCCCCCTCCCACCCCCCACCCCCTCCCACAAACACACCTTACCTTTTTTCCACCCCTCTTCCCCCACCTGTCAATACAGTTCACCTGTCTGAGCGTCTTACCTGTGGACAAACAAACAACAACATTAGTACACGGTTTGGGAAACATGGAGGGATATATCTATAATCTTAACCTTCTTTATCAGATGATGCATTTTAAACCCTTTCTCTACGAATAGTACGAAGGCGCATATTTGTTTATTTCTGACTACCATTGGAAGCAGGGTCCAGATAATATATTCTCTGGACCCTGATTAGAAGACTGTGTTTAGTTAGGGAACGATCTGTGGATGCTATCGGGTCACTGAGATAGTCTGCAGCCATTAAATTCCTTCATAAGCCGAATAAAACCATTTAGCATTAGCCAGAATAACATAATGACGTCATCGTTAGATTACTCTAATTGCCACTGGACAACTTTATTCAGCTTCAGAATGACTATGCAAAATCAGAAGGTTAAACAAAACTGTTTTTATTACATTATGACTACGACGCATTCTTAACCCTTTTATTACATTATGACTACGACACATTCTTAACCCTTTTATTACATTATGACTACGACGCATTCTTAACCCTTTTATTACATTATGACTACGACGCATTCTAAACCCTTTTATTACATTATGACTACGACACATTCTTAACCCTTTTATTACATTATGACTACGACGCATTCTTAACCCTTTTATTACATTATGACTACGACGCATTCTTAACCCTTTTATTACATTATGACTACGACGCATTCTTAACCCTTTTATTACATTATGACTACGACGCATTCTTAACCCTTTTATTACATTATGACTACGACGCATTCTTAACCCTTTGATTACATTATGACTACGTCGCATTCTTAACCCTTTTATTACATTATGACTACGACGCATTCTTAACCCTTTTATTACATTATGACTACGACTCATTCTTAACCCTTTTATTACATTATGACTACGACGCATTCATAACCCTTTTATTACATTATGACTACGACGCATTCTTAACCCTTTTATTACATTATGACTACGACGCATTCTTAACCCTTTTATTACATTATGACTACGACGCATTCTTAACCCTTTTATTACATTATGACTACGACGCATTCTTAACCCTCTGAGGATCATGACGCGCTTTGACTGCTTATTCTGGCTATCATTATACGATTTTATTGAGCTTAAGGGGGTACTATTAGATTATTTTATTCAGTTTAAAATGGGCCACCATCAATTTACAATGCAATACAATACAATACAAAAGTGAACAATACAATACAAATGTGAATAATACAATACAAAAGTGAACAATACAATACAAATGTGAATAATACAATACAAATGTGAACAATACAATACAAATGTGAACAATACAATACAAATGTGAACAATACAATACAAATGTGAACAATACAAATGTAAACAATAAAATACAATACAAATGTGAACAATAAAATACAATACAAATGTGAACAATACAATACAAATGTGAATAACACAATACAAATGTGAACAATACAATACAAAAGTGAATACAATACAAATGTGAACAATACAATACAAATGTGAACAATACAATACAAATGTGAACAATACAATACAAAAGTGAATATAATACAAATGTGAACAATACAAATGTAAACAATAAAATACAATACAAAAGTGAACAATACAATACAATACAAATGTGAACAATACAAATTTAAGCAATAAAATACAATACAAAAGTGAACAATAAAATACAATACAAATGTGAACAATACAAATGTAAAAAATACAATACAATACAAATATGAACAATACAATACAATACAAATGTGAACAATACAATACAAATGTGAACAATACAATACAATACAAATGTGAACAATACAATACAATACAAATGTGAACAATACAATACAAATGTGAACAATAAAATACAATACAATTGTGACCAATACAATACAAATGTGAACAATAAAATACAATACAAATGTGAATAATACAATACAATACAACTGTGAACAATACAATACAATACAAATGTGAACAATACACATGTGAACAAACGAACCATACAAAATAATCTATCCAACATCACATACATTTCAAAACCCGCTTATCCAAACCCATCTAACCTTGCAAAATACCAAACCCGAAAAACACCGCCGTATCGC
>CM064492.1:80227978-80270478 GCA_032716605.1 Paralithodes platypus | reverse complement strand
CCGATTCCTCTTAAATTGCAGGCTCGCTGTCGCTCGCCAGGAAAAAATTGACACCTAAATGGGACGAAAGGTCTTAAAAGTGACATAAATTGGGTGAAAAGTCTTAAAATTGCCAAACTAATGGGGCGAACGTCTTAAAATCTCAAAAGCAATGGGGCTAAACATGAGGGACAAGGGGGTAAAGAAAAAAGTCCCTCAAGTGGATACCTCCCCTTAAGGGCGGTGCGAAGGGAAATAATTGTTTATGGGGAGATGGTTCACTTTTGGGCGATTTTTGCATGTATTCATTGTGTTTCTAGTTTCCTCCCTAGACCTCCATCAAATTAAAAAAAAAAAAAAAAAAACGTCCATTAGATCCCCCTTCTAGATTAATTTGTACATTTTTCGGTAGAAAAATGTTCCGGCCGAAGGCCGATTTTTCCAACATTAAAGGCTCACTATCGTTCGCCAGGGAAAAAATCGACACCTAAATAGCACGAAAGGTCTAAATATTGACGAAGAAATGGGGCGAAAGGTCTTAAAATCGACTAACTAATGAGGCAAACATCTTAACATCTGAAAACTAATGGGGCTAAACATGAGGGAGAAATTGGTCCAGAAAACCGGCCCATCTCCCCTTAAGAATAAAAGCGTAAGTTTTAGTTTATATCGGATGGATGGAGGCCGATTTTTGAAGACTTCCTCCATATGATAATTGGACCAAATTGATTTACTTTATTCAATATTGATGATCCAATCAATCCAAACCTTCGCCACCTTAATGAACTTGCCGAAAATTACCTAAATTAACTGTGGTACACTCGGATAATATACCACCATTATTTTACGAATCAAATTGTATTGCCAATACAACTTCATATGTTAATCATAAATTGTATTGCCAATACAACTTCATATGTTAATCATAAATTGTATTGCCAATACAACTTCATATGATAATCATAAATTGTATTGCCAATACAACTTCATATGTTAATCATAAATTGTATTGCCAATACAACTTCATATGATAATCATAAATTGTATTGCCAATACAACTTCATATGTAATCATAAATTGTATTGCCAATACAACTTCATATGATAATCATAAATTGTATTGCCAATACAACTTCATATGTTAATCATAAATTGTATTGCCAATACAACTTCATATGATAATCATAAATTGTATTGCCAATACAACTTCATATGTTAATCATAAATTGTATTGCCAATACAACTTCATATGATAATCATAAATTGTATTGCCAATACAACTTCATATGTTAATCAAATTGTATTGCCAATACAACTTCATATGATAATCATAAATTCCTAGATTAGTGAGTTGCAGTGAGTGGAGAATGAAGGGTGTGGTGGTGGTGGTGGTGGTAGTGGTGGAGGTGGTGTGTGTGTGTGTCAATCAGGGAATATATAGGCGACATTGGTCAATATCCAATTTCTAACATAAAGGATAACTTCTACTTCATTGTATTATATCTAAATTAAAAAGGACCTTAAGAGGAGATTAATAAGAGAGACCTCTATCAAGCTTAAAAAAACATACCCAAATAGCCCCCTTCGAGGTAATTTTGCAAGGCCAGTTCCTCCTAAAATACAGGCTCGCTATCGCTTCACAGGAAAACAAATCGACATCAAAATGGCAAGAAAGGTCTTAAGGGGAGGCAGACCGTTTTTCTGGACCCCCTTTTCCCTAATTCTTAGCCCCACTAGTTTTGAGATTATAATGGGCCGAACGCCCATTAGTTTGGCGATTTTAACACCTTTCGCCCCATTTCGTTGTCAATTTTAAGACCTTTCGTGCCATTTAGGTGTCGATTATTTCCTGGCGAGCGATAGCGAGCCTGCAATTTCAAGAGGAACCGGCCTTCGGCCGGGAAAATTTTCTACCGAAAAATTTACAAATTTATCTTGAAGGGGGGTCTACGGGGTGTTTTTCTAAGCTTGATGGAGGTCTAGGGAGGAAACTAAACAAATATATGAATAAATGAATTAATAGACCAAACAAACGGTCAGTTTCCCCTTAAAGGTGGGGGCTCATGGGTTGAGATAAACATGGAATGATAATCGCCAATCTGTACATAATTATCTTGCAAAATGCAATGGCACTGAAATAATTATTAACAATGGTATAAAGGATTTTGTGGATCGTCTATACCGGGCCTGTGACGTCACAAGAGTGTAAGTCCACCATCCAGTCTAGGCTAAGGATACTGGTGTGACGTTTAATATTGACAAAGGAAACGAAAGATCGTAATATGGCCAAACTAAAGGAGCGAAAGTCTTAAAATCTCAAAACTGATAGGGTTAAACATGAGGGAGAAGGAGGTCCAGAAAAAAAAAATCCTCCCCTAAAGGAATCCAAGACAAAGAAAACTATGTCGTATAACGGTTTCATTCCCAAATTGACCTCCCATTCCCAAGCTGAGTAAAGCCGGAGTCACACGAGCCGTTTTACGAGCAATTTTTAAGGGCAATTATGGTCTGGAAGCTTCAACATTTACACTGTATTAGAATTCAGCCGCCTCACATAATCTACCTCCAGTCTAGTTACCGATACCCGTGCGAAAAAGTCCCGAAATAATACGAGAAAAAACTTGCCCATGGAAAATTGACGGAAAAAGCGCTCGTGTGACAGCGGCTTAAGGTGAGACTGGCCGTTTGTTTGGTCTATTAATTCATTTATTCATATATATTTTTTAGTTTCCTCCCTAGACCTCCATCAAGCTTAGAAAAACACCCCCTAGACAAGATAAATTTGTACATTTTTCGGTAGAAAACTGTCCCGGCCGAAGGCAGATTCCTCTTAAAATTGCAGGCTCGCTATCGCTCGCCAGGAAAAAAATCGACACCTAAATGGCACGAAAGGTCTTAAATTTGACACCGAAATGGGGCGACAGGTGTTAAAATCACCAAACTAATGGGCCGAACGTCTTATAATCTCAAAACTAGTGGGACTAAACATTAGGGAGAAGGGGGTCCAGAAAAACGGTCTGCCTCCCTTAAGATCGTGAACTGGAGTATCAGGGGCGTGGGTGTGGTGGTGGTGGTGGTGGTGATGGGGGCGTAGATATGTCAAGGAGGGATTAGTGTATAAACATATTGGCTCATTCCACACTTTCTAAAATAATGGATAACTTGTATATATATACCGGTATATAATTATATATATATATATATATATATATATATATATATATATATATATATATATATATATATAAGGAATCGGAAGATAACAACACTATCTAATACAACAATTGATGTTCCTAATTTAATGGAGTGACAGGGGTGTGGTGGTGGTGGTGGTGGTGATAGTGGTAGTGATAGTGGTGGTGGTGGTGATGATACTAGTAGTGGTGGTGGTGGTGGTGGTGGTATAGGTGGGGATAGTAGTGATGGTAGGGGGTGGGGATGTGTCAAGGAGGGAATACATATATAGACATTTTCTCACTCTCCATTTTGTAAGGTGAAGGGTAACTTGTAATTCATTATATTCTGGTTAACATTGGACGATATTAGTTGAGGATTTACTTTGAGTGTTATTATTAATATTACTTATTTGTGTAAAGTTTGCTCCTCAGACTTCCATCAAACTTAAAAAACACCCCAAAGACCTCCCTTTAAGATAAATATACATTTTTTCAATAGAAAAATTCCCCTCCTAAATACTTTTTTCTTTTCTGGATCCGCTTCTCCCTCACGTTTAGCCCCATTAGTTTTGATATTCTAAGACGTTCGCCCCATTAGTTTGGCGATTTTAAGACCTTTCGCTCCATTTCTTTATCAGTACCAAGACCTTCCGGACCATTTAGGTGTTGATAATTTTCGGGCGAGCGATAACGATTTTGTAATATATTCCTGGCGATGTTTACAGTGCATTTAATATCAGTATACAAGATGTCCAACAAATTAACGCAGCTTAGGAAATATATGTTGAATTCATATAATATTCGGTAATACACCATTTGTCATGTCACATAGAATCTTTTGACCATTTTCGCCGAATCGCTTATTTTCTCAACAATCGCATCTGGTTTCCATACATTATATTACATACAATACCACACAAGAGAGAGAGAGAGAGAGAGAGAGAGAGAGAGAGAGAGAGAGAGAGAGAGAGTGAGAGACGGAGAGAGAGAGAGAGAGAGAGAGAGAGGGAGTAGAGTAGAGAGAGAGAGTAATAATAATAAGTTTATTTCCACCAATAGTGGTTATTCTTGTTACATTATTTACAATATATACAATATGTATTGGAGAATGTTTGCCTAAGAGGCGAACCCTGTTACATGTTTGCAGTCAATATCGAACTGCCTGGCCTTATTATGATAGTATAAATAATTGCATACATTACATTGAGAGAGAGAGAGAGAGAGAGAGAGAGAGAGAGAGAGAGAGAGAGAAAGAGAGAGAGAGAGAGAGAGAGAGAGAGAGAGAGAGAGAGAGAGAGAGAGAGAGAGAGAGAGAGAGAGAGAGAGAGAGAGAGAGGAGGAAGTTTGGGGCAAATTAAAGGGGGTAAAATAGTGTGGGCTGGGGCATTTCCTCCTCGGCCCCCACCACCACCGCAAGGGGCGCCCCCACTAACCCTTATATGGGGGGACAACACAAAAGAAGGGATAATGGACATTTAGATACCGGTAGATAAATATATTAAAAATTAACCAGTCGAACTGCAAAAAGTGCCTGACGAGCCCATCTTCGCAGGGGAGCGTGCTGCCCCTTCGAACAGTCTGCTGCACCAAATCACCGCCCAGAACAAGGGGCGACGCGCTCCTCGGTGCCGCTAGTAGAGTGGCGAACACAACCTTAGGTGACCTTAGGTAGGTACACACACACACAATATATATACCGGTATATATATATATATATATATATATATATATATATATATATATAGAGAGAGAGAGAGAGAGAGAGAGAGAGAGAGAGATGGCACGAAAGGTCTTAAAATTGACAAATGGGGCGAAAGGCTTCAAAATCGCCAAACTAATGTCTTAAAATCTAAAAACTAATGGGTCTAAACATTTGGGAGTAAGGGGTCCAGAGAAAATAAATACTTTCATACCATTTAGGTGTCAATTGTTTTACTGGCGAGCGATAGCGAGCCTGCAATTTAGGAGGAACTGACTTTCGGTCAGAGCATTTTTCTACTGGGAAATGCACCATATATTTCAAAGGGGGGATTTTTTTTTTTTTTTTTTTTTTTTCAAAGCTTTAAGTAAGTATAGGAATGATGATGATTAGGATGATGATGATAATAATAATAATAATAATAATAATAATAATAAAATATGTAAATAGATAACTCCCCCCTTAACACAAGAAACAAATTTAAGGTATACAAATAAGAATAGGTAAATTAGCCTTAGGGGAAGGTAGTCCCCAGGTTACAACAGTTCTCTCTCTCTCTTTCCTCCCACACCCACTACCACAGCCTTCATCACCATTATCACTACCACTACTACTACCACTACCACCACCACGTCCACCACCACCACCACCACCACAACCCCAACCATCACCACCACAACCACCACCTCAACCCTTACCACCACCACCATTACATAATTATTGATTAGGCAGAAAGTCTGCAAACTACTAAGAAAGTCTTAAAGAAAATACCTTTATGATGATCTTACTCATGTAATTATTATCATAAACTGTAAATTGTGCATATTATTACTCTACTACTGTAAATAACTGAATTATTGTATCTATGTAAGAAATTACGAAATATAATTAACGAACGAACGAACGAGCGAACTACCACCACCACCTCAATCCTTACCACCACCACCACCCTTTCCACCATCTATACCCCTACCACTACCTCAACCCATATCACCACCACTACCATCACCACCTCAAACCTTACCAACACCACCACCTCAACCTCCCCCCCCCCCCCACCTCCCCTACCACCAGAATAAAATGACCTAACATAATCTACCTCCGATCTAGTTTCCGCTTCCAGGGCGAAACAAAACTCAATATATTATAGGAGAAAAAAAAAAAACTTGCTAATTGAAGATTGCCGGAAAACATGGTCGTGTTACACCACCTTTACCCCTTCTTTACCGGCGACGTCTTCTTAAGGGGAGAATTCCACCTGGAGGATTTTTTTCTGAACCTCTTTAGACCTCCTCATATTTAGCCCCATTGCTTGTGAGATTTAAAGACGCTTGCCCCATTAGTTTGGCGATCATAAGAACCCTCGCCCCATTTCTGCCAATTTTAAGACCATTCGTGCCATTTAGGTGTCGATCTTTTCCTGGCGAGCGATAGCGAGCCTGTAATTTAAGGGGAACCGGCCTTCGGCCGGGAAATTTTTCTACCGAAAAATGTACAAATTTATCTTGAAAGGGGGTCAAGGGGGAGTAATTTCAAGCTTGATGGAAGTCTAGGAAACACACTAAAAACCTCACCTTAATGTTACTCTAGGTATAGGCCTATTTATACAATGTTATGCAGTTTAAGAAGGATCTGCGGTAATAAAAATGGTTACGTGAGATGCATCGAAGCCTCTTAGTAGCTGGAGGCCCTTTTTAAACCGACTAAATTCGTCTAATATTAGCCAGAATAGTTTTAAAAAGAACGGCACCGGTACTGAACGGGTTAACCCTTTCAAGATCCGATCACGCATTTTTTGCTCTATTTTTAACCCTTTCAAGATCCGATCACGCATTTTTGTTCTATTTTTTAACCCTTTCAAGATCCGATCACGCATTTTTGTTCTATTTTTTAACCCTTTCAAGATCCGATCACGCATTTTTTGCTCTATTTTTTAACCCTTTCAAGATCCGATTACGCTTTTTTGTTCTATTTTTTAACCCTTTCAAGATCCGATTCGCATTTTTTGTTCTATTTTTTAACCCTTTCACGATCCGATTACGCTTTTTTGTTCTGTTTTCTGGCTATCATTAGACGGGTTTAGTCAGGTTAGGAATAGTAATTATATGGAAGTCAGAGGGTGTATTAAGACAGTCTTTACCCTTCCCACAGGTCCTTCCTAAACTGTATACAATCGTCTAATGATAGCCAAAATGCGTCCTAATCTTCAAAGAGTTAAGGGGGGGTGGTCACCTGCTTTTTTATCTTTCTCTCCTTTTCTCTCTTTCTCTGACTTGTATCCGTTAGGCCCCATTCAGTCAACTGTTTTAAGACGTTTAGCCCCATCCAGGTGTCGATTTATTCCTGGCGAGCGATAGCGAACCAGCATTGTATGGAGCATCCGGCTTCGCCGGAGACATTTTTCTATCGAAAAATGTACAAATTTAGCTTCCTGTAAAACAAAAATATATATATGCTGGCTCGCTCCCGCTCGCCAGGAAATTATTGACACCTGGATGGGGTAAACGTCTTCAAAAAGTAGGCTGAATGGGGCCGAATGGATACAAGCCAAAAAGAGAGGGAGAGAAAGAGACAAAAACGAGGTGGGCCCCCTTAACTGGCGCAACCAACCTGCAACACGTCAATAATAGGAGCAATAAAGACTAGTCGGGAACTCTTATATTGACTCGGATGTTCTTCCTATACTTTGCCTTATATAGAAAATAGTATATGATTCATTTCCGTGTACACCTCTTCCAATCATTTCCGTGTACACCTCTTCCAATCATTTCCGTGTACACCTCTTCCAATCTTTCTCTCCGTCTCTCCTCCTCCACCTCCTTCCTGATATTCTTTTGTGCCTTTTACTTGTTCATCTTGGCTCGTTTCTTCTCCCTCTTCTTCCTTCTCCATTCTTGTTTGTTTATCTTCTACGCCCGTTTTGTTTTTCTTGCCTTCTATTTCCTTCCTCGTTTTGTTTTTCTTGCCTTCTATTTCCTTCCTCTTTTTGTTTTTCTTCCCTTCTATTTCCTTCCTCGCTTTGTTTTTCTTCCCTTCTATTTCCTTCCTCGTTTTTTTCCTTCCCTTCTATTTCCTTCCTCGTTTTGTTTTTCTTCCCTTCTATTTCCTTCCTCGTTTTGTTTTTCTTCCCTTCTATTTCCTTCCTCGTTTTGTTTTTCTTCCCTTCTATTTCCTTCCTCGTTTTGTTTTTCTTCCCTTCTATTTCCTTCCTCGTTTTGTTTTTCTTGCCTTCTATTTCCTTCCTCGTTTTTTTTCCTTCTATTTCCTTCCTCGTTTTGTTTTTCTTCCCTTCTATTTCCTTCCTCGTTTTTTTCCTTCTATTTCCTTCCTCGTTTTGTTTTTCTTCCCTTCTATTTCCTTCCTCGTTTTGTTTTTCTTCCCTTCTATTTCCTTCCTCGTTTTGTTTTTCTTCCCTTCTATTTCCTTCCTCGTTTCAACTCCAGAACCCATCCTACTCATGACTTGCAATTCTTCCAACCCAGAATGTCCAGGTATCTTATGCTTAACTAACAAAGGTACCCATACCCTGTGCGAGTTAAAGAGTAGTCCCAGATACCTGAAATGGCAGCACTTTGGTAATAAACTCTACGGGAATCACAATCATAGCGCTGATGTGGTGAATCATGTTTGTTTATTTAAGATGTCTCTCTAAAAACCCTTTCTGGGACCCTCCGAGTACCCATGCCAAATCTCATTTCCATAGTCCATTTCCAACCTACTCGCCCTTCGATCCTTCCCTCCTTCCATCAGTCCATTTCCAACCTACTCGCCCTTCGATCCTTCCCTCCTTCCATCAGTACATTTCCAACCTACTCGCCCTTCGATCCTTCCCTCCTTCCATCAGTACATTTCCAACCTACTCGCCCTTCGATCCTTCCCTCCTTCCATCAGTCCATTTCCAACCTACTCGCCCTTCGATCCTTCCCTCCTTCCATCAGTCCATTTCCAACCTACTCGCCCTTCGATCCTTCCCTCCTTCCATCAGTACATTTCCAACCTACTCGCCCTTCGATCCTTCCCTCCTTCCATCAGTACATTTCCAACCTACTCGCCCTTCGATCCTTCCCTCCTTCCATCAGTCCATTTCCAACCTACTCGCCCTTCGATCCTTCCCTCCTTCCATCAGTACATTTCCAACCTACTCGCCCTTCGATCCTTCCCTCCTTCCATCAGTACATTTCCAACCTACTCGCCCTTCGATCCTTCCCTCCTTCCATCAGTATATTTCCATCCGACTCGTCTCCTTCACTCTCCACTTTTTTCCTCTTCGTTTCTCTTACATCCTCGAATTCTTCTATACCTAATTCACCCTTCAACTCTTCTTCTCTCCAATACTTTCCTTCTCTCCCCTCTCATTCCCTATCTTTTAAGCCGGAGTCACACGAACCCATTTTCGAGCAATTTTTACGGGCAATTATTGTCTGGAAACTTAAAAAATTACACTTTATCAGAATTCAGCCGCCTAACATAATCTACCTTTAGTCTAGTTACCGATACCAGTGCGAAAATGTTCCGAAATAATACGAGAACAAACTTGCTCATGGAAAATTGACGGAAAAAGCGCTCGTGTGACACTGGCTTTATTCCCTTCTCTTCTCATATTATCCACCACCCCCTCCTCCTATAGTCGGGCAGATATGTAACAATATAAGACCAAGATGTTCACTTCTGGAAGAAAGCATGAAAATTTGTCTATAGGGGTTCTATAGACAAATGTTCATGCTTTCTTCCGGAAGTGAACATCTATTTGACATATCTGCCAGACTACTACTCTGCTGCATCCTAATACTCTTACCCATCACCCTCCTTTATTACCCACCCTCTAATTCTTCTTCTCTCCACCTCTTCCCTCATAATAATGTCCTTGATCTTTTAACCCCTTCTATACCGGCCACGTCTTTTTAATTTGATTCTAGCTATATGTAGACGATTTTGTGCAGTTTAAGAAGGATCTGTGACATTAAAAGGGTTAAGTGAGATAGTTCGAAGCCTGTAAATTTCTGTAGGCCCTTTTCAAACTGAGTAAAATCGTGAAAATAGTGGCCAAAATAATGATACAAAGACGTCGCAGGTACAGAAGGGGTTAATATTCTCCATCAGTTCTCCATCACTTCTCCCTCAAGCTCTTACCCACCACTCACCATCTTATCCACCCTCTAATCCTTCTTCTCTCCCCTCTTCCCTCATCATTACTTCATCTTCTTTTAATATTCTCCCCTACCCCTCCTCCTCTTCTCCTTCCCTCTCACTATTATCTTCCTTCTTCTTCTTCTTCTTCTTCTTCTTCTTCTTCTTCTTCTTCTTCTTCTTCTTCTTCTTCTTCTTCCACAGTTAGTTAAAATAGGAGTTCAGAGGCTATCAACCCTTCTGGATTATTATGCCAGCACACTGTAAGTCAAGAATAGCGTCAGCTGGTGGAGCATACAACAAGTGGTTCTGCAGCTCCCGAAAACCACAACTCCTTTTTACATATACAGCATATAGTTTGTTTTTGTCCGTGTGTGTGTGTGTGTGTATGTGCCTTATACGGGTGTGCATCGTCACCAGAGCTCACCTGCCCTCCACACCTACACTAAAACACTCAACATTACTCTACTTTAGGCTCCAGATGTGACGCTGCACCTGGTCAAGTTAAGGGGAGGTTTTTAGTTTGTTTTCTACTCCTCCAGCAATCTTAAAATGTCACCCCCTGGACCCTCTTTCAAGATAAATTTGTACAATTTTCGGTAGAAAAGTGTCCCGGCTGAAAGCCGGTTCCTCTTATAATACAGGTTCGCTATCGCTCGCCAGGATAAAATCGACTACCTAAATGGCACGAAAGGTCTTAAAATTGACAGAAATGGGTCGAAAGTTCTTAAAATCGTCAAAATAATGGGGCGAACGTCTTAAAATTAGAAAAGCAATGGGGCTAAACATGAGGGAGAAAGGAGTCAAGAAAAAAATCCCTCAAGTGTAAATCTCCCCTTAAATAACCGTAATTTGGACCCATCCTCTTATGAGGTTTTGCTTATCGAGATGGACTATTTCGACTTCTTCAGCACGATGACGTAATATTCATCTTATAGTTGGTTACCATTAGACGATTTCCTTTAGCATGTAATATACTTTCCTTCATTCCTTGGTATAACTGATCCTAAAACATCCTAAAACATCCAACAATTGAAGACGAATCTTAAAGAGAAGTGTACGAATAAAAGTGATACACATTATTTCAAACGTATTTGGTCATCGGTGTGTCAGTTTTCGTTCACAATCCCGCTTTTGTGTGAGCCTAAATTATTCAACTACCATGACAAAATATACCTTCCCTTTGTGTGTGTGTAATAATAATAATAATAATAATAATAAACGGTCTATTAAAGAATGGCAGCCTCATGAGCTGAAAATACACATTTTACAATTTAGTGGATGAACATGAGATGTACAGATATGAAGATGGTAAGCTCAGTTTATCAAACAAAATAAATAAATACAATAATGATGCATGTGCAGAATACAAATTATCATAAAATTACCATGACAGTAAGTGATATACAGTACATATACACATTTATTTACTTACTCATATACAGAACATACGTATATACACGTACGTGTGTGTGTGTGTGTGTGTGTGTGTGTGTGTGTGTGTGTGTGTGTGTGTGTGTGAGAGAGAGAGAGAGAGAGTATGTGAGTGTGTGTGTGCCTACAGTGAGTAATAAGTGAGTGGGTGTACTGTACTTGTAAACGCTTGACTGATTGACGTAGTGTGTGAGATAGGATTTAGTTTCACTGTGTATATATATAGAACTGTGATGTGTTTAGCTTAAGACACTCCCAAGATCCTCCTTCCAGATAAATGTGTTCAATACTCATTACTGATCCATGTAGGTGCGTATGAGTTGTGCTCTTGACTGCACATACAGCTATACAAACAAAAGATACTTCTCTATTAAAAAAGGAAAGACAAAAATAAAATAAAAATAAAAAGAAACATACCCCAAAACGACTCGGGTGCATTCCAATATATATTTTTTTTAAGGCGGAACAAATTTGTGATAAGATATTTTTTTTGAATCAGTAAATTTGTAAATTTTTCGATTTCTTCATATAATGCTGGCTCGCTATCGCTCGCCAGGAAGAAATCGACACCTAGATGGGGATAAACGTCTTAAAATAGTTGGCTGAATGGGGCCGAATGGATATCCAATTAATCATGGTAATATCAATGCGAAGATTTCTATGTGTAGTCTCTCTCTCTCTCTCTCTCTCTAAACCTATCATTTATCTCCTCTACATAATCATATATCTGCCTAATATATATCTACAATTCTACTCTATCTAAAATCACACTAAGAAGTAATATAATAATAATATAATAATATAATCTATAATTAATACCCACTCATACAATTTATAAAGCAGGCTAAGGTACCTCATTATCTTGACCAATAATCACCTATAATAATACATTAAGTAGCCTCAAAATAATTATAGTTGCCAACTTGGTTGAACCCTAGAACTTTCAGTCTTCTGTTGTACTTCTCACTTCTCGGCTTGTTCTTCCTCTGTCCAATTGCTCTTCTTTCCTACTTTACTGCAGCCATCTGGTCTGGTCTGGATTATTTTATATCAATTACTTTATTTTTTCCGCACCCAATAAATACAAACATTTATATTATTTCTGTGTTTAACTACGGTATTTCTGTGTTTAACTACGGTATTTTTGTGTTTAACTACGGTATTTCTGTGTTTAACTAAGGTATTTCTGTGTTTAACTACGGTATTTGTGTTTAACTACGGTATTTCTGCGTTTAACTACGGTATTTATGTGTTTAACTACGGTATTTCTGTGTTTAACTACGGTATTTCTTTCCAAACTGCAGCATAAGTGAATATTTAATCCATTCATTATAGGTAGACCAAAAATCTTGACCCCAAATCTCTACAACTCGCACACAACTAGAGTAATCCGAGCTAATAGTTATTTCTATCATTTAGGAAAGGTCAGACAGGGAATAGATGTGGACATTTACAGCCCATTTGCTCTACCCCTTTTAGAGTTAAAGCCGGTATCACACGAGAGCATTTTTAGTCAACATTCGATAATCAAAACAATTCTGACAACATTTCTGAAATATTTGGCACTGGTATCGGAGACTAGACTGATGAAAGATGAATTTAGGTAACATGAAAATATTTAATGTTTACCTCATAAGCTGCCAGACCAGTGTTGAGGATAAATGTTGAGTGAAAAAACGCTCGTGTGATACCAGCTTTATAAACATGCAATACAAGCTGCCATAAAACCGACTTATAGCCATGTTGAAGAATGTTTACCCGTGTATTACGTAAGCCACTCTACTACCAGTTATACATATTTTTTGTTTTATTTATTTATTTATTTTTTAACTTGGCGCGAATACGAGTCCCTTAGCATCTAATTTATCGATACCTAATGGTGGGACAATAAGAAACTACTATGTCTTTGTATAATATCATTGCCAAATTTGCATAATGAACGGCATAATTGGCTATAAATATTCCGTACTAGCTGGAAAATCAAGAAAGGAAGACACCAATTTCTCACCAACTATAAAACAAAAATAAACAATAAATAAAAGGACTATAGTTATTTGCAGGGATAACCAATTTGTTTTTTGTTCAGCTGATTCTAATAGTTGTGAGGGCAGCCAGACTCTATAAACCCTACCGAGGATAACCAGGTCCACCTACTACAGTAGATCCCAGATACCTTCAGTAGTTGATTTTTTTTCTTTTACACACACACATATATAGGCCAATATATATATATATATATATATATAGGCCTACTGTATATATAAATGGTTTATATATTATATACAGTATATGTATATATATATATATATACCGTATATGTATATATATATATATATATATATATATGTGTGTGTGTGTGTGATAGCCTGTGAGTGGTATGTTTTGCGCGGGTGGGATACCGTTAATGCTGGATGACCGCAACAAACATGCTCACACACACACACTCAATCACACACACACACACATACACAGGTTATCACACCTATATATGAATGAGAGAGAGAGAGAGAGAGAGAGAGAGAGAGAGAGAGAGAGAGAGAGAGAGAGAGAGAGAGAGAGAGAGAGTATTATATTGTAATGCATATACTGTATGTAGCCCTTCCAATGTCAACAAGACTTCATTATGCCAGACAATACTATCAATACATAAGTAGTTGCAGTAGTTAAGCTATATTATGGGTGATACATTTAGTTTTACCCTTTCACCTTAAATAATGCTCCAAAACGGTATTCTGTATATAATAATAATACAAAAAACTCTTCTTGCTGAAAGAATGCACCTCCCGCCCTTTTTAATGTTCATTTTCCTTCTTAATCACCATCATCATCATCATCATTATATTCCTTCTATAGCTTCCTCATCATCGTTATCATATTCTCTTTTTTTGCACCATCATTGTCATGTACAGGGACCTATTTCTGTTGTTCTTCATCATCATCATCATCATCATCATAACTAAGAGTGCAACAGTTCCCCCTACCCCTCCCTCTTCCCCCTACACCCACACCCCCTTCCCCTTCCCCCCTGCCCACACCCCCTCCCTTCCACCGACGCCCACACACCCTACCCTTCCCCCTCCCCATCTCCTTTCCCTCTCGCCCACACCCCCTCCGCCCAAAAAGGGAGTGGGGTTCACCTTCTCCATGTTGAGGGGGCGTGGAGGAGGAAGGTAAATGAGGGGGCGGGGGCAGGTGATTGACCTAAGGGGGACTCAAGGAACGAGAGGATGGGAGGAGGAGGGGAGGAAAGTGAAGTGAAAGAAAGAAAGAGAAAGAGAGAGAGAGAGAGTTACAAGAAATAGTTAGTATCTCAGAAACTTTGCGGTCCATTCCGAGGAGATACTCGAAGTGGAAGGAGAGAGACTGTTTAGTGCACTACACTCTTTACAGTGTGCAAAATACTATCTACTCTCTTCTTGAACTGCCCTACTGAAGAACTATTTACAACTTCGGAGGGAAGTTTGTTCCAGGTCGAACAGATCTTATTTGTGAAAAAGTTTCCACAGATACTAGTGCTGAACCTTTTCAATTTTAATTTCCAGCCATGGTTGCGTGTTGTATTCATATTGAGACTAAACATTTTGCTATAATCCACATTGTCAAACCCATTAACTATTTTAAAAACTTCAATGAGCTGACCTCGTAGTCTGCAGGTCTCCAACGGGAAGAGATCAAGAGCTCTCAACCGGTCCTCATAGCTCATTCTTCTAAGCGATGGAATAAGTTTTGTAGCCCTAGCTTGTACTCTTTCCAGTCGCTCTATAACTTTCCTGAGTGCTGGAGACCAGAATTGAACGGCATACTCCAGGAGAGACCGTATTAGAGCGTTGTAAATTGTGAGGACTATTCCTTATTTCTATACTTAAATTCCCTTTTAATATAGCCCAATCATTTCTGAGTTTTCTTCTCTACTTCAATGCACTGCTTGGAAAACATTAGGTCACTGCTAATCAGAACACCCAAATCCTTTTCCAAGCAAGTCAGTCACTTCCAGAGGCATTCCCATATGAAATCCTGAATTGGAGAGGAGAGAGAGAGAGAGAGGAGAGAGAGAGAGAGAGAGAGAGAGAGAGAGAGAGAGAGAGAGAGAGAGAGAGAGAGAGAGAAGAGTAGAGAGAGAAAAAAAGGGAAGAGTAGAGAGAGAGAGAGAGAGAGAGAGAGAGAGAGAGAGAGAGAGAGAGAGAGAGAGAGAGAGCCTTTACAATATCAACCCCAATACCAGTAACTCCTACGGATAAACAATGCCCGATTTCAAACACAGTGCCATATTGATTGTGTGAGGAAATATTAAAAGGGGAGATTTTTGTTGGCACCCCTTCTCCCCCATCTTTAGCCCCTTTAATTTTCAAATTTTAAGACATTCGGTCCATTAGTTTGTGGAATTTAAGACTTTTCGCCCCATTTCCTTTTCAATATCAAGACCTTTTATGCAATTTAGGTGTCGATTTTTTCCTGGCGAGCGAAAAATTTACAACTTTATCTTGAAGGGGGGATCTTGGAGTTGTTGATTTTTAAGCTTAAATCGCGGTCTAGGGAAGACATTAAAATATAATATAAAGATAAACAAATAGGCCAATACATCCCTCCTTAGTAATAGGCCAATACATACGCCCATCCCCCCTTAGTAATAGGCCAATACATACGCCCATCCCTCCTTAGTAATAGGCCAATACATACGCCCATCCCTCCTTAGTAATAGGCCAATACATCCCCCCTTAGTAATAGGCCAATACATACGCCCATCCCTCCTTAGTAATAGGCCAATACATACGCCCATCCCTCCTTAGTAATAGGCCAATACATACGCCCATCCCTCCTTAGTAATAGGCCAATACATACGCCCATCCTCCTTAGTATAGGCCAATACATGCCACCCTCCTTAGTAATAGGCCAATATCCCCCTTAGTACGCCCATCCCATCCTTAGTAATAGGCCAATACATCCCCCCTTAGTAATAGGCCAATACATACGCCCATCCCTCCTTAGTAATAGGCCAATACATACGCCCATCCCCCCTTAGTAATAGGCCAATACATACGCCCATCCCTCCTTAGTAATAGGCCAATACATACGCCCATCCCCTTAGTAATAGGCCAATACATACGCCCATCCCCCCTTAGTAATAGGCCAATACATACGCCCATCCCCCCTTAGTAATAGGCCAATACATACGCCCATCCCCCCTTAGTAATAGGCCAATACATACGCCCATCCCCCCTTAGTAATTATCCACCTACTACCATAATTATGTTCTCACTCTCAGAAAGGTTGCAAGAAAGGACTAGAAACAAAAATAATTCCTGTTTATAAAGATATAATGCCTATCGAAATATATATAACATAATTGGCCAGTATATACCTTGTTTAAGTTATATTATATTTCAAGTTATATGGAATCTAGGGTACGCCCATCCCCACTTTAATAGGCCAATTCTTCCACCCCCCCCATTCTCTCTCTCTCTGATGCGCCATAGGATGACCGTGACCTTGCCCTCCCCTCCCTACTCCACCCCACCCTTCCAATCAGGGTGTCAAACGATGCTGTTTTTTTGAAAGGACTAGAAACGCAATGAATAATTTTTGTATAATGATAACAGAAACCCCCCCCCCAAAAAAAAAAGGTAGGCTAGGCTAAATTGACATAATTTTGGTCTCCATATTTTCCATCTTGATTGTTTTTTTATTGCAGGAAATAGTGTTTTAGAGTATTTTAGACACCTAAATTCTAAAAAAAAAAAAATCTGGGGGGCATGCCCCCGGACCCCCCTAGAGCTCGCGCCATTCGCTCGCTCTATAATGCCCCTATTAAACCATAATGATAACACAATTCATATTTTGTGGATTGACACCCTGCTTCCAATTTCTAATTTCTTCTTCATATTCTTTTCATCCATCGTTTCTCTCTCTCTTCGTGTATGTATATATATATATATATATATATATATATACAGTATATACATACAGTACATACTGTATATATCAGTACCCGAAACAAGTCACAAACAAAATGAATGGTCAAAATAAGCTAATCAAAATAAATATATAAAGTAAACACACTATTAGTATTTTATTTATTAATGAAATATCCAAAGCTATGAACATAAACACAATAATTATATAAATCTACAAACACAAGTGTGTGTGTTTGTGTCTTCTATAATGTCACCGATGATTGAGTCGATTTAATAAAATAAAATTACATACAATACAACCTACAAATACATAATCAACCATAGTCACTGCCTTTGGTTGATTATGTATTCTATATTATGTAATATATATATATTAGGAATTATGTAAATGTGTATTGGGCATCCATAAGCTAGAGAGACACATCCATAAAACAAACAGATACATAATGTATTATATATTATGTATTATTTTTAGGCAGCCATAACCTCGAGGGAAATATACATAATGCAAACAGAAACTCATTATGTATTATGTATTATACATTAGTCAGCCGTAACCTAAGTCCTAAAGGGACACACATATCAGGCAAAATTAGACACATTTAAGCACTATTTTGTCCGTTTAAGTCGAAGAGTAGAAACATTACTTACTACTACATATTTCATATAGTCAACAGTCTTACTCATGGTACTAATATATCCACATCGTATACTGTATATACAGTATATATTATATATATCCCAATTCTTATCTCCGAGAAAATCTATGACCATGATGACTCCCGCAATCTTAACGCAAACAACTGCGTGTGCGTGTGTGTGTGTGTGTGTGTGTTTGTGTTTGTGTGTGAGTGTGAGTGTGTGTGTGTGTGTGTGTGTGTGTGTGTGTGACAGAAGGGTGGAGGTAGGGTAGGGGGCGGGGGGGGGGGGGCTGCAACACAATACTTTAGTCATCCATGCCCCTCACTCTTGCACAACAGAAAACTGGGATTGCACTGATAGACGCTGCTAAACTTCCAAAACTCCACGTCTGGCAAAATTCTTATGTATAAGAAATTACACAAATGAACACATGTATTTATAAGTTAGAACGTGTAAAGATGTTAATTCAAGTTTCCCTGTTTAGTCTATATAACTATAATTGTAAAACAGCGTGTATTTTATGGATCTATGGTCAGCAGGTTATAATGCAACGTACAGTTAACCACACAAGTTCTGTTCCTCGTCGTAATCTTATATATGAAAGTAAAATAGTATGAATGAATTGCCAGTGTGGTTTTCTTTTCAATATCCGTTGACTAATCAGATGAGTTAACAAATACATAAGAAACTACATTCCTAATTCAAACATGCGCATTATAAATGTATGTATAAGATAACGGAGAGGAATAGAGTTTATGTAGGGAAACTGTACCTTTAAATAACATAAAGCTATCAATCTCATAATGGTTTGTACATCTACAATCTAGATCAGATATATTGCACGAAAAAGTAAATAGGATGTTCAATAATCCTTCTATATCATATTATACAAATTTATATGGGTTAATCGTAAACAATTGTAGTTATTGTTACACACATCTACTTTCGTTAAGGCTGAGGTACAATTTAAATCCGTAACCTATAAAACGATGATGAATGTTTTTTGTTAATTGTATGCACTGCCTGATAAACGTGTTATACCTATACGAAAGGTATACCCTATCGTTTAAGGGGGCCCGCCTCGTGTTTTTTCTTTCTTTCTCCCTCTCTCTCTGGGCTGTATCCATTCGGCCCCAATCAGCCTACTGTTTTAAGACGTTTATCCCCATCCAGGTGTCGACATTTCCATGGCGAGCGGTAGCGAGCCAGTATATTTTTGATAATGGTTTTGACAGCAGGCTAAATTTGTACATTTTTCGATAGAAAAATTTCTCCGGCGAAGCCGGATTTCTCCATACAATGCTGGCTCGCTATCGCTCGCCAGGAAGAAATTGACACCTGGATGGGGATAAAATATATTATAAAACAGTAGGCTGAATGGAGCCGAATGGATACAAGCCAGATAAAGAGAGAAAGGGAGATAACGAAGCAGGTGACCCCCCTTAAGAATAATCATCATGCGTGTATTGTCACTTTTCTGGCTTATCCCTCCATATTACATAATTATACTCGATCAACAAATTACTAAAGCTCTGATAGCTGACCCTTCCCAAATGGTAGAAATATCAGCTCGACTCTAGTCATCTGTGAATCATAGAGGTTAAGGGGGGGGGGGGTCTCCACTTGAGGGATTTTTTTCTTGACCCCTTTCTCCCTCATGGTTAGCCCCATTGTTTTTTTAGATTTTAAGACGTTTGCCCCATTAGTTTGGTGATTTTAAGAATTTCCGCCCCATTCTGTCAATTTTAAGACCTTTCGTGCAATTTAGGTGTCGATTTTATCCTGGCGAGCGATAGCGAGCCTGTAATTTAAGAGTAACCGGCCTTCGGCTGAGACAATTTTTCTACCGAAAAATGTACAAATTTATCTAGAAAGGGGGTCAAGGGGGTGACATTTTAAGATTGCTGGAGGAGTAGGAAACAACTAGAAACCTTCCCTTAATGTTCAAGAATTATGGTCTACTTACTGTATTTGGAACAAGGTATAGTAGGCTACACATACGAATAGTGTGTGGTTAGGTCAGTGCGAGCTATATAGTGACACCTAACCTAACCTAGCCTAGCCTAGCCTAACCTAACCTAGCCTAGTCTAACCTAACCTAACTTAACTTAACTTAACTTAGCCTAGCCTAGCCTAACCTAGCCTAGCCTAACCTAACGTAACCTAACCTAACCTAACCCAACCCCCCACTCACATTTTGTTAAATATTTGGTGCAGTCAGAAGGATATAGATCGATACAAGTAGAGGAATACATAGAAGCAACATATTATTATAATGAAGTCTAGAAACAATAGCATGGTAGGAGATAAATCAAGAGTAAGAGTAATATTAACCCCTTCAACACGATGACGTAATGTTCCTCCTATTCTACTCACCATTAGACAATTTTCTTCAGCGTGTAATCTACCTCCAGGATTCAAAGGGTTAAATACGACCTCAATAAACCCTCTGAATAACAGGTCTTTCTTAAACTACATAAAATCGTCTAATATTAGCTAGAATCAAAGGCAAAAAGACGTCATCGTGCTGAAGGGGTTAAGAGTGAATATGGTGTTGAAGTTGGCAGTGCCTATAGTCTATTCATTATAAGTAGGTCACACAATTTGACCAATAACATCTATAAGTCATAAGGGGTTATGCAATTTTCTTTGCCTATTTACTGGTTGACTCTTTGCAAATGGTAGATTTTGTTTTTGTTTTTAACATGAGAGGCTGAGTTCTGGATTTCTGTCGTACCTATAATAAAGAGGGTATAGCACACTGAAGCTAGCCTATTATAGTACTGACCTGAGAGCCAGTTGTTGTATTGAGCAGCATTCTGAGCCATGGTGATGTGTGTCATGGCCGCCACCCTGGGGTTACCTGGGCGGGGTGGGTGTGGTGGGCGGGCCAGTGTACAGGCCACCCACTGTCCACCACACCCACACCTGGGGCACGGGGCGGGGGAGGGGTGACACCCTCGGGAGCATAAGGTGGGACTGGGTGGTGCAGTAACACACACCCTTGGAGTAACAAGCCCCGAGGGTGAACCATCACACCAACACTCGGCACCCGCACCCACCCTCCTCCCACTGGCGGGGGAACATGGGGGGGTCGGGGAGGGAGTGGGGAGAGGTGAGGGAGAAGGTGAGGGGGTGAAGAAGGATGATGGTGTGGATGGAGTGAAGGACTTACAGAACAGGTGACTGGCTGAGGGTGAGTGTGGGAGTGTAGGTGTGGTGTGCCCACTGTACTGTGTCGGTGTGTCTGGACGGGACTGTACCGAGGTAGTACAGGCTGTTGGGTTGACTCGCGAAAATACTCTGGGTGTGGTTGTCAGTGAGCATGACTGGACCGGGACATTCTCTGATATAGAAGTGATCTGAGAAAGGTGGGTGGTCTTGGGTATGGGAATGGACTTAGACTGGGGTTTGCAGGTATTCTTGTAACCAGAGGAAGGTTTAGATGGAGGGTTATGCCGAAGTAAACCGGGACTCCGAGGTAAGGGAGTAGTCGGAGGCAATGGGGCATTCCGAGAGACCTGAGGTGTCCGAGGTGAAGGGGTATTCCGAGTTTGAGGGGTAGTCCAAGGCAAGACAGTCGGACGAGCCTCGATACAGCTCTGACTCCGATTTAACACATGGGGCGGGTGGAGCCTTGGACGCACGGAAGTGGGTGGGGAAACGATCATGGGCGGTGTGAGAGTGGTGATGGTGGGTGGGGTGACGGTGTAGGTGGCTCGGTGTCGCTTGAGGGCGGTGAGGAGGCTGCGGGCGGTGTAGGTAGCGGCTCGGCGACGGCGGGAGGGGGGCTTTTCTTGATCCGGCCAATACACGGTCTTGTTGGACGAACCCACCAAGTCCAATACGGCATCGTGGTACCCGGGCATCTCGCTAGGGTGGGTTATGGTGGTGTTGTGGTGCTTATGGTGGTGTTGTGGTGCTTATGGTGGTGTTGTGGGCTTTATGATGGTGTTATGGTGCTTATGTAATGGTGCTGGTGTGTTGTGGGCTTTTTGTAATGGTGCTGCTGGCCTTCTGTATAGCTGCTGGTGAAGGTGGGTTTTTTATGATAGTGCTGTGTTGCTTTTGTAATGGTGCTAGTGAAATAATGGTACAGGGACGATGTAGCACTATTATGATGGTGCTATGCTATGTTGTTTATGTGGAAATACTGCAGGACTTTTGTGGTGGTGTTTATGTGATGGCGTCAGGTGTTACTTTTTGACAATGGTACTGTTATGTTACTATGAGCGTTATAGTTTGATGTGATAGTGATGGAGTGATAATCAAATGAGGCGGTGTGTTTTCCAAGCTCAAGGGTAAGATGGTGATGCGGTATTTTATCCCTTATATCACTCAACATCAACAATTATTTCCGTTATGCTCACGAGTTAATGCTTGGATTCATTGCTTAGCTTTTCTTAATCCTTTTCTCCGTTAAACATTGAGTTTTTCATTGATTCTTGCTCCTGATGGTCACCGGTATAATAATGATCTAAATACATCTTGCCTTTATCTTATACATATTGCTTTGATTTTCTTATACATCTTTCTTTCATTTTCTTATACATCATGCTAATTTTCTTCACGTTATCACAGTACTTTCCACGTTACTTCCATAATGCTTTACCTGTCAATCTGCACATAAAGGGTTGGCATAAACAATACAATTTCCTTCTGTTTACAAACACAGTTCACTTATTAACCTACATACGGGAACTGTAATGTATGGATAACTCATCATTTAGTGCCATTCCACTAAAATACACAAATACATTAATTCAGTTGCCTACATTTCCAAACTAATTTAAGGGGACAGTGGGTATTCTTTTGTGTCTGTGTGTATATATATATATATATATATGTATATATATATATATATATATATATATATATATATATATATATATATATATATATATATATATATGTATATATTCATATATGTTTTAGTTTCCTCTCTAGACCTCCATCAGACTTTAAAAAAAAAAAAAAACATCCAATATATCCCCCTACGAGTATCGACAAATTAGCTGCTAAGGGGTTCAAGTAATCGCCAGTTGAAGAGAAACAGAGCATAGTTTGAGTAAGAATTAATCACATTTATTAACTCCACAGTACCTAACAATTAAGCGATTCCAAATTTCCAAGATGGATAAGATTTTCTATTTTCAGTAATATAGTCAAAAAAAAAAAAAAAACACAGAAAATATGAGAGAGAGATAGATAGATAGAAAAAGGAAATCAAAGGAAATCAAGCAACAACAGATCTAGTGACCCCCTCTAGGCTGCTTGTCCTCCAAAATACTGGGATGAAGTGTTAGAGGAAGAGAAAGAGAGAGAGAGAGGGGGGGGGGGGGGGTAGGAACATAGACAGGGGTGCAGGACAAACGAAGAGAGGTACAGGAAAAACTGAATAAAATCTTCTAATTTGAGTCAGAATTAGAGGTAATAGGCGTCATGGTGCTGAAGGGGTTAAGACAGAAACCAGATGCGTGAAAAGAGCGTAGGACAGACAGGGAAAAGGGCAGGGAAAAAGACAGGTGAGAACGAGAGAAATTAGCCTATACATACAGGACAGACAGGAAAAGAAACATTAAAGGATAAAATACAAAGGATACAGAACAGACAGGAAAAGAGACAGTAAAGGATAAGATACAAGGGATACTGGACAGACAGGAAAAGAGACAGTAAAGGCTAAGATACAAGGGAAGCAGGACAGAAAGAAAAAGATACGGAACAAGGATAAGATAAAAGGGATACAGAACAGACAGGAAGATACAGTAAAGGCTAAGATACAAGGGATACAGAACAGACAGGAAGAGACAGTAAAGGCTAAGATACAAGGGATACAGAACAGACAGGAAGAGACAGTAAAGGCTAAGATACAAGGGATACAGAACAGACAGGAAGAGACAGTAAAGGCTAAGATACAAGGGATACAGAACAGACAGGAAGAGACAGTAAAGGCTAAGATACAAGGGATACAGAACAGACAGGAAGAGACAGTAAAGGCTAAGATACAAGGGATACAGAACAGGCAAGAACATAGACAGTAAAGGCTAAGATACAAGGGATACAGAACAGGCAAGAACATAGACAGTAAAGTCTAAGATACAAGGGATACAGAACAGGCAAGAACATAGACAGTAAAGGCTAAGATACAAGGGATACAGAACAGGCAAGAACATAGACAGTAAAGGCTAAGATACAAGGGATACAGAACAGGCAAGAACATAGACAGTAAAGGCTAAGATACAAGGGATACAAGACAGAAAGGAAAAGAGACATAATAAGAATAGGATACAAGGAATATAGGACAGCCAAGAAAAGACAGTAAAGTTTAAGATACAAGGGATACAGGACAGACAGGGAAAGAGACAGAATAAGAAAACGATACAGGGGATACAGGACAGACAGGAAAAGAGACAGTAAAGGATAATACACAAGTAATACAGAACAGACAAGAACAGATACAGCAAAGGATAAGATACAAGGGATACAGAACAATGAACAAGATAATAGATCTATACCCTACTCCTCAACGAACGAAATTAGACGAGATAAATTGCTAGCTTTTAAAACTAGGGAGACTTCAAGTTTTCTTTCATAAATTAACACTCAGTTCCAACATCTTCGTTCAATATGGTTGTTCAGCGTGTCAAACAAAAGCCGAATCCTTTCTTTTTGGCCTTTATTGTTGGACATGTACAGATAACATTGTGGTTTATAGTTCAAGTAAGGCCTATGGAAGTGATAAAATAGCCCAAACAATGTATTTCACTTTAATATTATGGTATTCCTTCTCATACTCATTCAAGTCTTTAAGGGGGCCCACCTCACTTTTTTTATCCTTCTCTCCCTCTCTCTTTGGCTTGTATCCATTCGGCCCCATTTAGCCTACTGTTTTAAGACGTTTACCCCCATCCAGGTGTCAATATTTTCCTGGCAAGCGGTAGCGAGCCAGTATATATATTTTTTGTTTTACAGCAAGCTAATTTTGTACATTTTTCGATAGAAAATTTTCTCCGGCGAAGCCGGATTTCTACATAGAATGCTGGTTCGCTATCGCTCGCCAGGAAGTAATCGACACCTGGATGGGGATAAACGTCTTAAAACAGTTGGCTGAATGGGTCTAAATGGATAAAAGTCAAAGAAAGAGAGAAAATGAGAGAAAGATAAACAAAAAAGCAAGTGACCCCCCTTAAACAAAATTGCTCCGGTTTACCACCCTGGATGACACCCACCCTAAGAATACGGATGTACGAGTAATATACAAGTGATATAGGGATAGAGAGCTAGAAGATAGGAGTCAGGGTTGACAGGACATACAGGGACTCAAGGATGGCACTCTCACAACACTCACTGGGTTGACACTGACACTGACACCAGACGGCACCATCACTCCCACCCCCACCCCCACCACAAGGATATTACTACTACTACTACTACTACTACTACTACTACTACTACTACTGCTGCCATCACACACATCGCCACTGCTATCACATCCCCATAATTATACACTCACATACTCTACAACACGCACGTACACACACACACACACACATTGCAATACTGCCATCTCACACACACACACACACACACACGCAGGCACACACACACACACACATTCTCTCTCACACACACACACACACACACACACATACACACACCACAAATCACACTCTCACTTCACTACTACTTTACAAGACAAACACTCAAATTAATAATTTCTAGGGTCCTCCTATCAATATTGCATGATTAAGTATCCTGGCAAGATTGAATGGATCAGGGAGGTTTCATATAAATTAATTTAGCCATTGAATATAAAAAGGTAAATATCTTCCAATGCAAATAAAAGGTTTCTTGGAAAGTTGTATAAATGCAAGAGGTGTCTGTTATACACCTGAAACACGGTAAGGCACTCTCTTCCCATATTGCAAGTGGCACTACCGGTAACCAACATACAGTAGGTTACTCAAAACATATTGCAAGTGGCACTACCGGTAACAAACATACAGTAGGTTACTCAACACATATTGCAAGTGGCACTACCGGTAACCAACATACAGTAGGTTACTCAACACATATTGCAAGTGGCACTACCGGTAACAAACATACAGTAGGTTACTCAACACATTGCAAGTGGCACTACCGGTAACCAACATACAGTAGGTTACTCAACACATATTGCAAGTGGCACTACCGGTAACAAACATACAGTAGGTTACTCAACACATATTGCAAGTGGCACTACCGGTAACAAACATACAGTAGGTTACTCAACACATATTGCAAGTGGCACTACCGGTAACCAACATACAGTAGGTTACTCAACACATATTGCAAGTGGCACTACCGGTAACCAACATACAGTAGGTTACTCAAAACATATTGCAAGTGGCACTACCGGTAACCAACATACAGTAGGTTACTCAATACATATTGCAAGTGGCACTACCGGTAACCAACATACAGTAGGTTACTCAACATATATTGCAAGTGGCACTACCGGTAACCAACATACAGTAGGTTACTCAAAACATATTGCAAGTGGCACTACCGGTAACCAACATACAGTAGGTTACTCAACACATATTGCAAGTGGCACTACCGGTAACCAACATACAGTAGGTTACTCAACACATATTGCAAGTGGCACTACCGGTAACCAACATACAGTAGGTTACTCAAAACATTAACAGGTCCTAGGCTCCTAGCTAATGTATTGTGTACTTGATAATCCCTTGCTGATTATGCCGCAATTTCACAGTTTATTCTGGGTATCATCATTAGGCGATTGTATATAGCTTAGGAAGGAACTGTGGGAATTTATAGGGTAAAGACTGTCTCAAGTAACTCTCTAACTTCTATTTACCCTTCCTAATCTGAATAAAATCGTCTAATTAAGGTTAGGTTTTTGTTTTTATCTTAACCCCCTTCTCCCTCATGTTTAACCCCAATAGTTTTGAGCTTTTAAGACGTTCGTCCCATTAGTTTGGCGATTTTAAGATTTTTTCACCCCAATTCTTTGCCAATTATAAGACGTATCGTGACATTTAGGTGTCTATGTTTTCCTGGAGACCCAGGAAGAATCGGTCTTCGGCCCAGACATTTTTTCTACCGAACAATGTACACATTTATTTCGGAGGGGGATCTTGAGGGCATTGTCTAAGGTTGATAGAGATCTAGGAAGGAAACAAAAAAATATATAAACAAATAAATAATAAAAATATACACACAAATCTCCCCTTAACGCTTCCAGCACCGTGACGCCGTTTTCCCTTTAATTCTGGCTAAAGTTAGACAATGTTATGCAGTTTAAGACAATGTTATGCAGTTTAAGAAAGACCTATGTTAACCAGAGAGCTTATTGAGATCGTGTATACCACCTTGAGTACTAGAGGTCGATTATAAGCTAAGGAAAAGCGCTTAGTGGTAGCCTGAATAAGATGAAAATGACGCCATGGTGCTGAAGGGGTTAAGAGGGTAGTGGTAAATTTGTTGTATATTTATTTATATAATATATGTTTTATAGTTTCCTCGCTAGACCTCGATCAAGCTTCAACAACACTCCCCAGACCCCCTTCCAAGTTAAATTTGTAAATTTTTCAGTAAAAAAATGTCGCGGCCCAAGGCCGATTCCTCCTAGAATTACAGGCTCGCTCTCGCTCGGCAGGAAAAAAAAGACACCTAAATGGCACGAAAGTTTTTTTTATTGACAAAATATGGAGCAATAGGTTTTAAGATCGCCAAACTAATGGAACGAACGTCTTAAAATCTCAAAGCTAATGGGACTAATCATTATGGATAACAATCCAACTACCTCCCCCCTTAATGAGATGTGAGTTATGTGGGTTACGTAACCAGTATAGTAGGGTAATAAAGGCGACCGAGCGAACGAACGACTTGCTGGTTGGTTGGTTGGTTGGTTGGTTGTACGGCCGTGGGAACCAGAGCACCAAGGGGGGGGGGGGGAAGATGGAGGACACGAGATGATGGGGAGGAGGAGACAAGGAAGGAGAGGGGAAGAGAGACTGAAGAAGAAGAGGGGTGGGGGGGGGGGGGAGGGATACAAAGGTTATGCCAGATGGACGAGACGGGATGATGATCAGGACACAAGAGAGGAGAGAAGAGGAGATATTGGAGGAGACAAGGAGGAGGAAGGGGGGGGGGAGGGGGGGGAATACAGACGTTATGCCAGATGGACGAGACGAGATGATGGGGAAGAAAAACACATAGGAGGAGAGGAGAGACAAGAGGAAACAAGAGAGGAGAGGGAAGGGAGGGGGAGATGCAGAGGAGGGGGGAGAGGGTGTGCCAGATGGACGAGACGAGATGATGGGGAGGAGGAGGACACAAGGGAGAAAAAAGAGACGAGAGGAGACAAGTAGGGGAAGAGGGGATACAGAGGAGGGAGGAGAGGGGGAGATACTGGAGGAGACATAGGGGGGGGGTATAGATGATGGGGAGGATGCACAAGGGAGGAGAGGAGAGGGGAGACTGAAGGAGACAAAGAGGGAGGGGAGGAAGCGAGGAGACGAGGCAGACTATATAAGAGGTGACCCCAGAGAGGGAGAAAGAGCACGAAGAGGAGAAGGAGAGAACAAGAAGAGGAGGTAAAGGATTGGGAGAAGGAGATAAGAAGAAGAGGAGGTGGAGGATTGAGAGAAGAAGAAGAAGAGAAAAAGAATAGAAAGTAAAAGGATTGGGAGCAGAAGTAGAGAAAGGGGAAACAAGAATAGCAAAATAATCGATTGGGAGAAGAAGACGACGAAGAAAAAGAAGAAGAAGACGTGCAGGAATGGGAGGAGAAGAAGAGAAAGAGGAAGCAAGACTAGCCTAAAGAATCTCTATGAGGGTCGACTTTAAGAGAAGAGAGCAGCTGTTTGTAATGGTGCAGCTCTGTAACAGCGGTCAGGTTACTGGGAACAACATTACCATCATCATCACTATATCCAGCAACAACAACACTATACCATCACTATCATCACATTACCCAACAACGTCATCACTATCACTATCATCCCAATATTCAACATCATCACTATTACCATCATCATCACTATATCCATCAACAATAACACTATACTATCATCACTATACCCATCAACAACAGCACTATACTATCATCACTATACCAAACATCACCACTATTAGTATAGATTTGCACAAGGTTTACTCCCCTAGACAGGCTGCCGACCAAGGCTGAAGAGTCCCATCCACCCGTTAAAACATAAACCTCTTAATAATAATGAGTGTTCATAGTAATGCATTGTCTATAATTATGTTACATGTACTTTGGTAGAAATAAAAGAAAGTGAATTGAATTGACAATCAACTTAAGGGGAGGTTTCTAGTTTGTTTCCTACTCCTCCAGCAATCTTAAAATTTCACCCCCTTTCAATATAAATTTGTACATTTTTCGGTAGAAAAATGTCCCGGCCGAAGGCCGATTACTCTTAAATTACAGGCTCGCTATCGCTCGCCAGGATAAAATCGACACTAAATGGCACGAAAGGTCTTAAAATTGACAGAATGGGGCGGAAATTCTTAAAAATCACCAAACTAATGGGGCAAACGTCTTAAAATCTCAAAAGCAATGGGGCTAAACATGAGGGAGAAAGGGGTCAAGAAAAAAGTCCCTCAAGTGGATATCTCCCCTTAACACCACTCAATACAAAATCAAATATTCCTCATGTTATATTCAGTAAAATCAATATCACCTCCACTTTATAAAAATCATATTCATAAAATCATATTCATAAAATCATATTCATAAAATCATAACCATAAAATCATAATCATAAAATCATATTCATAAAATCATAACCATAAAATCATAATCATAAAATCATAATCATAAAATCATAATCATAAAATCATAATCATAAAATCATAATCATAAAATCATATTCATAAAATCATAATCATAATGAAAATATTTAATGTCGTCAAACATAATACAGTGTATATTCATTACTGAACATCGCCTACATCACCACCACCATCATAGCACAACCTATTAATATAAATAATTCTATGAATCAACATAACACACCTATAAACTTTAATATGCATGTAATAGTTCTTCCTTTCAATAAGTTATATTTTATACCACGATACACCCATGTGGTAATGCTTTTTCCGTCTGATATTATATCTAAATTGCTCAAATTATCCTTTATTTTGATATCTATTACATAAGTCAAGACTTTATCCAACATAAACTATATAGTTACATGATTAGATAATTGTATTCCTTATAATATACGTATGCACCTTGGAGGGAGTTTATTTATTGGTCGATTTATATATATATTTATTTATTATTATTTTAGTTCCCTCCCTAGACCTTCATCAAGCTTAAAAAAACAATCCCCAAGACCCCCCTTCTAGATAAACTTGTCCATTTTTCGGTAGAAACATTTCCAAACCGAAGGCCGATTCCTCTTAAATTAGAGGCTAGCTACCGCTCGCCAAGAAAGAAATCAATACCTAAATAACACGAAAGGTCATAATTTTGACAAAGAAAGGGGATGAAAGGTCTTAAAATCACCAAACAATTGGGTCGAACGTCTAAACATCTGAAAACTAAAATGGGGCCAAGCAAGAGAGAGAAGGGGGTCCAGACAAATCAACCCTGAAGCCAGTTATTGATCCGGAAGTTAGCGATAAGAAGCCGATTAAATACCGGGTAGATTTAGCTGCTAGAAGACCAATAAAGATAAGGTTGATAGTGTTAGCTACAGTTGGTACACTATATCACTCCAATATAGCCAGGGTCACACCACCACTATAACGGTTAAAACTAATTATAAACCAAGCCTATATAACATGATAGTGATGATACAGGTCTTCCTCGATTATAACCCAAGCCTATATAACATGATAGTGATGATACAGGTCTTCCTCGATTATAAACCAAGCCTATATAACATGATAGTGATGATACAGGTCTTCCTCGATTATAACCCAAGCCTATATAACATGATAGTGATGATACAGGTCTTCCTCGATTATAACCCAAGCCTATATAACATGATAGTGATGATACAGGTCTTCCTCGATTATAACCCAAGCCTATATAACATGATAGTGATGATACAGGTCTTCCTCGATTATAAACCAAGCCTATATAACATGATAGTGATGATACAGGTCTTCCTCGATTATAAACCAAGCCTATATAACATGATAGTGATGATACAGGTCTTCCTCGATTGACGATTGGGTTACGTTCCTGAAAACCCGATCTTAAATTCTCCCTACCAGAAATTCTTGGAGTTGCCGCGCCAGACACGTTGTTTTGTACAGCAAGCGACCTGGGCCCTTTAAATGGCGATATCCCGCAGTTCTTCACCCTCCCTCTCCATCAATCATTCTTAATTATAAGTTATATGTCGTACTTTCTATAGCTGACACATTACCCCCACAACTACCATACTATATAAGCACTTAGTGTAGCCATCTAGTATATAGTAAAAACAGGCAGAATCGTATGAAATCGTGATAAACTTTGCATAGCCTAGGTGTTGAGTATTGTTTATGTCGACAGACGTAGCTCTGGCGCTACTTCGGAAGCGTCCACCAGAGGTCTCCGGTGAATTCCTGGTAGGGAGAATTGAAACATCGTATATATAGCAAAACCTAAACTCAATGGGGTAAATGGGGATACGTTCTGGGACCAGCCAAAACACAAACACAAACACCTAAAAACTTAATAATAATATTGTTAATCAGGGCATCGGATAGTGAGGGAGACCTGTACAAACCTTATGCATTACCAAATCTTATATTGAGGGAGGCAAAAGGCATAACTGCCTATAGCGAGTGCCTCCCCCATAGTTGAAAGAGTGACAGGGCCAATATCAAGGGACGTTCGAGCCAAAATGCCTGGACACACGGAGTTTGAAGCAATTTAAGTGATAGGAAGAGGGAAAGACTGATTCTGGGATTCTGGGATTCTAATCATAAGAAAGCTACTATACTTTGCCTGCCATAATAGCAAGCCTAGAAGTACAGTATGGCTATCAGGAGGCAGTTGTACACTCGGATGCCATAGTGTCTAGCCCACTCATAAATATTCGTGGACTTCACCTATATATAATTATGGAAGTATATCTCTGGACCCTAATTTATCAATTTTATTTGCCATTTATCAACTACAAAAATATATATACTATTTATTAATAAGCAAGTTCTAACCAAAAATAAATCAAAATAGACATATTTGTATAAACAAAAATGTAAGGGGTCCACAAATGTGTATAAGTGAGCTAGAGACTATGGTATCCGACTGTACATTATCTGATCCAAGAAAACTGACCAATAATATTGCCCATCATGAATTATACATTATTATACATTATCATACATTATTATACATTATCATACATTATTATACATTATCATACATCATCATACGTTATCATACATTATCATATATTATCTGATAACAGGGGGTCAAACCGGAGCCATTATGTTTGAAGATTTGAATGAATATGAAAAACAGACTACAAGAAGATTAAGGGGGGTGACCTGTCTTTTTTTTCCTTCTCTCCTGTTGTTGTTGTTGTTGTTGTTGTTCCCTAAGCTGCCTGGCCGAACAGCCCCGAGTCCCTGAGGAAGGCCATGGCCACGATCGGGCTTTCCCACAGAGCTCTCATTGAGTGTAGATTGTGTTGTTGGCGTAAGTGGTTGTGTGAAATGCAGTCTTCCATGATGTGTTTAATGGTATGGGGTGCTGTGCTACATCCCGGGCAGGCGTCGACAACGGAGTCATCCAGTCTCTTCTGATAGCTCAGGAGAGCTGGACGGTGTCCGCATCTTCTCTCCTGTTCTCTCTTTCTCTGGCTTGTATCCATTTGGCCCCATTCAGCCTACTGTTTTAAGACGTTTATCCCCATCCAGGTGTAATTTTTTTTACTGGTGAGCGGTAGCGAGCCAGCATATTTTTAAAATGTTTTTGACAGCAAGCTAAATTTGTACATTTTTCGATAGAAAAATTTCTCCGGCGAAGCCGGATTTCTTCATATAATGCTGGCTCGCTATCGCTCGCCAGGAAGAAATTGACGCCTAGATGGGGATAAACGTCTTAAAATAGTTGGCTGAATGGGGCCGAATGGATACAAGCCAGAGAAAAGGACAGCAATAACAAAAAGCAGGTCACCCCCCTTAACGTGACATAGCCTTATATTGGTCATTGTATCACTTCAAACCCATAATTTGAACTATACACTCCAATGTTTTCTTTGCCGATACAATAATAAGACTAAAAATAAGGGAGTTCAGCTTTCACTTGACACACACACACACACACTTCCCCCCCCCCCCAAAAAAAAAAAAAAAAAAAAAAAAAAACACACACACACACACCCACACCCAAAAAGAAAACACACACACACACACACACACTTATTTTCAGTCTCTCTCCCTTTCTCTACAATTTCCTTATATTAGCATTTCTAACCATGTAAGGCATTGTTAAAATAATTTCAAGTACGGCCTCCTGCCCAGAGGGAATGGAGGGTGGGGAGAGCGCCTTAATTGCATGCTGTCCTTTTCCTGACCTTGTTAAAGTAAATAGGAACGAGCAGTAAACAATGTTAAGGCCGGATCACCTCGTTTAAGGGGAGGTTTTTAGTTTGGTCTCTAGATATCCATCAAGCTTAAGATTACACCCTCTTGAGCCCCTTTCAAGATAAATTTGTAAATTTTTCGGTGGAAACATTTCCCAGCTGAAAGCCGGTTCCTCTTAAATTACAGGCTCGCTATCGCTCGCCAGAATAAAATCGACACCTAAATGGCACGAAAGGTCTTAAAATTGACAGAAATGGGTCGAAATTTCTTAAAACCGTCAATATAATGGGGCGACCGTCTTAAAATCTCAAAAGCAATGGGGCTAAACATGAGGGAGAAAGGAGTCAAGAAAAAAATCCCTCGAGGGAGAAAGGAGTCAAGAAAAAAATCCCTCAAGTGGAAATCCCCCCTTGAACCAGGTGGCCTGTGTGGCCTAGGTATCTATGGCACTCTATGTAGCTCCACATAATCAGTAGAAGGAAGGAGCCATGGTCAGTTTGGTGAGATTCCTTAGGCACCCTCTGGTCTTCCCTAATTGACCACTTGCGAGTTTCAGGCTATAAGGAAGTTGGAGCTGTAGACAACGATATTTAGCAGACTTTACAGTTAAAATACGGTCGTAGTACATATATATAAATACATACAACCCAATTCAACATACCATTTATCCATCAGAAACCTACATTACTATTGCGTTCCTGTTTAATATCGATGTTCATGGCTCCAACTTCCTTATAGCCTGAAACTCGCAAGTGGTCAATTGACTGATTTACTGAGGGGGAAGTGACCTGCTGCTCTCTCTCTCTCTCTCTCTCTCTCTCTCTCTCTCTCTCTCTCTCTCTCTCTCTCTCTCTCTCTCTCAATCAGGACGTAGGGAACACTATACAAATTTGGTGTGATTTCACAGCCACCCCCAAGTCTTTCGAAATGTGTGGTTGATTGAAGAGGAAGTGTGTGTAGGAGGGAACTCTTATAATCTCTCACTTTCCCTTTCACACACACACACACACACACACACACACACACACACACACACATGTACACATTTATCTTGAAGAGGGGTCTAGGGGGTGTTTTTTTTCAAGCTTGATGGACGTTTAGCAATGTTACTATAAAATAAGACAATATAAATAAATAAACCACAAAATAACCACTAACCCCTGAATAAATAACCACTAACCCCTGAATAAATAACCACTAACCCCTGAATAAATAACCACTAACCCCTGAATAAATAACCACTAACCTCTGAATAAATAACCACTAACCCCTGAATAAATAACCACTAACCCCTGAATAAATAACCACTAACCCCTGAATAAATAACCACTAACCTCTGAATAAATAACCACTAACCCTGAATAACCACTAACCCCTGAATAAATAACCACTAACCCCTGAATAAATAACCACTAACCACTGAATAAATAACCACTAACCCCTGAATAAACAACCACTAACCCCTGAATAAATAACCACTAACCTCTGAATAAATAACCACTAACCCCTGAATAAATAACCACTAACCCCTGAATAAATAACCACTAACCTCTGAATAAATAACCACTAACCCCTGAATAAATAATCACTAACCCCTGAATAAATAACCACTAACCCCTGAATAAATAACCACTAACCCCTGAATAAATAACCACTAACCCCTGAATAAATAATCACTAACCCCTGAATAAATAACCACTAACGCCTGAATAAATAACCACTAACCCCTGAATAAATAACCACTAACCTCTGAATAAATAACCACTAACCCCTGAATAAATAACCACTAACCCCTGAATAAATAACCACTAACCTCTGAATAAATAACCACTAACCCCTGAATAAATAACCACTAACCCCTGAATAAATAACCACTAACCCCTGAATAAATAACCACTAACCCCTGAATAAATAACCACTAACCTCTGAATAAATAACCACTAACCTCTGAATAAATAACCACTAACCCCTGAATAAATAACCACTAACCCCTGAATAAATAACCACTAACCCCTGAATAAATAACCACTAACCCCTGAATAAATAACCACTAACCTCTGAATAAATAACCACTTCTCCCTGAATAAATAACCACTAACCCCTGAATAAATAACCACTAACCCCTGAATAAATAACCACTAACCCCTGAATAAATAACCACTAACCCCTGAATAAATAATCACTAACCTCTGAATAAATAACCACTAACCCCTGAATAAAGACTATATGAACTGGACATTCAGGTATCAACCTGAATGTTATTTGGCTTTAGAATTAAAAACAAATATGAACAAGATATTAACCCTTTCACGCACATATGACGCAGAGGTTGCCAGATTAGCAATAAGAAATAGAGTTCTCTCACTCTTATAATTACCTCCAAAATTAATTTTCTGCCCACAGCTAACTCAAAGACAACTGCAGAGGTTGAAGTAACTAAACTAAAGGTTTCTAAATACCCCTGATGGTAACAAAGGCTTTAAAGTATCCCCAATAGGCTCAACATTGCGTCAAGAACGTGAGAGGGTTAAATACCTATTATAGAAGGCTGCATCGAAACATTATTCGGTAAGTCAATAATTATAATGATTTTAAAAAGAAAATAACTGTAATATATACTTAAAGTACCGTAACTCAGCAATACATGTTAATCATGTATGTTAAACACATATATATTAATGATACATACAAACATACATGGTATATAAGTTATTTGATAAGTTATTTTACCTTTATCTTGTATCGTTCAAGTTTTGGTTTGTTTAGTTTGCAAGTTTTACATTTTAATACATACATACATACATACATACATACATACATACATACACACATTATTACATGCAGCAAGGAGAGACACGTATCAAATGTACCCCTGATGGGAATTCCCAACAGCCCTCTTACACACAGGATGCTATACCCTGTTTCAAATAAGCAGGCCAAAACTCTTGAACATTAACCTCTGTAACTCACAAACGACTAGAGTAATCAAGCTACTATTCCTGCCATTTGGGAAGGGTCAGCCAGGGAATAGGTGTGGACATTGACAGCCCATTTGCTCTAGTCCTTTTGGAGTTACAGAGGTTAGAGTTCAGGATTTCCGGACTACCTATTTGGAACAGGGCATAAGAGACTGCCCCCCCCCAACCACTGTAATGGACTCTCCCATGTCAACAAGTCCATTCGCTGTAAGTAGGCGAGAAATCATTATCTCTAACCTCTGTAACTCAAAAACCTCTATCCTCTGTAACTCAAAAAGGGCTGGAGAAAATTGGATGTCAATTTCCACATCTATTGCTTGACTGACTCTTCCCAAATGGTAGAAATAGTAGCTCGATTACTCTAGTCGTTTTAGAGTTACAAAGGTTAGAGGTCATGATGTCTCGCCTACTTAACTTCTATCCTCCATAACTCACAAACTACTAGAGCAATCGAGTTAATATGTCTACCATTTAGGAAGAGTCAGCCAGGGAATGGGTGTGGGAATTTACGGCCCATTTGTTCCAGCCCTTTTTAAGTTACAGAAGATAGAAGTTAAGATCTATCGTCTAATTGTAATGCATGGACTCTATAGCATGTCTCTAATAATATTGTAACATACAACATAACAATATCTGTATTATAATATGGTAATACAAACACAGTTAGGTGAACGTGGGTTAGGCCCTTTAAGGGGAGGTTTTTAGTTTGTTTCCTACTCCTCCAGCAATCTTAAAATTTCACTCCTCCCTTGACCCCCTTTCAAGATAAATTTGTACATTTTTCGGTAGAATAATGTCCCGGCCGAAGGCCGGTTATTCTTAAATTACAGGCTCGCTATCGCTCGCCAGGATAAAATCGACACCTAAATGGCACGAAAGGTCTTAAAATTGACAGAATGGGGCGGAAATTCTTAAAATCACCAAACTAATGGGGAAAACGTCTTAAAATCTCAAAAGCAATGGGGCTAGACATGAGGGAGAAAGGGGTCAAGAAAAAAGTCCCTCAAGTGGAAATCTCCCCTTAACAGTCGGCAAGCCTTATGGGGAAATACATCGGAAAACACCAATTATATACTGGTATTAGCTCTATACCGGTTGAGATTTGGGAGTATTTATTTTCCTCCTTTACTGGGACCGGCCCTGCATAGCCTACCTAAAGCCGGTATCACACGAGCACTTTTTCACTCAACATTTATCCTCAACACTGGTCTGGCGGCTTATGAGGTCAACATATAAATATTTTCGGTTTCCTAAATGTATCTATCAACAGCCTACTTTCCGATACCAGTGCAAAATATTCCAGAAATGTTGCCGGGAAAATGTTGATCTTCGAATGTTAACTATAAAAGCTCTCGTGTGATGCCGGCTTTATGCAAGAGTGTAAGACATCACCCCCCCCCCCCCCCCCCCAACACACACACACACACACACACACACACACACACACACATATATACTGTACACAATGAACAGTACTGAAGACCTTACGCAAGCCTTTGATCTAGCCACCAGAGATCTGTCAGCCACGACTCTCGCCAGAACAAATAAACACACACACACACACACACACACACACACACACACCAGCTTAGGCAACACCAATAAAAAAAACTAGAAGAGCAATTAAGGGCAGGGCTGTTTTTATAGACCCCCTTCTCCCTCATGTTTAGCCCCATTACTTTTGAGATTATATAACGTTGAGCCCATCAATTTGAAGATTTGAAGACCTTTCGCCCCATTTCGTTGTCACTTTACAGACCATTCGTGCCATTAAGGTGTCTATTTTTTCCTGGCGAGCGACAGCGAGCCTGTAATTTTAAGAGGAATCGGCCTTCGGACCGGTACATGTACAAATTTATCTTAAAGGGGGTTCTAGGGGGTGTATTTATAAGCTTGATGGAGGTCTAGGGAGGAAACTAAAAATGATATGACTAACTGAACAAATAAGACAGACACCAAACAGCCACTATCTCCTTAAGGGGAGGTGGGCCGGTTTTTGTTATTTCTGTCCTTTTCTCTCTTTCTCTGGCTTGTATCCATTCGGCCCCATTCAGCCAACTATTTTAAGTCGTTTATCCCCATCTAGGTGTCGATTTCCTCCTGGCGAGCGATAGCGAGCCAGCATTATATGAAGAAATCCGGCTTCGCCGGAGACATTTTCTATCGAAAAATGTACAAATTTAGCTTGCTGTCAAACAAAAATAAAAAATATGCTGGCTCGCTACTGCTCACCAGTAAAAATTTGACACCTGGATGGGGATAAACGTCTTAAAACAGTAGGCTGAATGGGGCCAAATGGATACAAGCCAGAGAAAGATGGAATAAGACAGAGACAAAACAGCCACTATCTCCTTAAGGGGGGATGGGCCGGTTTTCTGGACCATTTTCTCCCTCATGTTTCGCCCCATTAGTTTTCAGATGTTAAAATGTTTGCCCCATTAGTTAGTCGATTTTAAGACCTTTCGCCCCATTTCTTCGTCAATATTTAGACCTTTCGTACTATTTAGGTGTCGATTTTTTCCCTGGCGAACGATAGTGAGCCTGTAATGTTGGAAGAACCGGCCTTTGGCCGGAAAATATTTCTACCGAAAAATGTACAAATTAATCTAGAATTAATCTAATGGATGTTTTTTTTTTAATTTAATGGAGGTCTAGGGAGGAAACAAGAAAAATAACGAATACATGCAAAAATCGCCCCAAAAGTGAACCATCTCCCCTTAAGGCCGAACTGTCTCGTTAAAATCGCGAGGTTTATCTGAACAGCTTTGTAACTGCCTAAATCAGATACCATTCTTCAATTCTCCTAATTTACAAAACCACACAATATCACAAAGATTAATGTTGAAGAGTTTTTGGCCAACCTATTTGGAACAGGGTATAGGTTAGCCAGCCAGTGACCGGATATCTCAACCAGTAGACCATTTCAACCAGTAGCTCTCAACCAGTACCAAATCAACCAATAGTGTTAGGTTAGGTTAGGTTAGTACTATATTTTGCCACTGCTTTGGTTGGTCTTGGTTGATTTGACACTGGTTGAAAGCTACTGGTTGAATTGGTCTACTGGTTGAGATGTCCGGGAACCTAGCCAGCCACTCACCAGGTCACTCACCCGCACACAAACTTACACAACTACATTACACACATTGTTTACATACCGGTACCTTACAGTGCAAAATGTCTACGTTTAAAAAAAAAAAAAATAATAAACTTAGGCTGTAACCAAACTGATCGTCTACGCATCAGAACCCTAATAATTTTGTATAACACACACACACACACATTTTGTATAACACACACACACACACATTTTGTATAACACACACACACACATTTTGTATAACACACACACACACACACACACACAATCATTATATATATATTGTCGATTTATTGTTCATTGCAGCCCTGAGGCTGAACATTTACAGAGTTTTTCTTAAACCTATACTTATTCTACCTTAACTACGAGGTCTCATGCGACCTTTGGCGACCATGAGGTGCCTGGCTTCCCACCAAGTACTGTACATACGCAGATGCACTTTGTATTGGTGAGAAGATGTGTAGGCTAACACATGCTGATAGCAGCTTGGTTAGGGAGGAACCACGATACAATTCCCTCCGTCGCTATGGCCGAAAAAAACTTTAGTGTGTGTGTGTGTGTGTGTGTGTGTGTGTGTGTGTGTGTGTGTGTGTGTGTGTGTGTGTGTGTGTGTGTGTGAGCTTAAGCCTCCTCCATGCAAGCAATTGATCAAGTTGAGGAGCACTCTTGAAATATAAGTGATAAACCCATTCATTCCCCCCCCACCCTCCACAGTCAGCCGAGCTATTGCCTTGGAGTCAGACAGTCTGGCATCCGTTGTTCTTAACCCCTTCAGTACCAGGGACGTTTTTTTTCAGCCTATTCTGGAAACTATTAGACGATTTTATTCAGTTTAGGAAGGACCGCTAGCAATAATAAGGCTTCAAACTATTCCAACCAACACTTTTAGCGACCACAGATCCTTCCTAAGCTGCACAATATCGTCTAAATATAGCTAGAATAAAATATAACACGTCGCTGGTACTCAAAGGGTTAACCCCTTCAGTACCAGGCCTTATTGTTACCTTGGATTCTGGCTAAAATTTGAGGATTTTATGCCATTTAAGGGGAGGCAGACGGGTTTTCTGGACCCCCTTCTCCCTAATGTTTAGCCCCACTAGTTTTGAGATTATAAGACGTTCGGACCATTAGTTTGGCGATTTTAACACCTTTCGCCCCCATTTCGTTGTCAATTTTAAGAACTTTCATGCTATTTAGGTGTCGATTATTTCCTGGCGAGCGATAGCGAGCCTGCAATTTTAAGAGGAACCGGCCTTCGGCCGGGACCTCTACCGAAACATGTACAAATATATCTTGAAGGGGGGTCTAGGGGGTGTTTTTGTAAGCTTGATGGAGGTCTAGGGAGGAAACTACAAAAAATATATGAATAAATGAATTAATACACCAAACAAACGGCCAGTCTCACCTTAAGCCGCTGTCACACGAGAGATTTTTCAAAACAAACCTCTATAACTCCATACAAGACTAGAGTAAACAAACCCCTACAACTCCATACAAGACTAGAGTAAACAAACCCCTATAACTCCATACAAGACTAGAGTAAACAAACCCCTACAACTCCATACAAGACTAGAGTAAACAAACCCCTATAACTCCATACAAAACTAGAGTAAACAAACCCCTATAACTCCATACAAGACTAGAGTAAACAAACCCCTATAACTCCATACAAGACTAGAGTAAACAAACCCCTATAACTCCATACAAGACTAGAGTAAACAAACCCCTATAACTCCATAAAAGACTAGAGTAAACAAACCCCTATAACTCCATACAAGACTAGAGTAAACAAACCCCTATAACTCCATACAAGACTAGAGTAAACAAACCCCTATAACTCCATACAAGACTAGAGTAAACAAACCCCTATAACTCCATACAAGACTAGAGTAAACAAACCCCTATAACTCCATACAAGACTAGAGTAAACAAACCCCTATAACTCCATAAAAGACTAGAGTAAACAAACCCCTATAACTCCATACAACACTAGAGTAAACAAACCCCTATAACTCCATACAACACTAGAGTAAACAAACCCCTATAACTCCATACAACACTAGAGTAAACAAACCTCTATAACTCCATACAAGACTAGAGTAACCAAGCCAACAATTCTACTATTTGGGAAGGGTCAGCCAGGGTAAAGGTGTGCAAATGTACAGCCCATTTGATCTAGCCCCTTTTTGGGTTATAAAGGTTAGGGTTCGCGACTTGTGGCCTACCTATTGAGAACAGGGTATAGCCACATTCCCTTGTAATTAACCCTTTTAGTATCATGACGGATTTTATTATACTCTGATTAACATTAAGGCAAGTTGTTTTTATTATTATTACCACTTTTTGTTTGTTTACTTTGCCCCTATTAGGCTTTCAAATACACCCCAAGACCCCCCTTCGAGATATATTTGCAAATTTTTAGGTAGATAAATGTCCCAGCCGAAGGCCAATTCCTCCTGAATTGCAGGCTCGCTATCGCTTGCCCCGAAAAAAATGACAACTAAGCGGCACGAAACATCTTCAAATTAACAAATAAATAGTGCGGAAGGTCTTAAAATCTCAAAACTAACGGGCCTAAACATAAGGGAGCAGGTAAAACAAAAAACAGCATAAATAATTTGTTTAGCTCAATAAAAATATAACAAGTGAGAGTGAAGGGGTTAATACAATAATACCTCAGTTACCCCTTTCCATCACATGACGAGTTTGTATGGGAAAACCCCGCAGACTGTTTTGATACTCTCAACTATTAATTATAAGGTACAGGATACCTATTTTATTTGTTTAAGAAAATGGGTTAACATTCAAACTCTACCCATTTTGCATAAACCCACACACACATACACGCACACACACAAACACACACGCACACACACAAACACAGACACAC
>CM064492.1:80222978-80225478 GCA_032716605.1 Paralithodes platypus | reverse complement strand
AATATAGGAATTGAATTAAATTGATTCCAATGTGAAAGAGTCAAGATATTACGATAAATGACTTGTTTATCGAAAATGGCCGGATAAAGCTCTCGTGTGACAGGCTAATCTGGACCCAAGTATATACACACCAACAAGTAAACCCATCAGATACACGATTTTGTTGACATACCTTACTGATCCTGGCGGATCACTGGCGACAAATGGATCCGTACCTGAAGGGTCAAGGGACTGGGGTCGCTGGGGTTCTCGAAAAGAGGCTCCAGTCCTGACGCTTTTCTTGACTTGCAGTGTGCTGGCTAAATAATCCAGAAGGGTTGATAGCCTCTGAACTCCTAGTTTAACTAACTGAAGCGGTGTGGCGATAATATTATAGTCCGGATACCGCGGCGGGAGCGACACCTGTATAACGTACCTCACACTAAAGTCGCCAGTGCTTTATAATCACCATCGGTTCTAAAAAATCAGACAATACCACCCAAATCGACTCTTCCAATGTATTATCACCACAGACATGAACACCGGTGGAAATAACCCCAGAAGAATCGCTATATGAAGGTACTGTACAGTTGGCCACATAAATTTGAATCCACTCCGCGATTGTACGTATGGAAGGAACACTGGTGTAACTCAATTGGGAGTGTAGCTTCGTAAGCAATAGTTGGTGGAGGGAAGTGAGTTGATGAGGCGAAATGCGTTTGATAGTTGGTGGAGGGAAGTGAGTTGATGAGGCGAAATGCTTTTGATTGTACTCGTTCAAGAAGTGCGGTATGGGTGGAGCCTCAATACTCAATATGATTAATTAACAATTTTACAACAAATTATTCTTGAAAGTTAATCACACTATTTATTCTTCTAAACATAAAATCACGGAGTAGGTACGAATTATGTGGGTCTATATTGGGGATTTTCAATTATATTTATATATATTATAGTTTATTTATCTTTACAGTTGGCGATATTAATGCAGTGGCGACAGTAATGTTGCTTACGTTACCACATCCACAACAACAAACACAACTTAAAAGTCCACAACCATTACCAGATCATATATCAACATTCCATAACCCAACCATACCTGAATCGTGACAACCATAACCATAGACTCCACTTGTAATTAATACCACAGACTTCACTATTCCTTAACTACAACCATAACAACCACCAACACCACAAGAATTATATCACATATCATTCCTCCACCAACGTAATATTCCATCCACATCCTCTACCACAATGACCATATCCACGCACGGTAGCGCTAATAAGTCATGTCTCGGCTGGCATTACGTTTGGCTCGCTCTGTACTGTATTAATGTCTGTCAGATGTTGAATAGGTTGGGTAAGTGTAGGAACATGTAAGTATATCTCACTCAAAACGAATAAATACAGTTTTAGATATTGCTGATACCAATAAATTTATCAAAATATAATTAGTGCCGAGACATCACTTATTTGGCCGACTGTACATCATAACTACATTATCCACCACACCCACACCTTCCACCACAATAACAGTATCCACATACAGTATACCACCATATCCACAACACAATACCACAACCATACCAGTTATCCACACTAATGACAACAACCACAACTATAACCACAGCTATTAACACAACAGCTATCCATATACACACCACAACCACAACTATAACCACAGCTATTAACACAACAACTATCCATATACACACCACAACCACAACTATAACCACAGCTATTTACACAACTATCCATATACACACCACAACCACAACTATAACCACAGCTATTAACACAACTATCCATATACACACCACAACCACAACTATAACCATAGCCATTAACACAACAGCTATCCATATACACACCACAACCACAACTACCACACAACCACAACTATAACCACAGCTATTAACACAACAACTATCCATATACACACCGCAAATACAACTACCACACAACAACCACAACAATAACCACAGCTATCCACATACACACCGCAAACACAACTACCACACCACAACCACAACTATTAACAACACCAGCTATCCATATACACACCACAACCACAACTACCACACCACAACCACAACTATAACCACAACTATTAACAACAACAGCTATCCATATACACACCACAACCACAACTACCACACCACAACCACAACTATAACCACAGCTATTAACAACAACAGTTATCCATATACACACCACAACCACAAATACCACATCACAACCACACCACCATACTAGTTATATCTCAACCACAACTCCCATATTACAACCACTATACCGGTACTACAGCTAATAGATTTCAACCACCAGTCACAACAACCACACCACAGCTAAAATATCTCAACCACACCACAACTACCAGAGCAACCACTATATCACACCACAACCACAACTACCACAACAACCACTATACCACACCACAACCACAACTACCACTATACCACATCACAACCACAACTACCACTATACCACACCACAATCACAACTACAATATTACAAC
>CM064492.1:80210478-80220478 GCA_032716605.1 Paralithodes platypus | reverse complement strand
AGAAAGCACAAATAAGTGAACTAAAGAAGGACGAGACTTATAAGACAACCAACTAACAATGCAAATACAAAATAGATAGAATGAGATAAGCATGGGAATAGATTAAGGGGAGGTATTTAGTTTGTTCCCTAGACCTCCATCAAGCTTAAAATTACACCCCCTTGAGTCCCTTTCAAGATATATTTGTACATTTTTCGGTAGAAAAATTTCCCGGCCGAAGGCCGGTTCCTCTTAAATTACATGCTCGCTATTGCTCGCCAGGATAAAATTGACACCTGAATGGCACGAAAGGTCTTAATATGGGGTGAAAGTTCTTAAAATCGCTAAACTAATGGGGCAAACGTTTTATAATATCAAAAGCAATGGGGCTAAACATGAGGGCGAAAGGGGTCAAGAAAAAAATCCCTCAAGTGGATATCTCCCCTTAAACCGAGAAAGAAAAACAGAAAAAGATTACACAAGAAAAAATATGAATCCAAATAAATCCAAAATGAAGATGTGAATGAGAGAGGAGGGATTGGGAAAAAACATGTCTTGTGAATATACATACCCACCTTCTCTATTATACAGCCATTATACATTACTGAATACACATGGAAACCGATAGTGCCCACAGTATCTATCTATCTATCTATCTATCTATTTACTCACTTTTCCTTTTTTGTTTTTTTTCCTCTTTTCCTTTTTTTATTTTTTTTTATTTTATATATGAATCAATATATATAGTATACATAGCATACGTATCCTGATAACACCCTTATACAGTACAGTATACATGATCGAATATCGAAGCAAGATAGCTACAACAAGCTCTATATAATCTTTAATTATTATTTGAATGAGAAAACCAATTATATAAAATACAATGCTGTCAGCTCCTCTGTTTTAAGGGGAGGTTTGTAGGTTGTTCCCTAGACCTCAATCAAACTTAAAAATACACCCTCTAGATCCTCTTTCAAGATAAATTTGTACATTTTTCGATAGAAAAATTTCCCGGCCGAAGGCCGGTTCCTCTTAAATTACAAGCTCGCTATCGCTCTCTAGGAAAAAATCGACACCTAAATGGCACGAAAGTTCTTAAAATTGACAGAAATGGGGCGAAAGTTCGTAAAATCGCCAAACTAAAGGGGCAAACGTCTTAAAGTCTCAAAAGGGAGCAATAGGGTCTAAAACATGAGGAGAAAGGGTTTTCAGAAAAAAACTCCTTTTTACCTCAAGTGGAAATCTCCCCCTAACCCATACAGTACCGATGACGTCATATTCATATAGTTATGACCAAGTATTAGAACTTTCGACCCATTTGTATCAGCTAAGGAAGGATGTCGTACCCTGAAAAGGCTACAGACGATCTCAATTAATCTTTACGCTACCAACTATCCTTCTAAGCTTCATGAAATCGTCTTTTAGCCGGGAAATTTTGTAGCTACCGAAACAAATACAAAGGAGTCCGCAGTAGGGGCTCATACTGCTATGGTTACCGCTCATTGTCTAGCCTTGAACTATTACGTATGGCAACATCAATACTAAAAGAACATGTAAAGTATCGAGTATAAAGTAAAGTATCGAGTATTTACTAAAAGAATATGTAAAGTATCGAGTATAAAGTAAAGTATCGAGTATTTAATAAAAGAACATGTAAAGTATCGAGTATAAAGTAAAGTATCGAGTATTTACTAAAAGAATATGTAAATATCGAGTACAAAGTAAAGTATTCCGAGTTATATTACTTAAAAAAATAAATAATAATAAAACGTATTGAGTATAAAGTAAAACGTATCGGAGGTTATTTACTAACAAAAATAATAAAACATGTAAAAGTATCGAGCTATAAAGGGTAAAAACGTATTCGAGTATTTAATTAAAAGGGAAAAAACATGACAGGTTTAAAAGGGTATCGAGTATAAAGTAAAGTATTGAGTATTTAATAAAAGAACATGTAAAGTATCGAGTATAAAGTAAAGTATTGAGTATTTAATAAAAGAAAGAAAATCATGTAAAAGTATTCGCAGTATAAGTAAAGTATTGAGTAATTTAATAAAAGACCATGTTTATTTAAAAGTATCGGTATAAAAGTTTTTTTTTTTTAAAAAGGGGTAAAGTATTGAGTAGTATTTTAATAAAAGGAACATGTGTTAAGTATCGAAGTAGTGAGTTTACAAGTAAAAGTACTCGAGTATGTTAATAAAAAAGGAAAAATGTAAAGTATACGAGGCATCGAGTATAAAAGTTAAGAGTATCGAGTATTTACTAAAAGAATATGTAAAGTATCGAAGTATAAGTAAATAAAAAGTATCGAGTATTTACTAAAAGAACATGTAAAGTATCGAGTATAAAGTAAAGTATTGAGTATTTAATAAAAGAACATGTAAAGTATTAAGTATAAAGTAAAGTATCGAGTATTTACTAAAAGAATATGTAAAGTATCGAGTATTTACTAAAAAAATATGTAAAGTATCGAGTATAAAGTAAAGTATTGAGTATTTAATAAAAGAACACATAAAGTATTAAGTATAAAGTAAAGTATCGAGTATTTACTAAAAGAACATGTAAAGTATCGAGTATTTACTAAAAGAACATGTAAAGTATCGAGTACTAAGTAAAGTATCGAGTATTTACTAAAAGAACATGTAAAGTATCGAGTATTTAACCCTTTCTGTACCGGTGACAACTTTCTATTAGTATTCTTGCTATATTTAGACGATTCTGTGCAGCTTAAGAAGGATGTATGGTAGTAAATTGGGCTTAAGTGGAGGATAGTTTGTGGAAAAAAAAAGGCAAGCATTGTTAATAGTTGGAGACCCTTTTTGAAGTAAATGGGTTAAGTGAGATAGTGTGAAGCATTGTTAATAGCTGGAGACCCTTTTTGAAGTGAATACAATCGTGTAATAGTAGATAGAATAAGGTTAAGGGGGGTGACCTGTTTGTGTTCTGTCCTTTTCTATCTTTCTCTGGCTTGTATCCATTTGGTCCCATTCAGCCTACTGTTTTAAGACGTTTATCCCCATCCAGGTGTTAAAATTTTTGGTACTGGTGAGCGGTAAGCGAAAGCCCAGGCATATTTTTTATTTTTTGTTTGACAGCAGGGGGCTAAATGTGTACATTTTTCCCCCCCCCCCCCCCCCCCCCCCGAATAGGAAAAAAAATTTCTCCCGGCGGGAAAGGCCGGAATTTCTTCATATAATAACCGCGTTCGGCCTAATCGCTCGCCACGGGAAAGAACATAGACCACCTAGATGGGGATATAAAAACGTTCTCTTTTGTAAAATAATTGGGCGCTGGATGGGGGCCCCAGAATGGATACAACGCCAGATAGAAAGAGGAGAAAAGGGACAGAAATAACAAAAAAGCCATGGTAACCCCCCTTAAACGGGACGTTTTGTCGGTTACAGAAGGTTGGGTTAACCATAAGAAACCATGTAGGAGGACCAAGTTATTGACGGTCACCCAAGTTAGTAGTAGTAGTAGTAGTAGTAGTAGTAGTAGTATAGGTAATTATTACTTTCTGGCACCATCCGACCTTGTGTGTAGTATTACGAGAGAGGGTTTAAGCGAGCAAGTATTATTGTTTCCTTCCAACACACCCAAACCATCTACTCCTAAAATCCCGATTAATTGACAAAATTTTTATCAACATAAAACATTCGTTGACATTAAAGGGGGCCGCAGCGTCAGTTTGGTCGCCTGTGTCACCGGCTTTTCTTTTAGTCTTTCTCTCCTTTGTTTCTCTCTTTCCCTGGCTTGTATCCATTCGGGCCCCATTTGTAAGCCAAACACTGTTTAAGACGTTTATTCCCCATTTTCCAGGTGTTCGATTTCTTCCTGGCGAGCGGATAAAAAGCGAGCCAGGGCATTGTAAGGAAAAAAATCCGGCTTCGGACGACAATTTTTTCTATCGAAAAAATTTAAAAAAAATTTAGTTTGCCACCAAAAAACAAAAAAAAATATATATATGCTGGTTCACTTACCGCTCGCCAGGAAAAATATTGGGGACACCGGATGGGGGGTAAAAAAAAACGTCTTAATTTAAAAAAACAGTAGGGGATGAATGTGGCCGAATGGATACAAGCCAAAGAGAGAGGGAGAGAAAGAGAAAAAAAGCGAGGTGGGCTCCCTTAAGTCATACTCTCTCTCTCTCTCTCTCTCTCTCTCCCCCAATATGCTGGTACCACACTGCACAATCTTATCTTGTGCAGTCTGTGTATCTCTCTCTCTCTCTCTCTCTCTCTCTCTCTCGCTCGCTCGCTCGCTCTCGCTCTCGCTCTCTCTCTACTCTTCTCTCTCTACTCTCGAATGGAGTGGAATCAGAATGGACTCCGGTGACTAGTGGAGTCCCCACAGGGTTCAGTTCATGGGCCCCATTATTATTCTAATATATATTAATGATTTAGACAAACGGCATAATAAACATAATTTCCAAATTCGCCGATGGACAACTAAAATAGGAAAATGCAATAATATCAGGGAAAAAGCGATAGGGGAAGTTAGCACTGCCAAAATCAAGATTTTAAAAGGACAAAAGAATATCAGGTTGGGCAATTCAGGAAAATTGGCAGATTTGCCCTTTAATGTAAAACAAATGCCTGATCAACTACAACTAGGGCTCCCGAAAACAAACCAAATACGAATACCATATGAATGAGAAAAGATAAAAAGATAATAAAGGCGCAGTATCACAGATTAAAAAGACTAGGAGTGGCTTATCCAATGAAAAAATCTAAAATCTACAAAGGCCAATGCACCGGCAGCAATTTCTAACAAAGCAAAAGAGGGAGCGCTGAGGTTCTTCATTAAAAGAAAGAAGGAAGAAAGAAAAAAGAAAAGAAGAAAAATTTTCATCTGTCATAGTAAAAGGAACATAGGGTTTGTAACCCCACTATATAAAAAAAAGTTATTGGTTGAGGCCACAATCTGGAGTAAAATATTATGCTTCGGTGGCAGTTTTGGTTTTCTCCCTACTTAAAAAAAGACAGAGAAACCTAGAAATCCGTTCAGTGTTAGAAAGGCAAGCAAAAAGTTAATCCCTTCCCCTTAGAAAAAATAAAGCCCATTACAATGAGAGATTTAAGAGGAAACTCGACCTGTTTTTCGGCTCTTGGAAGAACACGGGGAGAATTAAGGGGGGGACAGCTGATAGGAGGTGTTTTTTAAAGATACTAAAAAAGGCTTTAGTAACGTAAATTTCGCAATAAATCTATTTAAGATCAAAGCCCCCAAAGAAGGTTCCCCACAAGAGGGAAACCCAAATTTAAAACTGAACAGGCAGGATAAGCGAACCTAGGGAAATTAAAAACTAAAAAATAATTAAAATTTCTTCAAACCCCCACAGGTATTATTATATGAAGTGGGAATAAGCTACCTAATGAAGTTATTGGACAGTGGAACTCGATATTACACCATTTTAAAAAAAAAGGTTAAGGATCAACATATCACAGGGACGGTGGTCTGCAGTTAGGGAAAAAAGCTGATTCACTGAATAAGAGGAAACCTGGCAGGCAATGAAAACGGTTTTTTCCAGTTTGAAGGAGAGAAAAAAAAAAAAATGTGACAGGGCTGTTCGGGCAGGGCCTTTTTCCTTTTTCCATTTCTCAATATACTTATAAAAAACTTCCTTCAGGCGATTTCCAAAAGCCTGGCAAGGTTATTTCACTTCTAAAAACTATTTTCATGTACGGGGCCATATTTGCCGGAGGGAAGCCAGGAAGGGTCTGAGTTTCGGTAGGGGGCGGGAGAGAGGGAAGGAACAAAAAAGAACGAGGCAGGGAAGAAGAGAATGAGACCATTCATCTGTTGCTATCCTTTTCCTTTCCCACTTTTCTCTTAAGGGGTTCTAATCTCTATTAGGATTAAGTTCCTGGGTCACCTCGTTAGGGATCTGTTTTTGTATTAAGGATCTGTGTGGCCAGTGTATATATGTAAATATATGTAAATGCAAATCTCTCTCTCTCTCTCACCCAATATGCTGGTACTGTACCATACTGCAGCACAATCTTATCACTGTGGCCTTGATTCCCACCTTGCTCTATCTCTCTCTCTTTATGTCTTCTTCCTGTCAGTGCATTCTACAATATGTTCATTTCTTCTTATCCAATACCCTCGTCTTTCACAAAAAATAAATATATAAATATATACATAAATAAATAAAAATAAAATAACCAATTAAATAAATAAATAAATATATATATATATATATATATATATATATATATATATATATATATATATATATATATATATATATATATATATATATATATATATATATAGATCTATATATATATTACCGGGTTTAGTATTATATTATATCGTGGAAATGTACATCAATATATGTCGCTCTTCAATACATTGAATGGTATTAATTATCAATATTTTGCTCTTTAATTAATGGTATTCTTGCACAATTATAACCAGCTGAAGACCATGAAGTTTAACAATTGCTCTTTCCATTCACATATGCATAGCCTACGTGAGTTGCAGTTGGGATGTGTGTACATGCTTAGATTGATATGCAGGGATGCCGAAGTGGCATAATAAATCGTAAGGGCAGTGGTCCACCACCCACATTTCATTTAAACTGTCTTCTTGGTTGCAATGCATAAGGTGTTGATTTTCGGGTTTGTGAGGCATCCTGGGTTCGGAAATCCACGGACTGCCCCACATGTGGTTTTTGTAATTTCATTAATACGATGTTTTTTTTATTTTAGGAGTATAGTTGGTTGTTGGAAGGAACATAACAAGTGGGTGTACAGTTGACTACATGACTTTGTATAATTAGTAAGATTGACTTAGAAGTGTATTTTCTTATGAAGTAGTACACTAATAAGAACAATTAACCCCTCCAGCACCGTGACGCCTTAATACCTTTGATTATGGCTAAAGTGAAACGATTCTATACGTTTGAAGAAGGACCTATGTTATCCAGAGGGTATATTGAGAATGTATTTATCCCTGTGAGTCCTACAGGTAGAGTATAAGCTAAAGAAAAGCCAATAATGGGTCTCTGGGTATTTTCTCCTGGACGACCTAGATGTGTGTGATTTTGTGTTTTGTATTGTTTTGTTTTTCTGATGTGTTGTGATGGCCCTGTTCGGGCTCTGTCTCGAGTCGGCCAATCCCATTAAAAAAAAAAAAAAAAAAAAAATAAAAAAGTGGGAGAAAGTGCAAGGGAGGTGTTTTATACATACATACATACATACATACATAAAAGTTTTATACAATGGCTTCCCTTCCATAATATAATCCCACTGGGAGGGGGTATGATATATAATGTAACAAAACTCATGTGGGGCAAAAAACTGTTATCCTTCGGCGGGACCACAGAAAGCGGAAATTGCAAAACAGGGGACAGGCGCCCGAAATAGACCCCGCGCCTGAAGAACCAAAGTCGCCCCAACCACCAACAAAAAAACAACAACAACCTCAAACCACTAAAATAAGCCTCAAAACAGGCCCAAAAAACAAGGCGCGGCAACCCGACACACAAAAAACTCCTTCAGAAAAATAGGGAAAAGTAGATGACGAGGTGGCCCCGTTGTAAAGGCGTTATCCCTCAATTACATTCACCCTGGAACCTGAAGCCTGGGGACAAAACAACCATGTGGTTGGCCAATATTTGCGATCGGTAGTATGAAGTGTATTTATATTTTGTTTAACCCTTCTCCCTCATGTTTAGCCCCATTAGTTTTGAGATGTTAAGAAATTCGCCCCATTTGTCTGGCGATTTTAAAATGTTCGCTCCATTTCTCTTTCAATTTTAAAAGACCTTTCGTGCTATTTAGGTGTCGTTTTTTTTCCCTGGCGAGCGATAACAAGCCTGCAATATAGGAAGAACCAACCTTCGACCGGTACATAATTCAAAGAGTACTAATTTGACAATATTTGATACATGGAGGTCTGGGGAGGAAACCAAAATAAATTAAATCAATAAATATATAAACAAATAAATGTAATAATAATAATTTTGGCCCCCTTTAAAAAAACCCCGTACAGTTACGGGGTAAACCGGTGACGTCCTTTTCATTACTATTCTGGAAAAACTAGTAAAAACGGATGATATTCAGCCTTAGGGAAGCGGGAACGTAATGCCCAATTAAAAAGGTTGCAGACCTAAACTCGATTAATTCCTTTTTTTTTAAGTTTTAGCCTACCCTATATCCTTCCTAAGGGTTTCATTAATAATAATAAAAATCGTCTAAATGTAGCCAAAAGGCACGTAAGTAACAAAGGAGACCGTTCCGCTGGTACAGGAAGGGGAAAAAAACTCTCCTCCGCAATCGGATGTGGTAGGTTAGGAGACCGCGTGGGCTTCTCTCACAAGCCAAAAACAAAAACAAGCCGGAAGGTGGGTTTACACCAATGGTTTACCCCCCACCGAACTCTACTAATTGTCTTTATACCATGGGATTACATTACTGAACAGGTTTATACTTTGTTCTCCTTATCGTATTGTTATCTTGTATTCTCTTCCGGAAGCCACTGACCGGTATCGCATAAGGGCTTGCGGTTCTTTATCGGTGGCGATTACCGCGAGAAAAAAACATCGAGGGGACGGGGCGGCGCGCTCCTCGGTGCCGCTAGAAGTGTGGCGAACTCATCACAAGGTATCACAAGGTAAGGTATCGTGGGGAGCTGTAGTGCATTCTAGTTAATTAAGAGGGATAGGGCTTCGTTATTGGTCCATTTATTTAGTTCTGATTTAGTTTCCTCCCTAGACTTCCATTAATCTTTAAAAAAAACACACACATCCCCAAGATCCCCCTTCTATATATATTTGTACATTTTTCGGCTAAACCCTTTAAGATCTCATTATTATTGAACGCTTTTGCTTCCAACGCGCGTTTTATTTGTTTATTTTTTATTTATTTAATTATGATTTTTTTTTTCTTTTTTTTTGGGGGGGGCCGTTGTCTTTGTATACGCAACAATGTAATGAAAATACAAACCCTTTTCACAATATATCTAAACATTCCTATTTTTCACATCAGCTTATACATAACCTAATCTTATAATTTCACTCCCAACAACAAAAAAACACCCTCATCAATGAAAATGAAATTAATGAAAAAGGGCAATGTGGATCCTCCTGGGATTCGAACCTGGGATACCACATACAGATACACAGTTTTCTACACTATTCATCTATCTTTCCCCATATAGTTTTCTATTACAATATAATTACACTATATTACACGGGATAACTAGTATATATTTGAATGAGAGACCCAGCATTAGTCACTACTCCAGAAACAGTTGCGAATCCCACTAAAAATCACAGCATTAAAGGGAGATCTCCACTTGAGGGATTTTTTTCTTGACCACTTTCTCCCTCATGTTTAGCCCCATTGCTTTTGATATTGTAAAAACGTGTTTGTTTGCCACATTAGGTTTTAGCGATTTTTAAGAAACTTTCAACCCCATAATTAAAGGACCTTTTCGTGCAATTTCAGGTGTTCGGAGTGTATCCTGGCGAGCGATAACCCGAGGCCTGTAAATTTAGAGGGAAAAACACCGGCCTTTCGGCCGGGGGGGGGAAATTTTTCTACCGGAAAAAATGTTACAAATTTATATGAAAAGGGACTTTTCCGTCAAGGGGGTTGGTTAATGTTAAATTTTTAAGTTTGATGGGCGGGTCTAGGGAACCCCCAAAAAAAAAAGTAAAAAAAAAAAAAAACAAAACTCTAAAAGACCTCCCCTTACGGAATTAAAACTTTTCAGATTGGCATTTGCTTCAGATTCGGGCCGCCAAACGGGTTTTAAATTTTCATGAACACCACACAGCGGAATTCCACTTGCTTTTCAGAGCGTTCCGGATACACTTCGGAAACAATAGCACTTGAATTCCGAAACAATCATGGGCGATCTGTGAGTTCAGGTACAGTCGGCCTAATAAGTGATGTCTCGGCACCAATTATGTTTTGATCAATAATGGGTATCAGCAATATTTACACATGATTTCTTCTTTTTGAGTGAGATATACAAACATATTCCTACACTTTACCTACCC
>CM064492.1:80073315-80210378 GCA_032716605.1 Paralithodes platypus | reverse complement strand
TGCATTTATAGATTTCCCGGACTCCCGGCCATGACTTGGGTATCACTAAAGAATCTTTCCGCAGCCTTATGTACAATTGTTTGTTTTTATTTCTTCAAGGAATATAGTACAGTAGTTTATTGTTCAATTGTTTATCATGTTATGAGTAGATAATTTGCATTACCTTACCCTAACCTAACTTTACTTAGTCTTAGTGTCCAAAGTGGGGGCTGCCACTATCCCCACAGTCCACACACCCGCTAACTAACATATATTATTGGTATGTCTTGTCATTACTATAACCTGACTTCATGGGGGTAACGGAGACTTGATTGAATATTTTCGGAATTAGCCTCGCAGAATCTTGAGTCTTTTAAAGTTGTGAAAATTAAAGTAAGTTTCTACGTTCCTACTGATTGTACTTAACCCGAGATGGGAATAGCCTACCCAGGTATTTTTTACTCGGCCCAGGGAAAATAATAGACAAACAAATGTTCTAATCAAAGTTTATTCTTGAAACTTGGTACCGGTATGTATTTTAACCAGTACTCTATAGTAACTCATGTATCATATGAAAGGATATAAATTAAGTATGTAATAGTTCTTGGAATGCAACAACAAATATACATGAAATCTTTATTGGACAAAAGTTACAAAACTAAAACAGGGACTGCTAAGAATAATTTAAAAACCTGTTTTCAATGCCTATATTAGTGGACCTGAAGTGAATCTCTTTGAGACTGAAGTACAGGCAGCCAGCTCCCCTAGTATCCTGATTAAACACCAGTAAACATACATAACATCCCTTTTACTTACAATATTATTAATTCCTTTTAATAAATTTTGAGCATGTATTGTGCGTATATTTACCTTCACATCTCAAAATTTCTCCGGCGGCCGGGGGGCTATGCCCCCCGGACCCCCTGTTATGTAGTGGGGGGCTGTGCCCCCCGCGGACGCCACGCAAAGTTGATCCTTGTAACCTTAGAAAAATGATCCAGAACTGGATAATTTCTGTTTTGGCACCCTGTTGATGGAATACGCAAGCCCAGCCTGGGCTTCTAACCTAGCTGAAACACATCATAAGACCTTACAGACTATTCAAAACAAAGCCCTGAAGATCATTACAGGCTGCACAGCTACTGCACCCACAGATCACCTACATCAAGAAACCAAAATCCTCAAAGTCAAAGACCATCTGGACATGAGAGGCACTCAATTCCTGGCAGCAGCCTCCACGAACCAAGACCACCCACTAAACTACATGGCAACACACCCACAGACACCAAGAAATATCAAAACAACACCCAGCACACGGTATCACACACAATTATTGTCCTCTCTCCCTCCCTGCCCACCCCGAACCAACTTCCAGAAGCACATCCATACTCATATCTCTCGCCAATCCATCCACTCACTCACAGACAACACGCAGCTGCATGCACGACCTCCCGAAATCCATCCTTCCGAATCCTCCCTCCCTCGCGAGGACAGAGTCCACCTGGCCAGGCTGAGATGCGGACACCATCCAGCTCTCCTGAGCTATCAGAAGAGACTGGATGACTCCGTTGTCGACGCCTGCCCGGGATGTAACACAGCACCCCATACCATTAAACACATCATAGAAGACTGCATTTCACACAACCACTTACGCCAACAACACAATCTACACTCAATGAGAGCTCTGTGGGAAAGCCCGATCGTGGCCATGGCCTTCCTCAGGGACTGGGGGATGTTCGGCCAGGCAGCTTAGGGAACAACAACAACAACAACAACAACTGGGTGTGATTTGGCTTCATCCAACATCCTAAAAGTTAAGAGTTTATACAGCTTTTAGAAATAATCTTGACCCAATATTTAAAAAAAGCTATAAGGCAATTGTTTTTCAGATACCATTAACCCTTCCTGCCCGGGCGTCATTTTAAAAGTACGCACCTTGCGAAGGCCTGGAGCCCGGGTACCCTTTTAAAATCTGTAAGCTTGAAAGCTTCCTTAACCCTCCTGGCCCGGGCAGGCTCTCAAAATGACAGGGTGGGCTACCCGGGCGATCTGGCCGAAAAAACGTCTAGGCCTAGGCTACCGTATTTTTGTTTAGTTTAACTGCTAGAAATTTCCCACGCATCTATAAATGTAGTGCGGTTTCCAATCTGTAGACTGGCGTTGAGTAGAGCTCTCTATGTCAACTGGTTCAGTTGTGATGACGATTTCAGTGGAGAGCACTTGCAGGCGATGTTAGCAATATGACGATCTTTTCACTACTGAAACAACGACATACAGACATACAATAACAAACGAGTCTTCTCTTTCTTGTTTTCGGAGTGCGGTGACGTAACGATCGGCTTTGTTTACATGCGTCGGACGCACGGCGTTCAGACCAAGCTGAATTGGCTTTCAAGCTTACAGATTTTAAAATGACACCCGGGCTCCTGCCCTTAGTTCGTGGTGTCATTTTAAAATGACAACCGGGCCAGGAGGGTTAAGCGTGCTTTGAAAGCCGCGCGGCGAAACGTTTGTAAACAAAGCCAATCGGAGCGCCGCCAAGCCTTAACAAGAAGAAGGAGAAGTCCGACCTTGTCCGCCATTACCAGTTAGAGTGAAAATTAGTCTCCCAAAGTGTCCGATATTGCTAAATTCGCTGCAAAACAGCCAAAATTCTCTCCACGGAAATCGTCATCCCACCTGAACCAGTTGACCTAGAGAGCTCTACTCTATGCCAGTCTACAGGTACAAAACAGGGCTACATTTTGAGATTTGTGTGAATTCTCTAGCAGTTAAAATAAAAAAAATAGGCTCAGATATGACTAGTGTCATTTATAAAGCCTGCCCGGGGAGGAAGGGTTAAAGATATGGAGTGCCCCTAATAATCTGATCTGTGTACTGATGCTAAGATAAAAAATTTAATATTTTACTTTTAATTATTTAACCCGTCCAGCCCCGGCTAGTTTTGTAATGTTTGTTCACCAGAACCCGGCCGGTTTTCAAAAAATGGTTTTATTCCAGAAACAATAGCGAATGGGTTAGGAATGAAGGAAAAACCATGAAAAACTGCTCAAAAAGCTTAAAGAATGGTCCTACAGAGCCCCCGAAAACGTATTTTACAAGAGTAAAAAATTGAAGGCAATTACCCAAAAAAAACAGGTTATTGCGCGCTCACGCGCACGCACGTGGACTTTGAGAGTTTTCAACCATCGGCACGGTTGCGTGGGATACGTACACAGTTCCCATACAAATCTGAGCCCTCTTGAGTAGCTACACCTGAGGTTACGGTCGGCGCAGTTAGGGTGACGCGCCAGGCGTGTCTCTGGGGCTGTGCGTTACATACATCGCCGACGCGTCAGGCGCGTCGCTGGGGCTGTACGGGTTAATCATTTGTTAGTGGAGGAAAAAGAATATGATCCATATATCTTACTGCGTGTCGCACTAAGCACTAAAAGCGGGGGTGGTGCAAATATGGACCAACAGTCATACTATAGAGAAAAGTCTTGTTATGGTACAGTACTGACTTCCATTCACATATGCATAGCCTACGTGAGTTGCAGTTGGGATGTGTGTACATGCTTAGATTGATATGCAGGATTCGAAGTTGCATAATAAATCGTAGGCAGTGTCCACCATTCTTTAACTGTCTTGGTGGTGCGATGCATAAGGTGTTGATTTTCGGTGTGAGCATCCTGGATTCGAATCCACGGACTGCCACATGTGTTTGTAAATTTCATTAATCGATTTTAGGAGTATAGTTGGTTGTTGGAAGGAACATAATAATTGATATTGGTTCAGGGGTAATTTATCGAGAGGACTTCCCTAGTGGTTAAGGCCCCATTAATTGCTCTTTCCATTCACATATGCATAGCCTACGTGAGTTGCAGTTGGGATGTGTGTACATGCTTAGATTGATATGCAGGATTCGAAGTTGCATAATAAATCGTAGGCAGTGTCCACCAACCTTTAACTGTCTTCGTGGTGCGATGTATAAGGTGTTGATTTTCGGTGTGAGCATCCTGGGTTCGAATCCACGGACTGCCACATGTGTTTGTAAATTTCATTAATCGATTTTAGGAGTATGGTTGGTTGTTGGAAGGAACATAATAATAGTTGAAAGGACAGCACCGGTACTGAAAGGGTTAACGGGTAGGGAGGTATACACGGAAAATAAAGCGTGTTTTTTCTTCAGAAGGTAGAGTGAAGGAAAGGAAGAACAAAAGAAGGAAGTAGAAGAGTTAAGGTGGTAGGCTACTACTCGCTTTTTATGGACCTCCTTCTCCCTCGTGTTTAGCATATTAGTTTTGAGATTTTATTACGTTCCTTCCATTAATTTGGCGATTTTAATACCTTTCGCTCCATTTCGTTGTCAATTTCAAGACCTTTCGTTCCATTTAGGTGTCGATTTTTCTTGGCGACCGATAGCCAGCCTGTAATTTTAAGAGGAATCGGCCTTCGGCCGGGACATTTTTCTATCGAAAAATTTGCAAATTTATCTTGAAGGGGGTCCTAGGGGTTGTTTTTTTAAGCTTGATGGAGGTCTAGCGAGGAAACTAAAATATATATGAATAAATAAATTAATAACCGGCCAATAGCCCCTTAAGGTAGTGTCACACGAGCGCTTATTCTAGCAATTTTCGACGAGCAAGTTTTGTTGTCGTAATTCTTTGGGGTTCTTTGGCATTGGAATCAGAAACTAGATGGAAATTAGATTATGTTACCTAGTTTGATTCTCATGGACCTTATATTTTCAAGCTACCAGACAATAATTGCCCGTAAAAAAATGAAGGAAAAATCGCTCGTGTGACACCGCCTTAAGGTGAGGGGCTGTCCGTGGTTCAGGTGAGAATAAATATAAAGGTATTGAGGTAAAGTTGTCTACCTCAGTTGGAATCAGTCCATGATTTTATGCATGGCAAGAATAGTAGTATTGTTTATTGAATTACGAGTGTAGTTTCTTAGGCAGTAGCCAATTCACATGGTCAAATAATAAGTTTTCTACAATTATTTTTTGTAAGCCAATATTACTATTTGTATTGATATACCTAAAATTACGGAGTACACATTTATCTGGACAGCTCTACAGTCACCCATAAACTGCATCACTGCATCATAATTGTTATGTTTTCTAACTATGGTAGCTTGTCATTATGCTGCATCAATGCATCATCTTTGTTTTGTTTTCTAACTATAGAGATAGATTTTTGTCTATTGCTTCCTAAAAACTTTTTCTTAAGCTGAATATAATCGTCCAATGTTAACCAGACAATTATTGACTCAATAAATAATTTGAGTCGAGTTAGACGGTACCACATACCTTCACATATATTTTAATATAAGGTTGTGGGCTTAGTTGTAGACCAGTCAAAGTAGGGCTGGACTTAGAACAAATTGTAATAGAAGGTTTTTTGGCTTTAACTTGTTTATTAGGTCCCTCTGATGAACATATAAAAAGTCTCCAACTTTTGGACACCGGGAAAGTGGTTAATTTGCATAAATTCAAGATGGCCGCCGTCCAAAGCTTCAATTTACAGATAACTTTTTTCTGGTTGCTCCTAGACCCTATAAATGTATTACAAACAACGTTTTTTTGGCTTTAACTTGTTTATTAGGTCCCTCTGATGAACATATAAAAAGTCTCCAACTTTTGGACACCTGGAAAGTGGTTAATTTACAGCCAAAAAACCTTACAGCCAAAAAACCTTCTATTGCAATTTGTTCTAGGTCAAGCCCTACCTTTACTGCACATTATTGTCTATTACATTTTGCCTAGGCCTATACTAATCCCATCATCTTGTTTCATGCAAGGACTTCCAGGAGGCTGCAGATCTTTTGGATAAGCTGTTGCGTGAAGACGTTTCACCGGATGAAGTCTGCAGTAAAGACGTTTTCAACAGAATTTCTGAAAAACTTAAAGCTGAGAAGAGCTCCTTAGCAGAGCATAAGATGGGAAAGCTATGGATTCAATACATGGACATGATTGACCTGCTGCGTCGCTTCCTGAGGGCACTGAGAATGGGCGATTTCCTACTGTACCTCGGAACACTCCAGGAGATGTTGCCGTACTTTGCAGCGTGTGGTCATAACAATTATGCCAAGTCAGCCCATGTGTACATTCAAGACATGATTGAACTTGAGCAGCTCAACCCAGACATGTTCTGTCAATTGAACTCCGGTCTATTTGTGATCCGCCGAAGTGATCGGCTGTGGGCAGGACTGCCAAGCGACTTGGTTATAGAGCAGGTTTTGATGCGCTCTTTGAAAACGAATGGTGGATTGACACGTGGTAGGGGCATGGAGGAAACGCAACGCCTGCGCTGGTTACTTGCTATGCCAGCCTGCGCTGAGGTGAGTGAAGTTATGCAAGAACTGACAGGGAAGCATTTCCACACCTCTGAGCAGCACAAAGAAATGACTGAAGCAAGGCGTGAACGAGATAGGAAGGACACAGAGAAGGTTCTCGCATTCTTCAAGGATTATGATCCATTTCAAGAATCAAATGAACTCAGGAATATTGCCAACGGTGTGACAGGACCAGCCTCGGCCAATCCTCATTTACTGTATGAGGTTGGTATGAACATTGTGCAGAAGATGGAAGGTAGCAATGCTTTTGACTTTTCATTTAGGAAGAAAGATCAAGTTGAGTCGTTGGGTGCAAAGGTTACAATCAGTGCTGAAAAAGTACCAATCGACCCACAGCTCCTTTTCCAGAGGCTCCTCATCTTTGCTAATAACAGGGACTTAGGTGTTGAAGAGGTCTTTGCGTATGAGTTGTCTAGCTACCCTACTGCTCTGTTCGATAAGTGGGGGAGGCTCAGGGAAGCCAATAAACCACAGCTAGGAGATGAGATAGCTGCTGTTGTTCCCAAGTCGTCATTGGAATCATTTGAGGAAGAAAGGACTGTGACCCATGTTCTGGATGGTGGTTCCTTATTGCAAAGGATTCCATGGAAGAAGGGTGACACATTTGAGGACATTGCAAGCATGTACATGAAGCATGTTTCCAAAAACTTTCTCAACCCGGTGGTTGTATTCGACGGTTATAAATCAGGACCTACTACCAAGGACATGACACACAATCGACGATCAAAAGGAGTCTTTGGTCAAAAGGTGATGTTCACTCCAACCATGCCCCTTCGGTCAAAAAAGGAAAACTTCTTGTCAAACTCGGACAATAAGCAAAACTTCATTGTGTGAAACATTCAAGGCAAATGGAATTGACTGTGTCAATGCGCCAGCAGATGCAGATGTCATGATTGCGAAGAAGGGAATTGAGCATGCAAGGGAAACCGTGACATATGTGATAGGTGAGGACACAGACTTGTTGGTGCTGTTGTGTCATTATGCGGAACGAGGGATGAATGATTTGTACTTCAAGTCGAGCAAGGAAGGTGGGAAATGTTGGCATATTAACTCAGTAGCAGAAGCTCTCGGTGAAAGCATCTGTCGTGTCCTGCCAGTTGTCCATGCACTCTGTGGATGTGACACAACCTCACGACTGTATGGTATTGGTAAAGGGGCTGCCTTGAGGAAAGTGAGGGAAGACAACGGTTTCTTGAAATGTATAGAAGCATTCTGTTGCCAAAGTGGAAGTAAAGACGCGATATCATCAGCTGGTGAAAAGGCCTTGGTTTATTTGTACGGGGGAAAAGGAAATGACACCCTTGACGGACTGCGAAAGACAAAGTTTTGCAACAAGGTGGCAAAAAGTTCAACTACCGTTGAAGTTCACAGCCTTCCCCCAACAACCGATGCAGCCAAATACCACTCGTTCCGAGTTTATTGTCAGGTCCAGGAATGGATGGGTAACTGTGTGGACCCCGAGAAATGGGGCTGGTGTCTGCGGAAGGGACAGCTTGAACCGAAGACGATGGATTCGCCAGTGGCTCCTGATTCACTACTGAAATTGGTCAGATGTCAGTGTAAGGGCAACTGTGACACTCAACGCTGTAGTTGCAAACGGAATGAGCTTGAATGTTCCAGTGCATGTGGTCAATGTAAAGGACTCTGTCAAAATAGCACTTTGATGCAAGCACCGATGATCCAAGTGAATACGAACTCCTATCATGAATTACATAATTGGCTCTGAATGACGTCATACTACGTCATGGTTTTTTTTTTTTTTTTTTTTATAAAAAAGAGGGACAACAGGTCAAAAACCCATACAAGCACAAAGTGCCTGTGTCACCCCTTGTGCAAGAGAGACAGTTCAGCCTGTCTGTAAGGTTTTTCGGCTGTAAATTAACCACTTTCCAGGTGTCCAAAAGTTGGAGACTTTTTATATGTTCATCAGAGGGACCTAATAAACAAGTTAAAGCCAAAAAACGTTGTTTGTAATACATTTATAGGGTCTAGGAGCAACCAGAAAAAGTTATCTGTAAATTGAAGCTTTGGACGGCGGCCATCTTGAATTTATGCAAATTAACCACTTTCCCGGTGTCCAAAAGTTGGAGACTTTTTATATGTTCATCAGAGGGACCTAATAAACAAGTTAAAGCCAAAAAACCTTCTATTACAATTTGTTCTAGGTCCAGTTAAATGATTGCTAGATTTACTGGACTATTGTTGAGATACCGAACTGAAATTGGAAAGCCAGATAGGTATCGCACGTACAAAGATCCTCATGTATAATTTGTATGTATGTATATACTGTATGTACTGTATATACTCAGGCACATACCCCATTGCTGGGGGTGGCCGACTCAAGACAGAGCCCGAACAGAAACAATAATCAAGGGTTCTAATTCTCAGGGTCCGGGACCACTTTCGCGTTCCCTCACCCCTTTCTCAGTATCGATGAGTAGGAGAATTTTTCAAGGGGAGGAGGATTCCTAAACCCACTGCCCACGAATTTGAATATGCTATATAAGAATGTTGGATTTTAAACCCTACAAAAGTGTGGGATGAAACCACGTTTATAAATTGCCATATTTGTTGAGATGCTGAATTTAATTTTGGCAATCATATAGATAGTCGATTTTTTTTTTTTTTTTTTTGAGACAATAGTTTGTTTTGTCAGTAAAATGTTGAGTTTCACAATTTGATTACACTCTGCACCTCATTCACATTTTGCTGGAATACAAAACAAAGCTACCTACTAAACCATGTAAAGCAGGTACTGTAATCTGATAAGTAATCTGATTGTATTGAAATAAATACAAGTTTAAATAAGACATTTCACTCTTCTATTGCTATTACAATAATCAATGATCTTCAGAACTCTCAGTGCATACCCCTTCCTTTCCGGCGAGTGTGAGACACCCACCTTTCAACACAGTCCCACTCCATTTTCCAGCTCTGCAACCCAAGAATTGGCAAATTTTCTGTCTTTCTTCTATTCAACTAGTGAACTCTGGAACTCTCTCCCTCAATCAATCTTTCCTTCGTCCTATGATTAAGACTGCTTTAAACTTCGTGTGTCCAGTAATTTTGTCCAAAATGTCCATTGAATTTATCTCTCTGTCACTCTTTTGGCTTTAGGGGAGACACTCGTTACAGGCAGCCTGCTTTATGTCTCCTTCATACACGTAGAAAACAAAAACAATTATATAGTGAGGGAGTCCGTAGTTGTTCATATGTGTTAACTGGATTTTTTAAGGGGAGACTTTTATTTGCTCCCTAGAACCTTCATCAAGCTTAAAAAGATACCTCCGTCGAGACAAAGTTGTGCATTATTTTATAGAAAAAAAAAGCGCCGGCTGAAGGCCGGTTTCTCTTAAAATGCAGACTTGCTGTCACTCACCAAGAACAAATTGACACCTAAATGACACGAAAGGTCTTACAATTGAAAAAAATGGGGTGAAAGGTCTTATAATCGTCAAACTAATGGGGCTAACGTCTTAAAATCTCAAAACTAATACGGCTAAACGTGAGGGAGAAGGGGGCCCAGAACCCCCCCCCTTAACTATGTTGTATCTAAAAATCCTTGCCAATCCTAACCTCTCATAACTCATCTCAATAAAGACTTGAACAATCGAGCTGATGTGTTTGCCATTTAGGAAGAGTCGACCAGTAAAGAAGTGTGGTGTCGGTCTGCTACACTACAGGCCCGGATTCGAGGCTAGGCTTGGTCGTACGTGAATGTTTTTATGAAAATTAATCATGGAAATCTAATCACTTTGGTCTCTACCTTATTCGCTCTCTCTCTCTCTCTCTCTCTCTATGAGTTGAGAACATTTGAATGAAGTATACTGTCATTGTGAAACTGAAAGATAATATTACAGCTGGTGTGAATGAGATCGAACAAGGTTGATTGAGTTCAAAAGAGATCGACTAACATTGAGTGAGGTTGACTGCAATCGAATAAGGTTTGAGACATCAACTGAGAGTGAGGTCAATTGAAGATTATTTAGATAGATTGAAGCTATCAGCTCGAGTGAGGATATCGAAGATTGATTAAGGTCGAGTGAGGTAGAATGAGGTGAAATAAGGTTGTTTGAGGTCGATTGCTGTAAACTGAGGTTGAGGAAGGTTGCTTGAGGTCGAGTGATATTGAATGAGGTCAAGGAATTAAGGTTGATTGAGGTCGAGTGACATTTCATGAGCTCAAGGAAGGTTGATTGAGGACGAGTGAGGTCAAGGAAGATTGATTGAGGTCGATTGAGGTTGAATGAAGTCAAGGAAAGTTGTTTGAGGTCGAGTGCGGTAAAATAAGGTCGAGGAAGGTTGTTTGAGGTCGAGTGCGGTTGATAGGCAACTGAAATCAATGGCGGTAGAGTGATTATGTTGCTGATTGAGTTATGTCAGGTCGTCCTCGCTGCGCTTGAAGTATAATATAGCTCCAGGTATGTCATCTGATGATATAATATACTACAATCCTATCCTTATCCTTTCCCCGAGAACAATTCTAATGTAAGGGGGGCTATTATAAGACTCGATGTCTTCAACTTCTAGTAGCCAAGCTGGGTTAGATACTGAACCGGTCTTCTCATAAAGTCCCAAGCCCCAATGCTGGGAATTAACTCGGGACGATTCAGTTACAAGACCGTTACGTTACCCATTGAGACACATTAGGCAATTTTTTGTTCTCAATGGATGTACCCGCTTGTTGTCCATAATTACACATATTTGGAAGAGTTATCCCTTAAAAGTAAGGCAGTGATACCAAATTACATTTGTGATAGTGTTTTATAGAGACTTGTATTAGCTTAACAAATACATGGATATTGTACTTTGATATTATACAAACATACCTTTAAGTATCAGGTGAATATGAGTTAGAATGAATACAATAAGAAATTAAATGTGTTAACATATTACATCTCTATTTCATCTGGCAACAGTTTGTAAGGAAAACGTATGTATAGATAATTCGTCTTTGTTTTAAAACGGAGCTGAACGTGCAATTTGAATGTACTAAACTAAGAAAAAGTATTGATAAACTATTCTCACTTTGATATAAACTAATTTTAAACTATGTTCAACCAGTGATACCCATATTAATATAGTTTATACTGCCGAGTGACGCCGACATGAGTAAAGAATCGAAACTGCTGTTCATTCTATCGAATTGCTATTTGTCTCTTCGTGAAGTTTCGAATATATTCCAAAAATGTCAAAAGGAGAGCCAGACCAAGAGCTGAAAAAGGTATAAATTATTTGACAAGTTATTTATAAACTCTACTGTAGTTCCAGACTATATACACCGTCTATGTTAGTGTAGGCTTAGGAAATATAAGAGCCTGGCAATACATGTGTCTCCTTGCATCGTGAGTCCGTGACTCATGTCTCATCTGTTATTTGCCCCTGCTGGTAATATATATGATGATGACAATAATTCATGGGGGGTGAGGGGGTAAAGACCCCCTCATCCCATTATCGTATCCCACAGGCGGTAACAAAACAATTTATCCAATAGGCCTAGCCTAGCCTATTCGGGCCTAGGCGGGAAGAATGTAGGGTAAAATTCGGTGGTTTAATTCTAGTTTCGCTTTCACTGTTTCACAGCATACTCATAAATTTCTATGGCTACTTTAGAGTTGTCATATACCATACTTAATTCCTATATATGTCCAAAGCGGTGGAAATGCATTATAAGGAATTATACCTAGGCCTAGGCCTGTAAAAAAAAAAAAAAAAATCTCCCCATATGCGGCACCATAGCTATTACATAATACTAGGTTAGGTTAGGTAAGGTTGTTAGGTTAGGCTAATGTCGTTAATGTAGTTTATTATCATTATGTTACGTCTTTTACCCAGCAATTTCCCTGATCTTCATAGGCTAGTTGGTCGGGAAGCTATGCCTTTACAACGGCGCCTCCCTTTTGTCGCTGTGTACGTGAAACTAGAATTTTACCAATTCGGTTATACTGATGTTTTGGACCGACAGTTAGCCCATCGATCTGTTTAGGCCTAATAGGTCCGGTAGAGCATATACATCATTGCTATAGGCTATATAGCATTAAGAGCTGAAATGTATTATAAGGGAGAAAAAAACAAAAACGCTAAAATACATGTATAGGCTAGGCCTAGGCTACTGTAAAACAATAAGTTTTTCAGCCAGTACCCAACCAGCGGGTGTGTGGGGGCGGTTACGCTTTTAACCCCTCATTTTCCCTGAACTTCATAGCCCTCCCCACTAGTGGGGGGCGTGTTTTTAGATTGTTGGATAATGGGTAAATACTAATTTCCGCTCCTCTTCAGTATAAAACAACACTATATCTGAAGGAAAAATTACAAAAAACAAAATAAAACTTACTGAAATCGCTGTCGGTCCAAAAAGTCAGGTTTACCTAAAATTCTAAGCTTTCACAGTTTCACAGTGATTTTAGCTTTTCTTCAGTTTTCTTAAGTAGGCCTAGCCTAGGCCTAGGCTATAGTGTTGGAAAAATCTACAGTTGTACTACCCCTATTGTGTCGCTATTCTGTTGGTACTAATAGGTTAATATTATTAGTAGGAGACTTAGCATGGTTTCATGATGCGAGGAAATATATATTTTACTTGAAATAGATACATTGAAGTATTACAAACCTTAGGCAAAGTGAGGGTTGTTTACCCGAGTGTACAGTCGGTTGGGCCACGGCGTACTTGTTCTTTGCCCCCTGCTGTCAATATTATAGGCTATGATGATGACAATAAGTCATGGGGGGGTGAGGGTCAAAGCCCCCCTCATGGGGATAACGTTTTTTCAGAGGCTTATAATTAATTCCAAACATTAAAATGTAAAACTTGCAAACTAAACAAACCAAAATTGGGACAAGGACAATATAAAGTCAAATTAAATTATCAAAATCGCTATGTGGAAACAACGTTTACTAAAATGAAAATTATTAAATAAAAGAACACAATCCACCACATAGGGTGTACATTACTACATGAGCAAGTTAATCTGTTTCCCAAGCAAACTAATCGCACATATAACATAAGAACATAAGAAAATGGGAGTCTGCAGAAAGCCGATTGGCCTAAGCAAGGCAGATCCCTGTCCCACACAACCCCAAATCAATTACAAAGCCCAATTATAGGCTAAACACTCTAATACCCTGAGGATCATCTTACCAAAACGGTTAGAGATTAACGCAGGATTATGGGGGTCTGCAGAGCGCTGATTGGCCCAACCCGGCTGATCCCCCTTCACACCCAACCCTTCTCGTCCATATGCTTATCCAATTTTATCTTAAAGCTCCCTACAGTTTTAGATCCCACTATAGCACTTGGTAGTCCATTCCACCCATCTACAACTCTGTTACCAAACCAATATTTGCCTATATCTTTTCTGAAACGAAATTTATCTAATTTGAAACCATTGGTACGAGTTCTTTTGCTACCACTGAGCTTTAGTACATTTGTCATGTCCCCTTTGTTAATCCCACTAACCCACTTGAACACCTCTATCATATCCCCTCTAACTCTGCGTCTCTCTAACGAATGTAAACCTAATTTCTTCAACCTTTCTTCATACGGAAGATTTCTAATATTATGGATCATTTTTGTCATTCTACGCTGTACTCTCTCCAATGAATCTATGTCCATTCTGTAATAAGGACACCAAAATTGGACAGCATAATCCATATGGGGTCTCACTAATGACAAGTAAAGTTTTAAGATAACATCAGCAGTTCTGTTACTCACACTCCTAGAGATGAACCCGAGAATCCTGTTTGCCTTATTACGAACGCCTATACACTGTTTTCTAGGCTTCAAATCATTGCTAACAAACACACCTAGATCTTTCTCGCAGTCTGAATTTTCTAATTCTAAATTAGCTAGTTTATATTTAACATTTGTTTGCATCTTCCCTATCTTTAATACCTTGCATTTGTCAATGTTAAACTTCATCTGCCAATTTACTGACCATTCATGTAAGGTATCTAGATCCCTTTGGAGGCACTCTATATCGCTATCTGAATCAATTGATCTCCCCATTTTAGTATCGTCTGCGAATTTACTTATCCTACTAGTTATACCTAAATCTAGGTCATTTATGTATATAAGAAACAACAGGGGACCTAATACCGATCCCTGGGGGACACCACTTTTGACTGCTCCCCACTCTGACTTTGTACCATTTATGCTGACTCTCTGTTTCCTACCAATCAGCCATGACCTAATCCATCCCAACAACGCCCCACCTATTCCATGTGCCTCAACCTTTCTCATCAATCTCTCATGAGGGACTCTGTCGAAAGCTTTACTGAAATCTAAATATATAATATCGTATGCCTTGTCATTATCTACTGCTTCATATACCTCTGAGAAAAAACTAAGCAAATTAGTAAGGCAAGAACGTCCCTGAGTGAATCCATGCTGAGAAGAATTGATTAAGTTAAATGTTTCTAAGTGGTTTCTCATTTTTCTAGCAATAATTGACTCTAGTAGCTTTCCTATGATTGAAGTGAGACTAATGGGACGGTAATTGGATGCTATTGATTTATCACCTTTTTTGAAAATCGGAACTACATTTGCAAGTTTCCAAGCTTCTGGAACTATACCTGTTTCTAATGAATTGTTAAAAAGAAATGTTAATGGGTAACTTAACTCATCTCTGCAACGCACTATCGTCACGTTAAAGGAAGTAGTCAAGTTTGGGAAGTCCGGGACGTTCTGGCAAATTTTACTAAACTCTGCATGAATAAAGAAACTATATGTTAAATGTCAAAATATTATTTAAAATCAAATTTGCAACATGACAAGACATTAAAATAGTACAAAATACAAATATTGATAAGATATCTATACTATTACAAAATAATATATAAAATACAGTACAGCACTCACTAACGATAGTGCTATCGGGTAGGTACCTGTAAGCATAGCATGCCTCAAGTGACCCCTATCAATAACTACCGTACAAATAACCTACATTTATAGCACAAATAAACTAAGGAAATCGCAAAAGTAAGCAATTGATACTATCGACAATGAATACATATAATATAAAGACAAATAATTACAAAATATGAAGTAACAACAGATTTAAACAAAGAGTACTCTTTTAACAAGAACAATAAATTTAAAAAATCATCAATATTAATATTAATAATAATAATAATAGAAAAAGAAAAAGATAAACAATAAATACAGACAAAAAGTAAGCAGAGGTTATACAAGAAACTTCAACTTATACAGTATAGGCCTATTGATGAAAATCAACACAAACTAGCCTAAATCCATGGGAAAATAAGTGACATTAGGCCTAGGCCCTAATATAAACAAATTCATTTTTTTTTTCAGTTTCCGCGTCTGCCGAACCATCCAAAAACACGCTAAAAGGCGTGTTGTGAAGGGGGGAGGTGAGGGGGGATAGTGGCGACTGGCCGAGGGGTAGTATAACTGTAGATTTACCGATCCCACTAGTGGGGAAGGCTAGCATATGAAAGATCAGGGAAATTGCGGGGTAAAAGACGAAAATAAGAGGTAATATTAGCCTAACCTAACAACCTTACCTAACCTATCCTAGGTAAGATTTTACGGTTTGACAGTTACAAGCCCCATCGATGTTTGTGTAGCCTATAGGTATGTTATATAATAGTCTTCAGCCCTATATATGTCCTTCCCGTCGCAAATGTATTATAAGGGAGATATAGGGTAAAACACAGTCTTGTCTGCATAATGACAAGTCCTGTTTTACGGGATTTCTGCTTTAGAGATTTTTTTTTTCCCTCCTACCTTACTCGGGGGACCTTACAGTTGCGCGATCCAGTGCTGCTTTGGTAATTGCGTACATTTTAGGTTAGTTTCTATCCACGTATTACTTTTAGGTTAGGTTTCTTAGTTAGGTAAAATGTATATCAAACAAAAAATGCAAAAAATAAAACACGCATTCTAAAACTCGTGACTGTCACACCGTATCAATTTACCCTATCCTACTACAGGTATTATCCTATAGGATAGCCTATCCCCGCTGGTTGGGTATTGAAATAAATAAATATAAAAAGATTGACGGGCGCTGAAGGAAATGTCGAAGTCTACGGTGTTTAGGCTACTCCGCAATCTTCAGCTTTGGCTGTCGATAACAGCAGGTAAATATTAAGTTTTTACAGTAGTTATAATTCCATTTGCGGCGCTACTGACATAGGCCTAGCCTATATAGGAATGAAGTATGATATATGACACATTACCACATTTATAGTTCTCGTCTATTTTTTCTGTTATTTTCCCCCTGCTGTCAATATATACAGTAGGCCTATATGATGATCATCATCATCACCCTCACCTTCTTCTCCAATATATTGCATTATGGGATAAGCGCAGCTGCGCATGACAGGTGATTGGCTAATTGGGTGTGACGTCAAATCACGTCATACAGGGAATTCCATTGCTATTGGTTGATTATTTTGCATCTGTTCTGGTTCTGGTGGTTGTTCAGGGAGATCACCTTTACAACGGCCCCCCCTATTGGCGTTTACTTTTTTAAAAGTCTAATTGAGCTTAATAGTCTTGTTGTTTTCTTAGTATTTCTCTTTTCGTCCACATACTATGTATTTTTCGTTTCACTTCTTGCTTATTTTCACTGTCTCCAAATATTATTTGTGCTAATATATTTTCTGTATATGTTCTTTCAAACAATTTACTATTATTTCTTATCTGCTGGTAATAATCACAATACAGGTAAAGGATTAACGCTCTAAATTTACATTTTCTGCCTGGCATGCTAAACACTTGGTGTCCTCACTTTCAAGTCGGTAGACAGTTTCCAGACATTCGAGTGTAGCGAAGATGGTGGCCGGGCCGTTTATAGGGAGACTATTATTATCGTATTATATAAATCCCTTATTATACATTTCAGCTTGTAATGACATATATAGCAATGATGTATATGCTCTACCGGACCTATTAGGCCTAAAAAGATTGATGGGACTACTGTCGGTCCTAAAGATAACCTTTTCCAAAATACGTTTTCTATAGGCTAGCTTTGGAAGACACTCATAGTAAAGGGGTTACCATGAATTTCAGTGTATCGTACAAGTCAAGATGCTTTGCCCGTTTTTTTTTATTTTAATAACTCCGATTTGACTTACAGTACACAGTACTCCCACTCTGAATTCACCACCTCAAATATACAGCTAACCACAAAATCAGTAACTAACTTTTTGAGTTTAAATATGTATCCAGTAGGCCTACTGGGTATGTTTTTATTGTATGAATATTTCTATATTCAAAATATGCTATGGGGGCAGTGTCTATTGAGTAAACAGCTCAATAGGTGGCGTTTGAGAGAGAGAAAAATGTCCGAGATTGTGAGATAAGACAGTGGCGATCCATCTTTGAGAAGTCAGAGTTGCAATGGGCCACGAGGAGACAACCAGGCGTCGTAGGTCTACGAAGGTAAGATCATGAACGAGCTAGTTGCAACACCCAAACAGTTTTGATGTTTCACTTGCCATCTGGAATAAGATCTGACATCATCGTGTTGAGCGATTTAATCTACAGGCTTCAAGCCTACAGTATGTCCGGAGGTAAAGTTGGAACATAGAAAACAAATGTGCAACTGTGGCACCTAGCTGATAACAGTATTTTATTATGTTTGTACTGTAAGCCTATAGTTGTACTGTATCGTATTACAACATATCTGAGCTTAAATACTTAGCCTATATAATAAATCATGGATGTAACCTAAATGATGTCTGAATCTTTCACAATAATTATCAATATCTCTTTTGCAGGCATTTATGGAGCTGCAGGGTAAGATGCAGGAGACCAACCAGAAGCTAAGAATTGCTGACGTGCAGGTGGAGAGCCTCAAGAAACAGATAGTTCATGCTCAACTCACAGACAAGGAGATACAGGTGTGTGTGACATCAGTTTATGCCTGATGTTATATGTAAAGTGGTTCACAATATTTTGTCTGTTTATCTTTAATATTTGGTAATGTGTATGTAATAATATGAAAATGTTTTACCTTTAATGATTTGAAATGTTATACAAAAATATCTGATGTTGGACTAGTTGTAGTATAAAATTATAAATTTGTGATATTCGAACTTTGTTGTTGTTATTCCCTAAGCTGCCTGGCCGAACAGCCCCGAGTCCCTGAGGAAGGCCATGGCCACGATCGGGCTTTCCCACAGAGCTCTCATTGAGTGTAGATTGTGTTGTTGGCGTAAGTGGTTGTGTGAAATGCAGTCTTCTATGATGTGTTTAATGGTATGGGGTGCTGTGTTACATCCCGGGCAGGCGTCGACAACGGAGTCATCCAGTCTCTTCTGATAGCTCAGGAGAGCTGGATGGTGTCCGCATCTCAGCCTGGCCAGGTGGACTCTGTCCTCGCGAGGAAGGGAGGATTCGGAAGGATGGATTTCGGGAGGTCGTGCATGCAGCTGCGTGTTGTCTGTGAGTGAGTGGATGGATCGGCGAGAGATATGAGTATGGATGTGCTTCTGGAAGTTGGTTCGGGGTGGGCAGGGAGGGAGAGAGGACAATAATTGTGTGTGATACCGTGTGCTGGGTGTTGTTTTGATATTTCTTGGTGTCTGTGGGTGTGTTGCCATGTAGTTTAGTGGGTGGTCTTGGTTCGTGGAGGCTGCTGCCAGGAATTGAGTGCCTCTCATGTCCAGATGGTCTTTGACTTTGAGGATTTTGGTTTCTTGATGTAGGTGATCTGTGGGTGCAGTAGCTGTGCAGCCTGTAATGATCTTCAGGGCTTTGTTTTGAATAGTCTGTAAGGTCTTATGATGTGTTTCAGCTAGGTTAGAAGCCCAGGCTGGGCTTGCGTATTCCATCACTGATCTTATGTATTGTTTATATACTGTGGTGGTAGTTTCTTTGTTGTGTCCAAATTTTGTGTGAGCAAGTGACCTGAGGGCGTTAAGTCTGGGTGTCAGTTTCTTTTTAATGTTTGTGGTGTGCTGTTTGAATGTCATATGAGTATCATATGTTACTCCTAGGATTTTGGGTGTGTGTGTATGTGTTAGGGGTGTGTTGTTTATGGTGAGTTGAGGGATGTAATGGTGTTCTCCTGTCCAGCTTGTGAGCAGGGTTGCGGTGGATTTGGCTGGGGCTAGATTAAGTCTGTTTGTAGTGCACCAGCCATGTAGTGTGTTGAGATAGGGTTGAAGGAGATCTGTTGCTCTTTTTGGGTCATGGTGTGTGCATGTGAGTGTTATGTCATCTGCATAGGAAGCTAAGTTTATTTGGGGCGTATTGGGTGTAGTTATATCGTGCATGTACAGATTGAAGAGTGCGGGCGATAGGACGGATCCTTGTGGGACTCCGTTTGGAAAGTTTCTGATTTTAGATGACTGACCGGCAAAAGATACGTGTGCACATCTGCCTGCTAGGAAGTTGGCCAGCCACCTTTTTGTGTTGTTGTGCATGTTTGTGTTGTAGATTTTGTTTGTTAGGTTGTGGCGGGGGATGGCATCGAAGGCTTTACTAATGTCGAGTGTGGCTAATAGTGATCTGTGTGGTGGTCTAGCTGAGTTGATGCCGTCAAAAGCTCTTTGTGTAAGGTCTGTGAGAAGAGTGTTTGTGGAGTGCAGTGGCCTAAAGCCATGTTGTGTTGGAGCTAGGGGTAGGTCGGGTGTAATTAGTTGTAATACTAGGCGTTCCATGACTTTGGAGGGGGAGCAAAGGAGTGTGATGGGGCGGTGCGAGGGGGGTAGCGTGGGGTCTTTGTTGGGTTTGGGGAATGTGATGATGATACCATGCTTCCAAATGTCTGGTATTGTGTTGTGTGAATAGCTGTAGTTTGATATGTTAGTGAGTGCTTGTATGCCTTGTGGTCCCAGATGTCTGAGGTGTATGTTGCTTATGTTGTCTAGGCCACAGGCGGGTGAGTGCTTGAGATTGTTGATGATATGCTTTGTCTGGTGATTGGTGAAGGGTGTATAGTCAGGGTCTGTGGGGAATTGTCTCTTACGTCGGATGACACGTCGGTCGTCTTTGTGAGGTTTTAGGTGGCTGACATGTGAGAAGTGATTGATGAGAGTGTTTGCTTGTTGTTTACATGAAGGAGTAGAGTCTGTTGTTGTGATTGCAGCATGTGTTGTGTTGCTGTTGGAAAGTGTGATGCTGTTTAGTGTTTTGTAGAGTTTTTTGGGGTTTGTTTTGTGATCAAGTGTTTGTAGGAAGTTATTCCAATTTAGTTTTTGTTGTTCTTGTATTTTGTTGTTAGTTTGAGTGTTGAGTGCTTGAATTTGTTGTGTGATGTCTTGTGTGTGGGGTGCTGGGGAGTGTTTCAGTATGTCGCGTTGTCTGATGAGGTTTTGAATTTCTGGTGTGAAGTTGGGGTTGTGTCTTTTTCTGTTACCTCTTGGAATGTGTTTCTTGTCAGCATTTTGGATAGTTTTATTGAGTATGTGTGGCATTGTTGATGTTAGTGATGGGTGTACTGTTTAGAGTTGTGAAGTGTTGTTCTGTCTCATTTGTGAATGCTTCCCAGTTAGCTCTTTTATAATTGGTGTATGTGTGTTTGTGGCTAGCTGGGGTGAGTCTGGTTTTGGTGGTGATAATGATCGGGAGGTGGTCAGAGCCTAAGGTTCTGACCACCCTCCAGGATGTTGTGGGGGCGAGTTCTGGGGAGCAAAAGGAGATGTCTGGAGATGATGGGTTATAGAGGGCTTGGTGAGGAATATGGGTATGTTGATGGATGTCGTTAAGGATGATGAGGTTATCTGTTTGGTTTTGTAGTACCAGCCCTCTGTCTGTGTCGGGGTTGTCGACAAACCAGGCCGACGTCTTGACGTTGAAGTCACCACCCAGGATGATGTGTGGGGTGTTTGTGATGTGTTGTAAGTGTGGTCTGTATTCATTTGGTACTGTAGGGGATGTTTGGGGAGGGATGTATGTGTTTATGATGGTTATGTTGGAGTTGTTGCCAGTGCGTATTTTAATTGATTGTATTTCTGTTGTGTTATCATTTGGGGGGAGGAGGGATTTGGTTTGTACACTGGTTACTATGTATGATATTTATTTGTGTACCAGGGTGATGAGTCCACCGCCCCCGCCGACAGCCCGGTCTTGTCTGATGGTGGTGAAATTATGAAATGTGGGTGTTTTTTGTGTTGTGCAGAGTTTTGTTTCTTGTTAGATGGCAATGTGTATGTTGTGTTGTTTGATGAAGTGTGAGAGTTCATGTTTCTTTGTGTTGATGCCATCTATGTTCAATTGGAGAATATTATTGTTATGTGCACGATGTATGTTGGGTGCTGCTGCACGAGGATGGGGTGGGGGTGGGGGTTGGGGATTGGGGAGCAGGAAATGGGGGTTGGAATGGATTAGGATGGGGTGTGGTGTGTTGAGTTGAGGATGTGGATGGTATGGGAAGGTTAGGTGGGTTAGGGAGGAGAGGTGGATGGGTTTTTAGGGGGGGGGAGTGGATGATATGATATGGCTAGGTGGGTTGGGGAGGAGAAGTGGACGGGTTTTAGGCGAGGGATTTGACTCGGAGAGGGAGGGGCATGAGGAACAGGTCCAGGTGTTTGTGTAATGTTTCTTGGAGGTAAGTGTTGTACAGGTGAAGTGGGTCCAGTTCCTGCATGAATTGCAGAGAACTGAACCCTTAGTGTGGCGACTCGAAGTGATGGGTTTTGAGCAAGTTGGACATATGTATGTGTACGTGGGTCGCTCTCAATGTCTCCGGCTAGAAGAAGTCTTCGAGAAATGACAGTCATTTCTCGGTGTAGGAAAAACTGTGTGATGTGCGTGTGTGGTGTGAGAGGTGTGGAAATTCCCGGCACGACCGAAGCCGCTCCAAGGACCCGTGCCCCCAGGGAGGGGGCAGGGGATGGTTGTGATGGTTTGGCTCCCGAAACTGCTCCCCGCGGCCGACATCCGGTTGTCCTCCACTGGTCGTTGATCTTGTTTCCGGCCGTGGAGGGTCGGCAGCCATCCGCGGTTGGCAGCTCCGGGAGGTGGTCCTACGGCGTAGACGCCGCCACATTCGAACTTTGTAAAGTGTTTGTATTATGTACTAATGTAAAAATGTAAGCTGTGGTCAATAAACTATCTATATCTATCTATCTATCTATGTGTGTGTGTGTGTGTGTGTGTGTGTGTGTGTGTGTGTGTGTGTGTGTGTGTGTGCTTACACTAGTGTGTGTGTGTGTGTGTGTGTGTGTGTACTTACACTAGTTGTACTTACACTAGTTGTATTTGCGGGAGTGAGCATGCTCGTTAATTCCCGCCTCCTAAGATATGTTTGTCATACCGTGCTTTGAAACTATGCACTGATGGTGCAGACACTACTTCGGCTGGCAATTTGTTCCACCCACTAATCGAGTTGGTAGGAAATCTTTTACTTTTCAGATCAGATTTACTATTTAGCACTTTTAGGTTGTAGCTGTGACCTCTTGTCCTCTCACCTCCATCCCTCTCTATGAAGTTTTCTTGGTCGATTTTGTCAATACCTCTTAACACATTTATATATCTGAATTTGCTGTCCTCGTTTCCTTCTCTGTTCCAGTGTAGGTAGATTCAATCTCTCGAGCCTCTCTTGGTACTCCAAATTTTCCAAACCTGGGATCATCCTCGTAGCTGCTCTCTGTACCCTCTCAATTTTGTGGATATGTTTCTTCAAGTGAGGGGACCACACTACAGATGCATATTCCGTCCTGGGTCTTATTATTGCCGTTATTATTTGTTTCATGGTGTTTTCATTAAGATAATTGAAAGACATCCTGATATTTGCCAATAGTGCTAGTGATTCTCTCACTATCTTATTTACGTGGCTTTCTGGAGACATGTTATCCCTAAATTCTATCCCCAAGTCTTTTCTTTTTCTGCTTTGGGAATCACTTCGTTTCCTAGTTTATAATCTTTTCTAGGTCTGTACTTGCTTTTACCCATTTCTAGAGTCTTACATTTCCCTGCATTGAACTCCATATTCCATTTGATGCTCCATTCATGGATCTTTTTCAAATCTGCTTGGAGCTCAAGGCAATCCTCCTGGGTTCTGATCGTTTTAAGCAGCTTAGCATCGTCCGCAAACATACTCATGTAGCTTGTTAGTCCCTCAGGTAAGTCATTTACAAATATTAGAAACATGATTGGGGCTAGAACAGATCCTTGTGGTACCCCACTCGTAATTTGAGTCCAGTTTGACGATTTCCCCCTTACTGTTGTTCTCATCTGTCTTCCGCTAAGGTAGCTCTCCATCCATTTCAGCAGTTTGTCTCCTACTTTTCCCTCATGTTTTAATTTCCACAGCAATCTCTTGTGTGGAACTTTGTCAAATGCCTTTTTAAAGTCTAGGTAGGCACAGTCTACCCATCCTTCCCTCTTGTCCACTGTGTCTATTACTCTAGAGTAAAAACTCAACAAGTTGCTTACACATGATCTGCCACCTCTGAATCCAAATTGTCGGTCAGTAATTAATCTTTTGGATTCCAGGTAGTTCACCCATTTGTCCCTTATTAATCCTTCCAGAATCTTCATGAGGATGCTCAATAGTGATACAGGTCTATAGTTCAGTGGTTTATCTCTGCTTCCTCCCTTAAATATAGGAATAATGTTTGCTCTTTTCCATTCTGTAGGTACTATCCCTGTGTCCAATGATTTGGTCATTATGTCATATAACGGTATACTCAGTTCCATAGCATTTTCTTTAATAATCCAGCCTGATACTCCGTCCGGTCCAGCGGCTTTGTTTGGGTCCACCTTACTCATTTTGTCTATGAGCTCTGGTCTGTTAAATGTTACTTCCGGCATTTCCTCTGTACCTATCTCATTGGTTTCTGGTGCAATGAATTCTCCTTCTTTTGTAAATACTGATGCAAAATTTCTATTTAGTTCTTCCGCAATCTCTGTATCCTCTTCTATGATTCTGTTTCCACTTTTAATCTTAACGATCGTGGCTTTTATCTTCCTTTTGCCGTTTACAAACTTGAAAAACATTTTTGGATTCTTTTCATAGTTCTCCACTATCCCTTTCTCATGGTTTGCCTCTGACCTCCTCCTCATTTCTGTGTATTTGTTTCTCTCCTCTTTATACTTTTGCCTGTTATCTTCCGAATCCCAGTTTCTCATCTTTTTCCAGGCTTTATTTTTTGCTTCCTGTGCTTGCCTACATTCGCGGTTAAACCATACTTTGCGATTACTTTTTTTCCTTTTATTAATGTACTTAGGGACAAAAGTTTTTATACCAGTATCATAGATCTCCATGAATGCCTTGAGTTTTTTGTCTACCTCACTTTCAGATAACACCTGATCCCAATTTTGTGACTTGAAAAAATCCCGTAGTCCTACGAAATCGGTTCTGGAATACATCCAGTGATTTTCCTTGTGCTTTTCCCTTCCCTTGGGTAGATTATACTTCAATAGTAAGTCTATGTCTAGAACTGCATGGTCGCTTTTTCCTAGTGGGCATAGGTACTGAATACTTTGAACCTCCTCCTCCCTTCTTGTGAATAGAAGGTCCAATCTAGCTGGTTGATCACTTCCCCTTACTCTTGTTGACTCTTTTACATGTTGGTATATAGAATTTTCCATGGCCATACTTAAAAATTCATAGCTCCAACTTTCCTCCCCTGCTCCGGCTTCAAGATCTTCCCAATTCACTTCCTTGCAGTTAAAGTCCCCACACATGACTATTTCATCCTTTGAAGCCAAGATATTTCCTAGCACACTAATTGTTTCCTTACGCATTAGGCTATGCTCCTCCTTATCCCATGTCTTCGTCTTGGGAGGTACATACGCTACTATCACCACTATTTTTTCGTTTCCACCAATCTCTATTGCTAAAACTTCTGCTGTTGAAGTTACTAGTTTTATCTCAGACACAATCAAATCTTTCCTAGTAAGGATGCACACTCCACCTCCATGTCGAAATTTTCTGTCCCTCCTCCAAATCCTGTATTCAGACCATCCTAGCAAATTTATATCGTGGTCTTCTCTTAGTTTTGTCTCAGTGAGACATACTATTTCTGGTTTCTTAGTATTGAGTAAGTCTGTTAGTTCTAGTTTCTTAGAGATTAGCCCATCGACATTGCTATATAGAATCCTTATACTTTCTAGTCCCCCATTACCTGCTCCAAGCCTCTTAACTGCGGCGGTCTGTTCCCTACCCTCTTTTACTTTTAGTTTCTTTTTACCGAAAGTTTCATAATCTTCCCCTTTCTTACTCCGTAAAAAAACTTATTCTTTTCTTGTTCTGTCCTCTTGCTATTTTCCTCCTTGGCAGTTTTCCTTAGTTCAGCCTCCTTCTTTCTCTCTTCTTCTGGTAAGTCTCGCCTGATGTAGATTTTGTCCTTACCCTCTAACCCTTTTAGCCTAGCCGCTACTGCCATGATTTCATCACATGTCCTTCTTGACTTAAATTCGATTTTTACCAGTCTATTGTATTCCTTTGTATATTTTCCCAGCCTAAACATGTCTGATATTTCCTCCTTCCAGGTGTGTGTGTGTGTGTGTGTGTGTGTGTGTGTGTGTGTGTGTGTGTGTGTGTGTGTGTGTGTGTGTGTGTGTGTGTGTGTGTGTGTGTGTGTACTCAGTTACTCAGTTACTTGTTCGTCAAGGGGAATCCACGCAATGCGAGCTAAGCTCATTATTATCGCGCCTCCTTAACTGGGAATGTATTGCGTGAAATGCATGTTAAGTGTTTTATGTACTGTTGGAATGGCTGTGGATGTGTGTGTAGTCTGTATTTAGCCAATTGGCGACATCGGAAACGAAGGCTTAGGGTGGATCTGTATGGTACCATTCTCAATATAGATGGTACCGTCTCGCCCGAAGGCTTAGGTAGCCATCAGCTTAGGTGAACCATATGATACCCATCTCGCCTTGTACCATTTTTGCCAACCCCAGATGGGACGTCACAACGTCGTCCACTTATTCCAGGTACCTATTTACAGCTAGGTGAACTGAGGCTAACACATGAAAGGAGACAAGCCCAATTTGTCTCCGCCCGGCCGGGGATTGAACCCCCGACCCCTCGTGTGTGAGACGAGAGCTCTACCTACTAGGCTACGGGCTGTGTGTGTGTGTGTGTGTGTGTGTGTGTGTGTGTGTGTGTGTGTGTATTTTCCACCAAAGATGCATTCTCTGACAAAAAACATTGGCCATATAAGGTGGATGATGAACATCCCCAACTAGTAATCTCCAAGTGAAAAGTTACCGGAATATCTATTATAACTTACTTTGTATCGATCCTATCCTGAAATTTTTGTTTTAATGTGTATAAAGGTGAGGTAATGATAATTTTGAATATGTGTCAATCATAAAAAACATTTACTTATAGTGTTAAATGTTAAATCCAGAGCCTGGGTGACAGCACAAGGACGTACGAGAGTGTGGGTCGGATGTTCCTACTGACGGACATCCCTATGGTGCGTGACAACCTCAAGGCTAAGGTGGGCAAGTGTAACGAGAAGATCACAACGTTACAGGTAGGTCCCAAGGTTTCACCTGCTAATTTCTTTTTCTCTTATTGTACTTTTAACACTAATTATAGATTACTAGTTACATGCAGTATCATGAATTAATAGCTTTCTGATATCTGTATAAACTCAATACATGGCCAGAGATGGGATTGAAACCAGGACCTCAAATATAAAATATTAACCCAAATAGCTAACTTACAGCGGGTTTCTTTGAGCAGAATTGCACAGCATACCTTATTTCAGTTACTGTAAATCAAATATGATTCTCGTGCCCCACAGAGTCGTATGGTTTAATATATTTCAAATATGAGGACTAATTCACAATCAGTCTCCTGTTTTTTTTTTTCAATACCATAATGATGAGACTGAGACACAAGAATTATATATATACGAGGTCTGTTAGAAAAATTTCCAATATATGATGTCTCGGAAACCAGTTGCAACCGAGAGCAAGAGTGGGGCCAAGTACGGTAGTAGACCTTACTGCCCAAGCATATTTTAAAACAAAAAGCCTCGCCGGTTTGCTACCGGGCAGCTGGTGTGCATGGTTGTGTAGCATCTGCTCATCGCATTTTCATGTCCTCTTGGCTCTCAAATCGGGACCCTTTCAGTCGCATCTTCAGCTTGGGGAACTGCCAGAAATCACAAGGAGCCAATGTCTGGAGAGTAGAGAACCTGGCGAACCTGCGGAATTCCGTGCTTGGTCAATTTATCCTTGATCAGGTGCGAAGAATGGGCCAGGGTGTTGTCATGATGCAGCTATCAGTTGCCGGACTCCCATAAGTCCGGTCTCCAGAACTGCTTCACGAAGATGACAGAGAACCTCTCGATAATACCGTTTGTTAACAGTTTGGCTTTCTGGTGCGTATTAGTGATGCAAGACACTGACATGGTACTCTAAAAAAAAGTCAGCATCACTTTTCTCCTCACCTATCTTGCTATGGGGATACTGGAGACTTTTACTGCGAAGACTAAGCCTTTGAGTTTGGCTATCACCAAACTTTTGCCAAAACTTGATTCAGTAACGCTGCCCAACGCGTTCCGTCATAGCGCATAAAGTGAAAATGCGACGAGCATGTGCTACACAACCATTTACACCGGCTGCCTGGCAGCGACTGACTCACACGGTAAGACTTCAAAAAATCATGCAAGGGCAGTATGGTTTACTACCGTACTTGGCCTCACTCTTGCCTCTTGGCTGCAACTGGTTTCTGAGAAAAAATTATGGATACTTTTTGAACAGACCTTGTATATAACTGCAGAAAGAAGATTTCCAGTGAAATTTTACCACTACTCGGAAAAGACTGAACAGGTCTATTAATATAGCCAAATTTGTTGTGACATACTTTCATACCCAATAGCACTATCGTTAGTGAGTAGCTGTATATAGATTTTATAATATTATAGATATCTTATCAATATTTGTATTTTGTACTATTGTTAATGTCTTGTCATGTTGCAAATTTGATTTTAAATGAACATTTTGCCATTTGACATGTAGTTTCTTTATTCATGCAGAGTTTAGTCAAATTTACCAGAACGTCCCGGACTTCCCAAATTGACTAATTCCTTGAACGTGACGATAGTGTGTTGTTATGTGTGCGATTAGTTTGCTTGGGAAACAGATTAACTTGCTCATGTAGTAATTTACACCCTATGTGGTGGATTGTGTTCTTTTATTTCATAAAATTTATTTTAGTAAGCGTTATTTCCACATAGCGATTTTGATAAGTTAATTTGACTTTGTATTGTCTTTGTCCCAGTTTTGGTTTGTTTAGTTTCCAAGTTTTACATTTTAATTTACTTAGGTCACTGGTTAGTTTTATTGGTGCATAGCTCCTATATCCAGTAATGAAATAACCAGTTAGAAATTTGTTTGTTTGTAATGTTTTTCTCATACTGCTATGTGAGATCTCATTTTTGTATGGTGTAATTGTTGAGTAAATATTTATTTACAATAATTATAATTATTTTGTTTTTATAATACTTATAACTGCAGAGTTTTTAGAAGAATAATTAGAATAGGATCATAACATAATTACAAATATAAAAACAGCTTTGATAACCAATATTTTAATATAGGTAATAACAAAATCCTGACAAACTTACTTTACTCCCACAGGGTAATAAGGAGTACCTGGAGCGCAGTATGCAGGAGAGTCAAAACAACTTGAGGGAGATGATCAAACTCAAGCAGTCTATTGGAGTAGCATAAAACCACATAGGATAATCTTTAATTTGTTATGTTATTTCATGTTTCTCACTTGGACTGGTTAACATTATACTTAACTAGTAACACAAAAATTATATACTCTTAAAGTTGGACGTTTATTGGTGTCTTAACAACTCACAAACATTGGGTGGTCCATTTCTGGATGGTAAATATTGTTTTATTCTTGTGTATTATTGATGATGTACTGCAATTCAAAGGATACTTTTTACTTTGTATCACCATTGACTACTTATTGAACAATGATGATTGCCTTGTAGCCTTCAGTAAATACAAATTGTTGCGATACCCTAATCACAGCTTGATGCCTTTTCTTGATAATTAATAATTTATCTATTTTTAAAGTATTGAAAATCATTACTTTGCGTTTCTTTATAATTTACATTGCAATATCAGTTACAGTAATAACAAGCTTTTAGTAAGAAAATAATATGTAGAAAATATTTTTCTGCCAATGCATACTTAAATACTCAGTTAACTCATATGTGATTGAAATTTGAGCATCAACTTTATATTCATTGGCACCAGTATAAGACACGAGGGCACTGTGACTAATCCTAAACTTTTGTTTGGCTATATATTATATTAATTTTATGTCATCATCATCAATCTGATGCCCGCTTCCAGAAGAAGCGCCCCAAAAGGGATGGCAATGGCAGAAACTGTCTCCAGGCTCCCAGACATGCCTCCACAGTTTAATTTCCACTCAGTGGATTATGACCCGTAGCACTGAAGGAGCAGACCCAGAGCAGTCCCTCACGTGGATGGCAGTTCCACTACTGTTTTGCTATTTTATTTAGCCCAGTGGGATCCTGGCTGGAAGTATACCAAGCACAGGAATTTTCTAAAGAGTGGAACCAGTGGTCCACTGCTTCAGCAGCTGATTGCACCACCAAAGTGGCAGGCGATGGGTTCGCCGCATCCCTACGCCAGATTTAATTATTAATTAATTGTATGTGTATTTCACAATACTAAGTAAATGCACAAGAAGCTATTATTATGTCCTGTGAAATAAAGCTTTATACGGAATGAAAGTCTAATTTACCAAACAGTGTTATACAAAGTCATGTACTGTAGTTATAGCTTGGATTATGTATTATATATACAGTACTGTATATACATATTGTATGTATGTATATACTCAGGCACATACCCCATAGCTGGGGGTGGCCAACTCGAAACAGAACCCAAACAGAGGGGAAAAAAAAAAAAACTCACCCATCTAGGTCACCCAGGAGAAGACTCCCCAGAGACCAAGGATCACTTGGGGCCTCCAGCAACCCCCAGGTCCCAGACCTCTTGGAGAGGTTCCAGTCTCAGCAGGCAGACATGCAGCGGAACATACCATAATGCCCGCCCACATTACTTCCAGCACTGGTGATAGATTCTGAGGAGAAGCTGCAGCGAGTAGTAAAAGAGTTTGGTGTGGTAAGTGGGAGGAGGAAGCTGAGGGTGAATGTCAATAAAAGTAGAGTGATGCTGTGTAATAGAGATGCTCGTAGGGTAAATAAATGTACGGCTGGATAGGGAAATGCTGGAACAATTGGGAGTGTTTTAAATATCTAGGAGTGATGAGCAGGGACGCAGGTGTGGGAATGGAGGTAAGGAAAGTTTTCGGAGCAATGGGAAGTACAGTAGGGTCTCACATAAAACGAGTTTATGGTCGATAAACGAGGGCGTTTTATGCGATCTCGTTTTATGTGAACACAGCATTTTGGTAGCCCAATATCGTCAATGTTCACTGGAAGCGTAAATTTCCGTCAGGAGCGTACGATATTTTGTACGTTTTGTACGATATTTCGGCGTTTTATATGAAAGCGTACGATATTTTGTACGTTTTGTACGATATTTCGGCGCTCTATATGAAAACTCCTCGGATTTGCCCCACTTTGGCGGCGGACTCGTTTTATGTGATCACATTCGTTCTGATCGAAAATTAAATATTAATATTTTAGGTCGGTCGTTTTAATCGAGACTCGTTTTATGCGAACACGTTTTATGCGGGACCCTACTGTATGTGGAAAGTGAGAAATCTCAGAATGAAAGCTAAAAGTGCAATGTATCGAGGGATAGTTGTACCAACAGTGATGTATGGGATGAGACATGGGGTCTGAATGTATAAGAGAATAGAAGGTTGGATGTGATGGAGACGAGCTCCTTGAGGAGTATGTGTGGAGTGACGCATAGAGACAGATGGAGGAACGAAGAGGTACATAGGAGAGTGGGACAACAGGAACCCTTATTGGCCAGAGTGGAAAGAAGGGTGCTATGCTGGTATGTGTGTGATAACCCAGGTTCGAATCCCGGTGGATCACATACGTACAGTATATGCTTTCATTAATTTCATTGGAGGTGTTTGGTGTTGTGGTGAAATTAATAAAATATAGATGGACATGTTGAACAAATGGGAGATGAAAGGTTTACAAAAAGAATACAGTATATGAGTCTGTCGCAGCTGCCGAGTTAAGTGCCCATGTGTGTTGCGGGTATGACTTACTACGGAGACGAGTGAGGACGACTTGATCCCTGCGCCTGTCCTGAAAAGAGGAAGGCCACACGGAAACCACATCTTTGACAGCACGGAGATGGATGTTAAGGGGCGTAACCCAAAATGTTGGATCAGAGGAAGTAAGTGTGAAGGGGAGGCTAACATAGCAAAGTGGGAATGTTTTGGGGAGACCATTCAGTGGTTACTGGTTAGCGATACTGACTATAAATTTGATGGCCTAGGTTTGAGCCCCCGGTAATGAAGTTGACATCCAGCCGCCACAGCTGGGTGATTTATCTGCAATGAGATTAAGTAGCTGAGGTTAAATCTGGGGAATTGAGGTTACCTGGATAAGGTGCAGCAGCCCCTGTGTACCAGGCTGGGTAACTCAACCCTCCACAGACTCCAAAGGCCAAACACACAGCAAACTGCAGCCTGGCATACAACCCACCATTTGAACATTTATTATCCTGCAAAGAAGTAATTAGGAGTGTTTTTGTTTTTTTCTATGTGGATAAGGGAGACAAAAGGCAAAACTGCCTGTGACGAGTGCCTCGGCCAAAATCAAGGAATATTTAAGCCAGTGTCTTAACACATGGGGTTTGAAGCAATTTAAGTCATAGGATGAGGGAAAGATGGATTCAGGGAGCGTTCCAGAGCTCAGCTGTTGAATAGAAGAAAGATTGGGAGTATTGTTTCACTCATGAGTTGCAGAGTAAGGGTGGGGTTGTGTTGCAAGACGGGTGCTATGTACACTCTACCAAAAAACAATCTTTACACTAACACTCAAAACATTCTGGAAGTGGGTCGAAATTTTATGATACTCGCAGACATATGTTTCACCCGATTCATTCCGTTCACACTAGATTATTTACAGCTCGCCAGTGTAAAGATTGTTTTTTGGTCGAGTGAACCCTACATAGAGGAGGTGGTATACACTGATAAGAGCTCTGAGGAACACTGATTATTGTAGTAGCGATAGAACAGCGAGAGATGCAACATTGTGGCGAAGAGAGATTGCAGAAAGTCGGTGATTGGACGGGAGTTAATTATACGAAAGGCTGTCCTTTCTACTTTGTCTAGAAATGTTGTGTGAGAGGATCCTCCCTACACATGTGAACAATACTCAATACAAGGACGCACTGTTCCCTTGTACAGAGCAAGAAGGTGTGCAGTGGTAAAAAAAAAAATTAAAAGTGGTTGAGCACACCCAGCTTCTGGGAGGCCGCCTTAGCAAGAGTGGTAATATGGTCCTTCCAAGAAAGAGCAGAAGATAAAGAGACACTGAGAAGATGAAGGGTTGATTTTTGTATTGTTGAAGTACAAGGGATAGTCCTCTGGGAGTTCACAATGGGTAGATAGATGGAGAAATTGGGTTTTGGAAGCATTAAAGACAACAAGGTTTTCTCTGCCCCAATTGGAAATGGTAGTTAGATCAGAAGATAAGTGTTCTATGACTTTATTACGGTACGTTTGATAATGATAATTTGCCAACTATCTATTTATATTTTGTTGTAATTTAGTTTAACCAGACCATGGAGCTCCAAAGGAACTCATGAGGATGGTCTAAAGGATTAGATGAAGGTGGACAACGTATCAAGACGAGATATATAGGGAAGGGCAGGAGGAGGTCAAATCAAGGAAGGTTAAGACACACAGATATTTCTCCCCATGTCACCAGTTCAGCCAGACCACATGAGCTCCACATCAGAACTCTTATGAGGTAGGGCCGAAGGATGAGGCAAAAACTGCTACATAGCACCACCAACCAAGAAGTGAACAAGGGCAAAGAATGAGAGATGAAGACTAAGGAGAAAAAATACAGCGACATGCAAAAAGAATGCACTACTGTACTGAGGGGAAGGCACACCACAAGGATGCACAGTCAGGGCAGAAGCTGTATTAGTGACAAAGTCAAAGAATTGAGTCAGCTCGGCCGCTGAAGACACATTCAGGTCAGGAGCCAACAACCAAGCCAGGCCAACTATGAAGGCACGACAGGGTGGCATACGTTATAGGTTGCCCAAAGGGCAACCATAAGGGGAAAAATAAAAAGAGAAAATAAAAGCTACGCATAATTAGTCAAGCTAAAGACAAAAGTTCGAAGGGGGAGGGTAATAACCCTCTCCCACCAAGCCTCAGTCACCAGCCCCAAAGCCCCCTCTAAGGCTACAACAAGCGTAATACTAAGGGGTGTTGAGCGGTACTTGAAAAGTAGACAGAATGGATAAAAAACACCATCTGAGGAGGAGCACTTTATTGACGTTTCGCAGATAGCTTCTTCAGGTCACTCAGTAACCTGAAGAAGGTATCTGCGAAATATCAATAAAGTGCTCCTCCTCATATGGTGTTTTTTTTATCCAATACTAAGGGGGTTATACATACATACAGTACATTAAAATGTAAAACTTGCAAACAAAGTCAAACCAAAACTGGGACAAAGACAATATAAAGTCAAAACAACATATCAAAATCGCTATGTGGAAACAACGCTTACTAAAATAAAATTTATGAAATGAAAGAACACAATCCACCACATAGGGTGTACATTACTACATGAGCAAGTTAACCTGGTTCCCAAGCAAACTAATTTCACACATAACAACGCACTATCGTCACGTTCAGGGAATTAGTCAATTTGGGAAGTCCGGGACGTTCTGGCAAATATTACTAAACTCTGCATGAATAAAAGAAACTACAGTACAATTAGTGTTAAAATGTTATATTAAAATAAAATTTGCAACTTGACAAGACATTAACAATAGTACACAATAAAAATTAATAAGATATATATAATATTACAAAAAATACATATACAGTATAGCACTCACTAACGATAGTGCTATCGGGTAGATACCTGTAAGCATAGCATGCCTCAAGTGACCCCTATCAATAACTACCCTACAAATAACCTACATTTATCGTACAAATAAACTAAGGAAATCGCAAAATCAAGCTATTGATACTATCGACAATGAATAGATATAATAAAGACAAATAATTACAAAATATGAAATAGTAACAACAGATTTAAACAAAGAGTAGTCTTTTAACAAGACCAATCAATTAAAAAAATCATCATCAATATTAACCCTTGTCTAGCGGGGTGTTTTGGGCTCATTTGGGCATATGCAGGCCCTCCTGAATGATCAATCAAGTATCTGCATGAAAAGAAATGTATTCAGCAAAAAACTAGGCGCTAAAAGCTTCAAAATGAGATCAGAACGAGCTACGTAGCACTCGTGGTTCTCTTGCAGTGGTGCCACGAACATGGGAGTTTAGCGTATAGCGGTATATTTTTCCCAGCTATGCTCACTACTGGCTACACTGCCGGCCTCTCGAGAACACAGGGAACATGAGTTAATGGGCGGTGGTAAGCCCTGGGAGTCGGCTGTCTGGCCCGCTGCGCTCCCGGCCATTTGCACTCGATTTTAACCCTTTAAATGCCTTAATAATGCTCCTAACTTGCTGCAAATTGGTGCACGACTTAAGTCGAGCGCCGCCAATAAGGGGTTAATAATAGAAAAAGATAAACAATAAATACAAACAGACACAAAGTAAGCAGAGGTTATACAAGAAACTTCACGTTAAAAATGCTTGATTAAAATTATTTATGTCAAATTTTAGAATACAGTCACAGCAATTGACCCAAAAAGATTAAATTTATGTAACAATTTACTTGCCTAATAACCTCTGTCTCCTAAGAGTCTGTATAGTAACCTAGCTCTAGCCCAAAAGTCATCTACTTTAGTGCAAATTTTACAAAATCTTATTAACTGGGAATAAAAACAATTATAAGTTATCTTACTATCGATATTACTACTAGGGAAAGGAAAGTTTATTACGTTAAAATTAAAATCATCAACTTTGTGATATACTTTAACCCGTGGAGCCCCGGATAGTTTTGTAATGTTTGTTCACCAGAACCCGGCCGGTTTTCAAATTTTTTTTTTATTCCAGAAACAATAGCGAATGGGTTAGGAATGAAGGAAAAACCACGAAAAACCGCTCAAAAAGCTTAAAAAATGGTCCTACAGAGCCCCCGAAAACGTATTTTACAAGAGTAAAAAATTGAAGGCAATTACCCCAAAAAAACAGGTTATTGCGCGCTCACGCGCACGCACGTGGACTTTGATTGTTTTCAACCATCGGCACGGTTGCGTGGGATACGTACACAGTTCCCATACAAATCTGAGCCCTCTTGAGTGGCTACACCTGAGGTTACGGTCGGCGCAATTAGGGTGACGCGTCAGGCGCGTCTCTGGGGCTGTGCGTTACATACATCGCCGACGCGTCAGACGCGTCGCTGGGGCTGTACGGGTTAAGTATGCACTGTTCATCAACAATCTCTATATTTATATCAAGAACATTTTCAACTTCATCATTTACGTTACAATGTGTGAGGGGAATAGAATTAGGATAAATAAGTTTAGCAACTTGATTAAAATTTAACAAATTGCAAACGAGAATATCATCAATATATCTACTATTATTGCTTAACAATTTAGCAAGTGCTAATTTTTCTGGGATTTTATTTTTCTTGCTACTGTCGACCAAGTCTTTTATATATTTAAATTCTAAAGCAAGCAAGAATAAATCTGCAATTAAAGGGCTAGCATTTCCACCCATAGTAATTCCTAATATTTGTTTGAAAATGTAAGGCCCGAATCTAACATAAGGAGAAAAGGAGGAATTTAAGGGCATCTTTAAGTTTAGTTCTATCAAAGTTCTATCAAAACATTTAAAGCCTGAGTGTAGTTCCGGTCTCATGTTATAATAGCGGCGTTCCAGGCAACCCTGTTAAGAGCAGCCTCACTTTTCAGTCTGTTTTATTTAAGATCAGACTGCAAGGCTGATCCTACGTCTTTCTTGGTCTGCCCTTTGGTACAGCTCCCACTACGTTCATGGACTGGCATCTTTTCACCCAGCTTAGTTCATCCATCCTCTCCACATGTCCAAACCATCCAAGCATGCTAGTACGCATCTAATCACTGATCACTGATACTCTTGATACCGTACCTTCTCCTTAGCTCTTCACTTGATATCCTATCTTGCAGTTTGGTACCACACATCCATCTCACCATTCTCATCTCATTACGTTACATTCTGTTGATATCATCCGATTTGACAGGCCATGATTCTGAAGTATATGTTATTGCGCTTCTAACGTATGCAGCATACACCTTTCCCTTCAAGGAGAGAGGGAGTCTTCGCATGGCAACATCTCTAAACTTGCCCCAGCCACATCTTATTCAGGCGATAGTGGTGGCCTCAGTCCCACCACTGGCAGAGATGGTATCACCCAAGTAGCAAAACTTGTCCACCATCTTCAATGCCTAATTGCCAAAGTTAACACTCTCGAGCCAGTCATTGGACACAAGTTCACCTTTGCATACAAATTTCTCAATCTCGGACTTCTTCCTTGGTAAAGGTACCTTTACTCTAGTGCAGCGCTTCTTCCTGTGATGCACCCAACAGCAGCAGCCACTAACTATTACCTGGTACAGTACTTGATTATATTGGGTTTAAATTATAAATTAAATTAAATTGAAATAGCACCAGTATATTTGATAAGTATATAAATACAGACACAATCATTAACAAAATATACTTGATACAAAGCACCTGTAAATAACTTGACTAAGTAATATGGTGTTATTAATAATTCAGTATAGTACTACACTTTTTAAATGTACAAATTTGAATTATAATCTACATTGTGCAACCAAGCTAGTCAGTAATCTATTATTTATACACTTTGATCTTTCAGCACCTGTGATAGTACAGTACCCATAGGAAGTGTACATGCATTGATAAATGTGCAAAACACTATAATACAGTAGGCCTATATATTTTTGTAATGTGTAAATATATGAATGATGAACAAAATCCTTCATTCAAGAATAACTGAAGTCGGAGAATAAATTAATTTACAAATTTGTTTGTGGTACAGTCACAAGCCGTAATAAGTATACATAATAAGTAATAAGTATTCCCCATTTGTTCAATTATTTATATCCCGCGGAAACCCTACGGTACCAATTAACTGTGAGAATCGAGATCTTACTGTACCTGTATAAATCTGAACCTTTAACCCTGCACCCCGGGGAACATCCTAGGACATTTAAGGGGGGTCACCTGCTTTTTTATCTTTCTTAGTTGTAGTTTCTTTATTCATGAAGAGTTTAGTAAAATTTACCAGAACATCCCCGACTTCCCAAATTGACTGATTCCTTGAACGTGACGATAGTGCATTGTTGTGTGCGATTAGTTTGCTTGGGAAGCAGATTAACTTGCTCATGTAGTAATGTACAGTCACCCTATGTGGTGGATTGTGTTCTTTTATTTCATAAATTTCACTTTAGTAAGCGTTGTTTCCACAGCAATTTTGATAAGTTAATTTGACTTTATATTGTCTTTGTCCCAGTTTTGGTTTGTTTAGTTTACATGATTTACATTTTAATTGTACCCATTTGGTCTCATTCAGCCTACTGTTTTAAGACATTTATCTCCATCCAGGTGTCAATGTTTTCCTGGCGACTGATAGCGAGCGAGCATATTATGGAGAAATCCGGCTTTGCCGGAGAAGTTTTTCCACAAAAATATGTACAAATTTAGCCAGCTGTCTAACTCATTATCCAAAATATGGTGGCTCGCTATCGCTCGCCAGGTATAAATTGACACCTGGATGGGGATAAACATATAAAATACAGTAGGCTGAATGAGGCCGAAGGGATAGAATCCAGAGAGAAAAAAACAAAACAAAAACAGGTCACCTCCCTTAAGGCCCTTTTATGTCTTGAGTGGCATCTGGAGGGGGAGACACTCAATCAAATAGCTTTAGTGTAATTATAATGTAAAACTTGCAAAATAAACAAACCAAAACTTATACGAACACAGTAAAAAGACAAAATAACTAATAAAAATCGCTATGTGGAAACAACACTTAAGTAAAATAATAATTTATAAATAAAAGAACACAAGTCTGTTCAAAGTCGAGGGAGGTATTATAATGTAAAACTTGCAAAATAAACAAACCAAAACAGGGAAAGACACAATACAAAGACAAAAGAAATGTGGAAATAACGCTTCAGCAAAAAAACTCTTGTAATATTCTAATATTCCCCCTAACTAGGTATCCACTATTCTTTGTTGATCATTAACAACAATAAAAATAAATAAAAATAATCATTAAAAAAAAAAAAAAAAAAATATTATAAAAATAACACAAAACTGCATATTCAACTCATTGAAGTATAAAGAAAACTACAGAGAAATGTCTGGTCTTTTTACAGAAAGGATACCATGCATCATCATAAGCTACTTAAAGCATTAAACATCCCTTTCCTTTGGAGATAAAATTAAACTATGAAACACGATATATGCCCGGGGTGCAGGGGTTAAAGCTAAATTAAAGCGTTTGGGATATTATATAGCATTATTATCTCGCTTGGGTTTGATACAGATTCAAAAGAGGGTAAACTAATTATGGCTGGAGACTGTACATGTTGTTAAGTGGCGTATCACACTCTAAAGTTCTGCAAATTTTTCAGAGAAAAATACAATTTGGACTATTCTTTAATGAAGGAATACTGTACTGCATAAAAAGTATTATTATATAGTAGTACAGCTCAGTATAATATTATGTGCAAAACTGTGTCCCTTAACTCTTTCAATAAGACAACGACTTTTAATTAATCTATGGCTAACTTGGGTGAGGGCTGGGCCTATCCTGAGTGAGGTTTGGCATTCTCTACCCAACCTTAGCCGTTTCTGTCGGTCTCTTTTACTGTCCTACTTTTCCTTCTAGGGGCAGGGGGCCCCTATATATATTTCACCTACTAGACGAGACAGAGAAAGGTGCGAAGGAACGCGAAAGTGGTCCTGGACCCAAAGAATTGGAATTATAAACGTTGTTTCAGTTAGGGCTTCGTCTCGAGTCGGCCAACCCCAGCTATGGGGTATGTGCCTGAATATATACATACATACGTACACATACAGTACATGGCTAACTCCAGAAGTTTCCAAAGACCCTTTAGGAAGCAAATAGTTTAAAATTACCTTATTCCAAAAGGTCATTCATAAATTGATTATCACCTGTACATAGCTAAAATACAGTAATGTTCAATTTATTGCCGTCAAGTGACTGAAAAGGTTAACAATACTTACCCGCTGCCTTTCTTGTAATCCACCCAGTTACAGTTGGTTGCTCTCTAGTTGTAATCTTTGAAACAAATTGTGCAGAAGTCTATTTTTAGCAAACTGATTTATGCAAGGTGATTATACAAGAATAAACTAATTGAGCTATGTTTACTATGTCACTTTGATTATTTCTTAAATATAGTGAAATATGAGGTTCATGGCAAATACAGATTGCTATTTTTGCCTGAAGCACGTACAGATTACGTCAATGAACAGTGGAAGTTAAAAAAAAAAAAAAAAAAAAAAAAAAAAAAAAAAAAAAAAAAATTGAGAATAAACACTCTGGTGTGAGAGTTTCCCAAGCAATAGTGTTATACAACTCTTTCCTCCAATCTAACAGGATAATTTGTTGATAAAAAGTTCTTGATAAGTAAATCTTTTCAGACGCTTGAGTGACCAAAGCATGAGGACCTCTTACATATTAGCTAATCTGTCACCACACAAGGTAAAGCACTTACAGTAAGGACACAGGGGTTCTCAAATCTTTCAATGATAACAGTGATGCCTTCACTTATGTAAACATAGCTCAGCCTGTGTGCACTCCATTGGGCAGTTATTGCTCTGAAGGACAGTCCGCACATACATATATAACATTATAAGACTGAATGCTCCACACATACGTGCAGTTTGTCTCTTGTCCTAATTGCAAGCCTTGAACTGCCATCAGGCACGGGTTATAATTTTTAGCAGTTGGATACCATTCTTGTCACCAACACGCATGCAGAGATTTGCTTGTAAACAAAATTGGCACACTCGAGTTCCACCTAAATATATGGTTAATCTCCTAGCATGGTCAACATGTTTCTAAGGAAACTGGTAAGGTTTTGTGTTTATCAATTAATCTGAAGATGTTTGATTAATGTTTAGAACAGTTGCCTCTAAAGTACTCAGAATTCTTCCGATATGGCACTTGGAATGTTTTGAGTTAGCATTAAAACAAAACAAAAATAAACAAATATATAAATAAAACAAACTCCCCAAACGCCTATTTTTGTCTCAAAGCTCTACCGAAGTACAAGAACAATTATAAATGCCAGGGATGGGGCAAAATGATGAAGAGCAACACAACTATTTTCCCATGTTGAAACTGGGGATGGACATTTGTCTCCGATAAAATCCTCCTGTACACAATACATGGAGACATTCTCAATAATTTTTAGCAACATTATGTTCACAAGTAAGATGCAATCAAACCTGAAATTAAACATACAGTACAGTACCTGTATCTAGAAGATACTTTAAAATACTAACTAAAATATGAGTAACTAGGCGTTAATCAAGTACAGAATATATCATATGGTTATCTTATTTGTTTGCATATCTAAGTCAATTACATCTCATACAAAACTACATTGGGAAAGTTTATGAACAACACTTACAAGATAGGGAACAAACAGTTAAGATATAATTGAAGAACAGCATATCAGATATAAAGGCTAACAGATATGGTGAAAGTTTAGGTGTGAATACGTGAATACCAGATTGACACAAACATTATATTTGTAAAAATCCTTTAGGAAATAACAGTTAGTAGGCAGTCTATATTCTTTTAAAAGTACAACACTAAACCAATGTGGAACTAGATAACATACATTAATATACAAATAATAGAGTAGGATTGAAGAGAGCATGTTATTTTGATGTCAAAAGTTAATTTCCAGCCTGCTTGTCTGCATCTCTTCGCTGATGCTCTGATATATTGTAACCGCTTCCTCAACTCCTTGTACGTTAGTTTTTTTTTTTTTTTTTTTTTTTAATATTAGTTTAACCAGACCACTGAGTTCCACAAGCGAACTCTCATAGGGGTGCCCCTTAGATAAAGATGGACAATTAATCAAGTCAAGATAGATAGGGAAGGGTAGGAGGTGAACAAATCGAGGAAAGTAAAGACACGCAGATATTTCTCGTCATTTCACCAGTTCAGCCGGACCACATTAGCTCCACAGCAGAGCTCTTATAAGGCAGGGCCGAAGGATGAAGCAAGAACTGCTACACTGCAGCACAAACCAGGAAGTGATCAAGGACAAAGAATGAGAGATCAGGATTAAGGTAGAAACAAATCACAGCGAGATGCATAAAAATGCACTACTGAGGGGAATCGAGTCAGCTTGGCTGCATCAGCGACCCAAGAGACAAATCAGGTCAGGAGCCAACAACCTAGTCAGGCCAGGGAGGCATGCGATATAGGCTGCCCGGAGGACAACCGAATGAGACAGAACAAGAACAGAAGGGGAAAAACATAGAAAGATAAATGAAAAACTATGCAAAATTAGTCAAACCGACGACAAAAGCTCGAGGGGAGAGGGAAAAGGAAATATCCAAAACCCTCCCCCATCAAGCCCCAGTTGCCGGCCCCGAAGCCCCCCAACCGCGGAAAGGGGCGTAGTAGTAGGGAGGGTTAGGTATCCTACCTTGCAATTTCGCCCCACACATTCATCTCGCCTACTGATTTTGTTACATTCCATTCTGTTCACATGATCACTTTAACTGGCCCCTATTCTTAACCCGGGAACTGCTGGGAGACTCTTAAGAGTTCCCCTGGCGGACTGCTGGGAGACTCTTAAGAGTGAGTGAAAAAAAAAATCAACTTTTGACATCGAAAAAAAAATATTTTGTTTATTTTTATTTTTTTATTTTTTTATTTTTTTTTGGCCCCTGGGCCATGCAAAATCTCAGTCCTCTACCTCCCCTCCTTCCCCACTTTCCTCCTCTCCTTCAGTTATCACCTATTTTCCCTGTTATTCCCTTATTCTGAGGTATATTTTCGTGCTAACATTAGCGAGTTGCAAGCAGGGTGTTGCCATCACTGATGGCAAGCGAGTGCAAGAGAGAGAGAGAGTATCGATCGACTGTGTCTCAGTGGCCTTGGGGGAAATTGGCGGGAAAGCAGCTTGCCTCACCCATACATTATACAACTCGCGGGCTATATCTCCGGTTTCAGGTTAATACCTTTATAATCAACCCATAATAGGCGCATATGGATAAGTATTAATGCTATTAATGGTACAATGAATATTTTAGTGACGGAAACACCTCAAATACGTCAGCACAGGGGGACGTTTCCAATTACCCCCATGCGCACTTGTTAGGTTAAGTGTATATCATTGCCCTTCTAATACATGAATAATACACCTTTCTCATAAGTCATATGGTTAGAATCAGCAGCAGTTCTCTGAACTTTCCCCAGCCACATCTAATACTCTGTTGATAGTGGCAGCCTTGGTCCCACCATTGGTAGAGATGGTATATGACTTAGAAAGGATATCTAAGAATCGTAGGGATAAGCAATATCGCACTCAACCCTCTAAATCTGATAGGCCTTTCCTAAGTTGAATAAAGTTATCTTAGGGTGGCTAGGATGAAACATATACTGTACCGTATTAATGTCATCTGATTGAAAGGGTTAATCCCCATTCTTACAAAATTACCCACCACCAAATAAATATAATATATAAACAAAAGAACAATTTGTCCTACAGCCTACATAAAGTTTAATCATAGTAACAATAATGCCCAATACAAATTAAGTCCCTTATTGCTACACAACACCAGGTCACAACTGTACACACATATAACAAACAACCTTAAGTCACTATCTGGTGCAACGTCTTGGGGGTTATTATGGTATTTTGTTTAATTATTATTGAGGGTTTTAATTGTTTTAGCCATTTTCGAACAATGTGTATTTAGTTAACCCCTAAACTTGGAAAAATGCCTCTCCAAACACCCTTCAAACTAAAAAATGTTCCCCAGACCCCCTTCAAGCTAAATACAGTATGTACATTTTTTCGGTAGAAAAATTTCCCGGCCAAAGGCCGGTTTCTCCCAAATTGCAGGCTCGCTATCGCTCGCCCAGGAAAAATCGACACCTTATTGAGTTGAAGTATCTTCTACTCGCCAAACTAATGAGGTGAAACGTCTTAAAATCTCCAAGCTAATGGAGTAAAACAGGGAGGATCGAAATTGGCCCGCCCTGCACCTAATAGGGTTAAGTCACTATTTACTACAACCGTTATCTTATACCTAACACAAAATGCATTTCCTTAACCTATTCACTGGATTATTGTGCTGAAAATGGTTTGTAATGTGTGTTTTAGCTATAAGTAATTCTTAATTGCTGATCTGAGGTGACTTCAATTACTGGATTGATAACCTATCTTTGAAACCCCTCTCCCCCAAATTCCTCGAATTGATTGACCAGAACAAATTTTGTCAACCAAGCGTCTCATTCAACTCTTATCTGCAGACATGTCCTTGACATGATTTTATCTCCCGTTGGTTGCGACCATCTGTCAGGCGTTGAGGTTGATGCAATCGATCCTGCAGTCTCTGACCATGCTTTGAGTGTTTTTCATATTGACATCCCCAGACTCCCCTCTTATAGAAAGGAAATCAGGTTCAGAAACTATGAGAACATTGACCAGGATCTAATCTGTCGTGAAGCGGACCAAACACTAAACTCCATAGACTCTTCTGTCCTTTCATCTTATGAAGATATTGAAACACATAACAAGGTGCTACAATCTATCTTTGATCATCACTGTCCCAAGATTGTGAAGACAATTACTGTGCGCGACGAGTCACCTTGGCATAGCCCACCTGTTAACTCTCTCCGTAAACAACGTAGGAAAGCTGAACAGAAATGGTGTTCGCAATGAATGGACCCCGACTCATTTACAGTATATATATCTGCAAGAAAAGCTGTAGTCCACACTCTGAAAGCCCAAAAGATAGAGTATTATCAAAACATGACTCGATTTCTGTGGCATCGATCAAAAACAAATTGGCTGCAGTCATGAATAATTTGCTAAGTCAGAGAAATGTAGCTTCCAATTCTACTTCTACATCTAGTGCTCAACTGGCCTTTGATTTTTCTTACTTTTCAAAACCAAAATATCTTGCATACGACATGAGTTAGATAACGCTTCCTTTATTGATGAGTTTTCAGTGGATTTCCAGCCACCGTGTGTAACAAATTGTATCCTTTCATCACTCTATTCAGTGGACGTGAACAAAGTTATTGATTATATCAGACATGAATATAATGTTCCGCTAGCTTGATCCCATAAACGTGTCTAAGATGCCGAATGTGAGTGGTAGTGACAAATTATTACAAGCTTTTGCTGCCATTTCCATGGTCGCAGCTTATATATTACGTCACATTTCTCTTAAATGTGGTGTAATGCATTCCAAGCGCTAGTGAATTCCTCCGCAAGAACTAGCACTTTCGAGAAACTAAAGACCAGCTTATTCTTATTATTATAATTATTGATGAAATTATGTAAACACTTGGTCATTAATATTGGGAACTTAGCTTTGATACACATATCCAGTCAAAGGATATAAAGCTTATTGTAATAATCACTTAAAAGTTCCATATGTAAGTAGAATCAAGTTAGTTTATTATTTCTGATGCAGGTTTTGATGATGATCATCATATTATTTCTATATTGCCTAATATTCCACCCTTAAAAAGTATAACAATTCAACCCATCCAAAGAGAAAATGGTATCTATTCTCTAACACCCAGATGTCTCATATCACCCTATCAAATACAGAGAGTTAACCTGTTTGATAAAAGGCACTGTTGTTTATTGCATTCACTGTTTAAACCATAACATTGCTTAACAACTCCATAAATCTACAAGATTCCCACACACTGCATTGGTAGCAACTGTTTATATTACTATAGTCATAGGCTACAGTAGATCTGGACTGGACATGAAAATGGAACTTTGCAGTAAGGGACCCAAAATCGGAGAACGAACATCGAAACCGCGAAAATGTGATATTTTCACGGTTTCGAGGTTCGCACTTGGGGGTTCGTTCTCCGACTTTGGGTCCCTTACTGCAAAGTTCCATTTTCGTGTCCAGTCCAGATCTACCGTAGACTATCCTATAGTCTATTCATTATAATCAGACCAAATATATTGATCACTAACCTTTGTAACTAAAAAAAATACTAGAGTAATCGATATAATACTTCTACCATTTGGGAAGAGTCAGCCAGGAAGTAGGTGTAGAAATGTACAGCCCATTTGCTTCAGCCTTTTTTTTGTTTAGTTATACAAGATTAGAGGTCATGATGTTGGGCAAATAATAATGAATAGACTATAGGTGAAAGGAACAGGTGTAGGGGAAGTAAGTCAAAACGGCCACAATCCAATATGGCATAAGGATTGCATAAGTTGATTATTTTAGGTTTGGTTATGCTAAGTTTGGTTAAATTAGGTTAGCTAGAAGTAATTTTGGTTGTGATCATTTTGACTTGGTCACATAATTTTTACTCTATACTGTACAGTAGATAGTTAAACCTCTCCACACTATGGTCTGTTTCTTATCAACTGGCGGTATATTGCAAAGTTACCATCAAGATTTTTCAGTTACTTGGAAGATTTAGTAGTGAAATAGGGTGCTGATTATATAAACTTGGTCTTAATATGAAGCAGAGACAGTAGTTTCTTATGTTTTCACAAATTATCCAGAAATTAGTTGGCAAGATCCAATTTACCATCAAATGAAATGAAACAGAGAATAGTTTCCCCTTCCTAGCAATGTCTTCTTTATCGGTTCACAGTATCTTACCTTACTCATATTATATCTGCAATAAGGGTTAAAATTGTTTAAAAAACACGTTCTTCACTTGCACCAAAGCCACTGAAATTCATGTCAATGGAAATATTTTTTGTCTTGTGTACCAAGAGTGACAGGAGGTAATTAGAATAAATGTGTTTGACTTCTAACATCTGATTGAAAGGGTTAACAAAGTGAAGTCACATGCTTTCAGAAGATTGAGCATTGAAGTAATTTTAGTGATGAAGTGGGATTAACTTTTTATTCAAAAAGTATTTCTCATATGAAGGCAGCAATGTGTGCCCTCACTTCCACATAGTAACCACTATAGGTAGCACCAACGAACTTGAAAATAATCTTGATCCCTGACCTCTCTATAACTCAAAAGGGCCTACAGCAAACTGGCTGTAAATATTCACTCGTATTTCCTGGTGGACTCTTCCCAAATTATAGAAACGTCAGCCCGATTGCTTTCATTAATTTCGAGTTATAAGAAGTTAAGGGGTCAAGATTATTGTCAAGTTCGTTGGCGCTACCTATAGTCAGATCTTTAGCTGCTCTGGTATATAAATGGAAGATAAGGTGATCTTTAATAATACACAATAACAATAGAAAATGTATCACATGAAAATCACACACTATATATGACTATGTTTAGGATTTTTTTTTAAATCTGTTGAATATGTATTGGAAATCATATCACACAAAAAACAAAATTTCTCACAGTCTACATTTCTGGTTTAAACATTCTTATAGTTTAACTTTCCTTACATTTTTAAATGTGTTTCATATCGGGCACTATGGGCTTGTTGTCAGTAGTCTAAAGGCCAAATACTTAGACAATGAGAAGGGGTCACTTTTTCATTCTCTGTGTTAATTTCCATAAAAGGGTAACTGACTATGTGCCTTTATAAAAGAACTTTTTATGCTCTCAAAAGGTTCAACCAGGAAAATAAATATACATATACTGTACTGTAAATATATGTTGTCAACTTTGCAAAATGGCACTCAACTCATTCACCTTTAAATAGGTGTGCAGGTAATTATCTGTATATTGCATTTATAAGGACCATATCCATGCTAGCATATTGAACTGACTCCCTCCAATCTTCTTTGGTATACCCTTAGGAACACACTACCTTCCACATTTATGCTAGTACAGTACTGTAACTTGGGAGAGGGGGCAGGCGCCAGTTGGACTAGATAATAGTCTGTCAGGCACCTGGCCTGGGGGCCGGTGTATATGAAGGGTCATGCCTGGATGTGAGGTGGGAGGACATTGTGGCGGTAAAGCTTCGCTGTGTGTCTGCCTACTGAGACCGGAACCTCTCTGGGAGGTCTGGGACCTGGGAATCTTTTGCTGGGTACCCCAAATTGGAATGGGTCTCCGGTTCTTCTCCTGGGCGACCTAGATTTGTATAAGTTTTATATTTTTGTGTTGTGTTATCCCTGTTCGGCCTCTGTCTTGAGTCGACCACCGAAGCTATGGGGTATGTGCCTGAGTATATACATACATACATACGTACTGTAACTTGCCTCGCTCAAATAAAGTCACTATACTGTACAAGAGAATCATATCTCTGCTATTTTTGCCCATGATAAGGTGAGGTCAATTTTCCAGAAATCTGTTACCCTAAATAAGGGAAAACAGAAAGCGAGTCCCTTCTCAAGATTATGACTACAGCTCTGAGTAAGCTAAGTATGACATCATCTGAGCTCTCAATATTCAAATACTGCCTTTAGAACCTTTCAGTCTGATTGCCGCTTTTATCCACCAAAACTTAGTTAAATGGAAACTTTTCTCCACCAAACCTTTCAGACTAATGGCCACTTTCATCCATCAAACCTTTCAGTCTAACGGCAGCCTTTATCCGTTAAACCTTTCGGTCTAACGGTCACCTTTATCCGTTAAACCTTTCGGTCTAACGGTCACCTTTATCCGTTAAACCTTTCAGTCTAACGACCGCTTTTATCCATCATTCAGCAACACTAGCCTTGTGAGGGCCCTGGCCCAGTGGGCTAGTATAAAATAAACGCATCAACAACAACATCATTCAGCAAAGGCACTAATTCTAACTTCCCAACCCTGTCCTAGGTCTTCCCCCAACACCTTCACATTATAATGTAAAACTTACAAAATATACAAACCAAAACTGGGATGACACAAGATAAACGCAAAGGAACTAATCAAAATTGCTATGTGAAAATAACACTTAATAAAATGTCATACTGACAGAGAACAACCCTCTGAGACAGAACTACTGTACTACTTTACTACAAAAAGTTTTTGGGGCATAATAATTAACAAAGAAAGGGGTTAATTCCTTATTGGCCCACTATAATTTTGTATTCTATAAATTACCTCAGGAAATGGAAGGAGCAGGCATAACCCTTCTCAACGTTTAGGACAACTGAGGGCATACATTTTATCCCGCCTAAGACCCTCCTAGATAAATTTGTAAATTTTTTGATAGAAAAATTTCCCGGTTCCTCTTAAAATACAGGCTCGCTATTGCCCGCCAGGAAAAAATCGACACCTAAATGAAGGGGTTAAGGTGAAGCTACAAAAAAGGTATATACAGTATACCGGTACAGAAATTTGTAAGACAACAATTTTGAAAGCAAAACTGAAAATCAAAATATATCCATACAATATCCCTTTGCGACTGAACTACAACCCTTATCTTTCAATATAAAACCATAATTAACCCTTGTCTAGCGGGTGCTCTGTGGCCGTTTTGGGCCTTTCCAGGCCGTTCTGACTGCTATATCAACCATCAGTATGAAAGGAACTGTATTGCGCCGAAAACTAGGTGGAAATCGCTACACAATGACGCCACATACAGCTACGTAGCACTCGTGGAGCACTGACAGTGTTACCTCGAAGATGGAAGTTTAGCTGATTTTGCTACCTTGCTCACTTTTAGCGAACTATTGGTTACACTGTCATCCTCCCGCGCGGTGGGGGAACTGGAGTTAGTGTGGGCCGGGAGGCCACAGATGTCGGACGTATGGATCATTACTATCCCACCCATTTTCACTCGATTTCCACCCTTTTTTCACCCGTTTTTTGCCAGTTTTTTCAACTCGACTTATGTTGCGCGCCGCTCTTTAAGGGTTAAGCACCTTTAAAAACACAAACATAATCACACATAACAAATCAGTAATCCCTCATCTTACTTAACTTTTCAACAAAATACAAAATGGACAAATATAATAAGTTTAATTAATATGTAAAACTTGCAAAAAACCCCACAACAAAACCAGAAACCGCACAATATAAAGACAAATAAACTTACAAAAAAACACTCTGTGAAAATAACATATAGAAGATTTATCAAAACAGCACCTTTAATGAACACAAATGTAATCACACATAATAAATAAGGATAATTATTCAGAAAAGGCTCGCAACGTTATTAGAAATGATATATTAGAGACAATGCAGGTCTATAGAATCCTTATACAGTGCACTCCCGTTATCCGCGCTCCAATTATTCGCGAAACTCGTTATCCGCGGACACTCCTAAATATCCCATTACTCGTTATCCGCGCAAAAAAAAAAACTCAAAATACCCGCTATTCATGAATTTGAATCGGGCGGGCAGATGCGCATCCCGATTCTTCTTTTGGTCGGCCATCTTGCAGCTCACAGCCCAGCCACCAAGGCCACATTGTGTCTGAAAAATATCTATCTAAAAGTTTTTTTTCTGCCTGAACGTTGTATCCCACGTTTATTAGGGCCTTTAGTATATTCAGTGATAGGGACAGTGGGCCTGGTGGTTGATTTACCATTGAAACCATGTTAATTAGTGCCCACGTACAGTCCATCCTCCAAATATGCGAGTTTGAAATATGTGATCCTCCACATTTGCGAGGGGGGGGGGGGTGTCAAAATTGGACAAAATATAATATTCCACATTTGCAAGGTCGATTCCACATGAGTGAACCACATGAGTGAAGTAGAAGTACTGTATAAGGGAAATCCGCCATTTCCTCTAAATTTGCGACCCCCTAATCCACATTTGCGAGGAAGAAGCGGCGGTTGTGTTGGCTGAGGAGGACGAGCGGGGTGGGGGAGAGAGAGGCGGTGAGGCCCAGTAGGGGTGCCTCGCCTCGCCTCGGAACCCAAACGTCAAGCCAATTAAGCCAACAAACACTTTATTTAAGGTAAGTGACACATCCTTTTAATGTTTTCTTATCATTTACATCTATTTATATTTATATTTCTAATATGTTTCGGGATTAAACTCCTGCTCGAGTTGGCTCGAAGAAGATCGATAAAGGTGGCACTTTAGTAAACCGGCGGTAAACAAAACCACACGCGTATCGGTTTGGCCAAGATTACTCGGTTTATATAAGTTTATTATGAAATATAATTTAGTATTATGGTAAGTTGGCTACCTATTATTATGTTTATAAGATAAAATAAGTACTGTACTGTAATGATAAGTAAATGATTGCAGGCCTATATCGGCAATTTCGGTCACTCAGAATCTTGGCGCTTCAAATCGAAATGCTTTGAAAGTCATAAACAACTTTACTTTATTTATTTATATATCCCATGGCCTGTCCGGGAATTGGCGAGGTTCGGATAATGACAGGTCTTATATGGGGGAGATTACTGTATGTATAAATGTGTCCCACAACCGATATAAATGTACTAATTAATACGGAAATTCGGCGGCCCATAAGTAATTATTCCCATAAACTACGTTGTTTGAAATTTGCGAATTTCAAATTTGCGAGGTCGCATGTCGCCCATAATCTCGCAAATATGGAGGATGGACTGTATCCGCGAAACCACGTATACGCGGAAGGGGGGCGGTATGACCTAGGCGTGAATACTGGGAGTTCACTGTACTGTACTCATTTATAATCCGTTGTGGGACAATAATTTTGATCACAATTATAAAACCAAACACTTCTGGATAAGAGATCTTGGATCACAGAATGGAATATCAACCAACCTTTCAGATACGGGGGTTGCCGTTTAGTAGTCATTAATAGAATTATCTTAAACTCATAATTAGCTCTCCAAAATTAGTTTTCAGCCCACAACTCACTCAAAGACAAATTGCAGAGGTTGAAGTAATTAGACTAAAGGTTTCTAAACACCCCTGATGGTCACAAAGGTTTAAAGTATCCCTGAAAGGATGCAATCGCGTCCTGCAGTGCGCGAAAGGGTTAACTAAAACTATGAAAACACTCGTTTATCAAAATCGGGAGGAAAAAAACCCATGGAAAATAAGGCTGCGAGCCTTTTCTGAATAATGACTTAAATAAGTACTCCACTCTCCTACCATTATTTCTCACCAACATAAAAAATACAAGAGGTTTTAGTAGCATACCTCAGAAATTAGAAACTAATAATGCACAACCATGGATTGCTAATAAGAGCACCAGAACTGTAAAAAATAAATGCAATTAGTATAGATTTATGCGACATTCATGAGAGAAATACCGTAATACAATCAGATACATAATCATTAGGAAGGTATTTATTCCTCATACTTAGTGGTCAATCACCTGCCAACTACTACCGTACGATGCTTGCCTCTTCACATTATTGTGGCTCCTCGGTGGTCTAGTTGGTTTGGTACTGGTCTGCTGGGTTCAAGGCTCGGCCTGGTCATACGTCAACATTTTTAAGCAGTTTAGGAAGGACACACAGGAGTAAAATTTTAAGTGAGGCAGTCTTTACATTCATACATACTGTACTGTAAATAAATCTAAAAAAACTAGTACTTGTACTCCACACGCAGTGTGGTTCCGGTCTCCCGTCCTAATGGCGGCGCTCCAGGCAGCCCTGTTCATATAATTCTTGGTCTGCCCATTAGTGCAGCTCCCTCTTCGTTCACAAACTTGCATCTTTTCACCTATCTTTTATCCCTTTGATTTATAGAGGCTCTTCGAAATCTGAATAATATCACACACCGGCAGTGGTAGCCATAATACAAAGGTTAGGTTAGCTTAGGTTTAGTAAGGTTAGGTTAGATTAGGTTTAGTAAGTTTAAATTGAGCAAGGTTATGTTAGGAGATTTGTTGTTTCGGAGCGTGGCCAATCGGACTTGAAATATACAGTAGAAGGGTATATATATACTGTTTCACATTTTACCCATTGATTTATAGAGATCCCTCCTAATCTGAATAAAGTTGCATAGAAGCTGCCATAAAATTATAAAATTACACCATCGTATTTATAGAGGCGCTTCCTAATCTGAATAAAATTGCATAAATGTAGCCATAATAAAACAAAAAATACACCACCAATTTTAGAAGGCTAGCTATCGACTGTTTCAACTCAGTCAATACCCAGCCGCAAGATGTCAGTGTTCTCAAAGATCTCCACCTTCCCCTTAGTCTCCCATGCCTCGCTGGCTGTGTGCGTGCCGGGCGTGTGCGTATCCTGTGACTGTGCCTCCAGGGTGTTGGCAATCATGGCGCTGGCAACAGTGTCGGTACCCACGCTGATCTTGTTCCGCCAGTCAAACCCTTTTACCAGGATCTGTACAAAAAATTATTAGATAATATGGTACTGTAAAGAAAAGTAGCCTGTATACAGTATATAATATACAACATATACAATACACACGCTAACATATTTGTTAAGCTAAATTATGCTGCCTGTCAGCTGCCACAATAATAAACACAATTAATACTTTACAATAACTTATTTGCATGGATAGATTTTTCCATCCAGATTGGTAACTTGGGACTGTAGTTGTTTCTGTTCTGTTGTTGTTGTTCCCCAGGCTGTCTGGCCGAGCAGCTCCAAGGTCCAAAGCAAGGCCATAACCAAGCGCCCTAACATAACCCTCCCAGCTTTACATCTAAGAAAGCCCAGGTGACCGAAGTCGCTCCCATGCGAGGGGCTGAGGAGGGTGCGGAAACGCCCGGGACACCAAAGCCCCACCCAGGGCCCTGTGCCCCTTAACATTTATGAAGGGAAAGTTGAGGGGCAAAGGAAAAATGTGACGCTTTGGCTCTCAGTTTGCCAGCCTCTAGGTTGGCACTAGAGAGGTCAATCCACTTGAGATCTAAAAAATATATAAGCGAAAGGAACAGTCAGAGTAAGCTATGGGTATGGCAAAGAATGCTCAACTCTCACTCTGATAGACCAGCCCATCACCATATGACTAGAACCCAACCCTCTCAGCATCAGCTAGGAAAGGCCCTAGAAAGCCGCTTTTGGCGGAGCTCCCCTATTTCAACCCCTTTCGGGGATGGGCACCCGCCCCACTGTAGTTGGCAGAGGTTGTTTCAAATGATGAAGCTTGCAGAGCACAGATTCAACTTGGCATGTTGAAAAGGAGTCCAACATTGGCAATAACACAGATACACTGAAAAATAGAAAACTAACAAGCAGGTTAATACAGTAAACAAATATATTAACCCAAGGAGCATGATAATAGGTTTGAATTAACCCCTCCCTGGTGCGTAATTCCCGCCACAAATACGACTCTTATAAAACACAATGAAAGTACATCAGCGTGTTGGAAACGCATTCCCCCCTCTGAACCTATACATACAGTACGGTTTTTTTTCTTCTAAAAAATCCCCAAAATGGGGATTGGGCCTGAGCATATGGATATGGAAAAAATGATCTGGTTGTGGTGTGGTTGAAGTCAGAAGTTGAAGTACTGGCGAGCGTAGACAACTAGCGAGAATGGAGACGATGGGAGGAAAAAGAAGGAAAGAGAGGATTTCCACATTATCCCTAATATATCCCATGTAAAGCAATAATATTTTGCTATATGTTAACCCGTGGAGCCCCGGCTAGTTTTGTAATGTTTGTTCACCAGAACCCGGCCGGTTTTCAAAAAATGGTTTTATTCCAGAAACAATAGCGATTGGGTTAGGAATGAAGGAAAAACCACGAAAAACCGTTCAAAAAGCTTAAAGAATGGTCCTACAGAGCCCCCGAAAACGTATTTTACAAGAGTAAAAAATTGAAGGCAATTACCCCAAAAAAACAGGTTATTGCGCGCTCACGCGCACGCACGTGGACTTTGAGTTTTCAACCATCGGCACGGTTGCGTGGGATACGTACACAGTTCCCATACAAATCTGAGCCCTCTTGAGTGGCTACACCTGAGGTTACGGTCGGAGCAATTAGGGTGACCCGTCAGACGCGTCGCTGGGGCTGTGCGTTACATACATCGCCGACGCGTCAGACGCGTCGCTGGGGCTGTACGGGTTAATAGCTTTGAAGCTCTAGGCACATGTGAAGAATTAGGAACCAGAAAGTAGGTGTAGAGAATCTTTTTGCAAAGAATAGTCAGATAAACATCGGGTCTGAGAGTGGAAGGTAGGTGGGAGTAAAATAGCGCGCCTCCTTCCCTCCTCTCCTCCTCCACTGCTTGTCAGTGCTTTTGCTGGATCAGGTCATGTATCTCCTATTCTCTTGTACATTTACATAGGATATAGGATATATTTGGAGTTGATTGATGGTCCCTGAGCGCTGCAATTATCTCCACGATGATGAGGGAGGAGTAATGGTGTGGTGTGTGAGTGTATATGAGGTGTGAGTGTATTATGATGTTGGATATTGAGAGTTAACACTTAGTCCTAGTTGTCACTAAATTTCCATACGTATCCCACTGTTTACATCTTGCATTTATGTAATTTACCCTGATATATTTTGTACAAGATGATGTAATTATTATGTTCCTTCCAACAACCAACTATACTCCTAAAATCGATTAATGAAATTTACAAACACATGTGGCAGTCCGTGGATTCGAATCCAGGATGCTCACACCGAAAATCAACACCTTATGCATCGCACCACGAAGACAGTTAAAGAATGGTGGACACTGCCTACGATTTATTATGCAACTTCGAATCCTGCATATCAATCTAAGCATGTACACACATCCCAACTGCAACTCACGTAGGCTATGCATATGTGAATGGAAAGAGCAATTAATGGGGCCTTAACCACTAGGGAAGTCCTCTCGATAAATTACCCCTGAACCAATATCAATTATTATGTTCCTTCCAACAACCAACTATACTCCTAAAATCGATTAATGAAATTTACAAACACATGTGGCAGTCCGTGGATTCGAATCCAGGATGCTCACACCGAAGATCAACACCTTATGCATCGCACCACGAAGACAGTTAAAGAATGGTGGACACTGCCTACGATTTATTATGCAACTTCGAATCCTGCATATCAATCTAAGCATGTACACACATCCCAACTGCAACTCACGTAGGCTATGTGAATGGAAAGAGCAATTAATGGGGCCTTAACCACTAGGGAAGTCCTCTCGATAAATTACCCCTGAACCAATATAAATTATTATGTTCCTTCCAACAATGTGAAGGTTAGTATTTTATATTAGTATCACTCAAACATATAATTTGTCTATCTAAATGTATGTCTATACGATTACTCATATTTTGGTATCACTAACAAATAGATAGTTATTGGCAACTCAATCTATATGGCCACATCATAGTAACGGAACGAAGGTAGCTTTGTAAAATAAAGAACTACCAACTTAACCCTCGGAATCCGGGAGGCCTCATATGAGGCAAAATGGTCGGCTAAAAATCGCCGCTATAATCATCAGAACTCGGCAACCACGCGTTGTAGCGACGTCATCTCTACGGCATTCTACAGACAACAAAAAGATCTACAATTTGCAAAAACATTGACTGCTCTAGGTGGTCTCAATCAGTAGCTACTGAATTATGAAGTTGATTTTACCATAATTCATGAGGCCCCCCGGATCCCATGGGTTAAGGATGCCATCTTGATATTTACTTGCACAGTGAGCTATTCAATACATTACCATTATTTCTATACTCCATTATTAAGTTTATGCTGCTCATACAATTTACTCATACCTATCTCTAAGAATTGAAACTTTAAATGTTGTTTCTGTTCGGGGTCTGTCTCAAGTCGGCCACCCCCAGCTATCGGGTATGTGCCTGGATATATACATACCGGTATATCTCCAAATTTCTATCCATCTTTGCAACTGCTTTCACAGCATGGAGTGCTTTACAGAGAGACTGATAATCAAGATACCGGCCAGTCACCTGACTCCTGAAGCCCTTTGTCCACATTGTGCTCTAGGTAGTACAGGTATCTCAAATGCTTATGGAGATATCACAGGATTTGAAGGTGCCACACACCACCACCATCCACCAAAAACACTAATTTACTTTTACAGTATTTATATTTATAAGGAATTCAGACTCCTAATACTGCACATGGGAGGTATATTGCACATTAACAGTTATGATAATGAGGATAGCTGACAGTATAACCTATACCCTTTAAAAACTATACAACTGTATTCTTGATAAAAACATTTTTTTTGTTTTCTATGTGATTGAGGGAGGCAAAAGGCATAACTGCCTATAGCGAGTGCCTCCCCCATAGTTGAAAGAGTGACAGGGCCAAAATCAAGGGACGTTTGAGCCAAAATGCCTGGACACACGGAGTTTGAAGCAATTTAAGTCATAGAAAGCGGGAAAAACTGATTCTGGGAGAGAGTTCCAGAGCTCAGCTGAGTAGAAGAAAGTTTGAGAGTAACGTTTCACTCTTGGGTTGGAGAGTTGCACAGAGTAGGGGTGGGATTGAGTTGCAAGACGGGTACCACGTGCCCTACGTAAAGGAGGTGGTATGCACTGGGATAGCTCTGAGGAACACTGATTATTATAGTAGCGATAGAATAGCGAGAGAGATGCAACATTGCGGCGGAGAGAGAGAGATTGCAGAGTTGGTGAGTGGACGGGAGTTAATGATACGAAAGGCCTTCCTTTCAACCTTGTCTAGGAGAGCGGTGTGAGAGGAACCTCCCCACACATGTGAACAATACTCAATACTAGGGCGCACTATGCCCCTGTACAGAGCAAGAAGCTGTGCAGGGGAAAAGAACCCCCTAAGGCGGTTGAGCACACCCAGCTTCTGGGAGGCTGCCTTAGCAAGACTGGTAATATGGTCCTTCCAAATGAGAGCAGAAGAAAAAGAGACACCAAGAATATTGAGAGAAGATGAAGGATTGATTTTTGTATTGTTGAAGAATAAGGGATACTCCGCTGGGAGATCCTGACGGGTAGATAGATGGAGAAATTGGGTTTTGGAAGCATTAAAGTTAACAAGGTTTTCTCTGCCCCAATTGGAAATAGTATTTAGATCAGAATTTAAGAGTTCTATGGCTTCATTACGTTTGTCGTTGAGGGATTGCTGGCTGGGGCGTTCTGAAAAAGTAATAGAGTAGTGTAAGGTTGAGTCGTCTGCGTATGAATGGATGGGAATTAAGGTACAGTTAAGGAGATCATTTATAAAAATTAGAAAGAGAATAGGAGATAGGACAGAGCCCTGAGGAACACCGGAGTTTATAGGGTGAGGAAGTGAACAATGGCCGTCCACAACCGCGGCTATGGAACGGCCGGAAAGGAAATTAGAGACAAAGGCACAGATGGAGGGATAGAAACCGAAGGAGGGTAGTTTAGAAATTAAAGATTTATGCCAGACTCTATCGAAGGCTTTTGATATGTCTAGTGCAATAGGTAAAGTCTCACCGAAGTCCCGAAAGGAGGATGACCAAGAGTTAGTAAGATATGAAAGAAGATCACCAGTAGAGCGACCCTTAACCCTTGTCTAGCGGGATGTTTTGGGCTCATTTGGGCATATTCAGGCCCTCCTGCATGATAAATCAAGTATCTGCATGAAAAAAACATTATTTAGCAAAAAACTAGGCGCTAAAAGATTCAAAATGAGACCAGAACGAGCTACGTAGCACTCGTGGTTCTCTTGCAGTGGTGCCACGAACATGGGAGTTTAGCATATATCGGTATATTATTCCCAGCTATGCTCACTACTGGCTACACTGCCGGCCTCTCGAGAACACAGGGAACATAAGTTAATGGGCGGCGGTAAGCCCTGGGAGTCGGCTGTCTGGCCCGCTGCGCTCCCGGCCATTTGCACTCTATTTTAACCCTTTAAAAGCCTTAATAATGCTCCTAACTTACTGCAAATTGGTGCACGACTTAAGTCGAGCGCCGCCAATAAGGGGTTAAGGAAGCCATACTGGCGATCTGAGAGCAGATTATGAGAAGAGAAATGCTTAAGAAATTTGGAAGCAAGAATAGTTTCAAAAACTTTAGAAAGACAAGCAATGAGAGCAATTGGACGATAGTTGGAGGGTTGAGAGCGGTCACCCTTCTTTGGGACAGGTTGAATGTGAGCAAACTTCCAGCATGAAGGGAAGACGTTAGAGGATAGACAGAGACGAAAGAGTTTGCCTAGGCAGGGAGTCAGCACGGAAGCACAGTTTTTGAGAACAACAGGAGGAACACCGTCTGGACCGTACACCTTATTAGTGTTAAGCCCAGAGAGGGTAGAAAGTACATCTTTTGAAGAGATTAGGATATTAGGCATAAGTAAGAGAGAGGAGGGCGGAGAGGGAGGAATAGCACCGGAATCATCCAAGGTGGAGTTTCTAGCAAAAGTTTGAGCGAAGAGTTTAGCTTTGTCAGAGGAAGAAGTGATGGTTGTGCCATCAGAGTGGGAAAGGGGAGGGAAAGACGAAGAAGAGAAATTGTTGGAGATGTTTTTGGCTAGATGCCAGAAAGCTTGGGAAGAGCTAGAGTTGGATAGTTCAGTGCATTTATTATTAATGAAAGAGTGTTTGGCAAGTCGAAGAACACATTTGGCTTGATTCCGGGCAGAAACATATGAAGAATGAGTCTTGAGTTTTAAGGCGTCGGTACCGTTTGAATACTTCCTCCTTATTGCGGACAGCAGTAGAACAGGTGTGAGTAAACCAAGATATTTTAGCATTAGTCTGAGAGAAAGAGAATGGAATGTATGCTTCCATGCCCGATAGGATTACCTCGGTAATGCGTTCAGCACTCTCCGAGGGTCCTCGGCCACGGAAGCAGAAATCATTCCATGGGAAATCAAAGAAGTACTGCCGAAGAGCCTCCCAATCGGCAGCGCCAAAGTGCCACAAGCGCCGCCGGCTAGGAGGATCGGGTGGCCGTACTGGAGAGATAGGACAGGTGACAGAGATAAGTTTATGGTCGGAGGAGCCCAAAGGAGAGAAAAGATCGACAGTATAAGAAGAAGGGTTAGAAGTTAGAAACAGGTCAAGAATGTTGGGCCGATCTCCGATGCGATCCGGGATACGGGTGGGTTGGTGAACTAACTGCTCTAGGTCATTTAGGATAGAAAAGACGTACGCTTGTTCACCAGGTGGATCAGTAGTGTGAGAGGAGAGCCATTGGCGGTGGTGAACATTGAAATCTCCTAAGATGGAGATTTCTGAGAAAGGAAAAATGGATAGAATGTGTTCCACTGTAGAGTTTAGATAATCAAAGAATTTGGGAAAGTTGGTAGAGTTAGGGGAAAGATAGACAGCACAGAAATATTTAGTAAGAGAATGACAGGAAAGTTTGAGCCATAAAGTTGAGAATTCAGAGGAGTCGAAATCGGGAACACGAGAGCAAGTGAGTTTGTTGTGCACATATGCACAACATCCGCCTTTGGCTTTGAAACTAGGATAGAGAAAGTAGGAGGATACAGAGAAGGGGCTGCTGGATGTTGCTACAGACACCTGAGTTTCGGTGAGGAAAAGAAGATCAGGTTTGTAGGAGGAGAGATGGTGCTCAACAGAGTGAAAGTTAGAGGAAAGTCCACGAATGTTGCAGAAATTAATATAAAGAGTAACAGGCCGAGGTCCAGGTAATTGTGTGGGGTCGTCAGGGGATGGTCGGTCGGGTGTGGGGGCATTTATGGTCCCTCCCCCTGGGGACTCCGAGGCTGGGCTAGAATTCATTTTTTTTTTTTTTTTTAATTTTGGTGTGGAGGAATGAAGTGTGATGTGCATGTTTAGTGTAGTGAAGTGGATAGGAGGAGAAGGTGTTTGTGAGAGCTAGCTGGATTGCTCTCAGTGTAAATGAGGCACAAAGAAAATCAGTAAGAGAGGCCAAGCAAATGAAACAGGAGTTCCAGCGACTCTTTATCACATGCCTATAACCTCACCTGGGTCTAGCCCTGATCGATTGGTGCCTACAATCTCCCCACATAAACAACACATATGACAACCAATGCGCCATTACTATGAAGCTGCTAAGAGGTAATATGTTCTGAATATGTTTTTCATGTGGTGGATCCTGGACATCTCAACCAGTGCCACTTTAAAGTACAGTAGTAACCATATACATACATACATACATAACATTTTAAGACTGAGTGTTCCACACATACGTGCAGTTTCAGTCTCTTGTCCTAATGGCAGCGTTCCAGGCAACCCTGTTAAGGGCTGCTTCACTTGTCAAGTTCTTGGATTTAAGATCGGCGCGTATAGTCCGATCCCAGGTCTTCCTCGGTCCACCCCTTGGTGCAGCTCCCTCCACAATCACAGACCTGCATTTTTTCACCCAATTTTGTTCATCCATTCTCTCCACATGTCCATACCATCCCAGTCTACTTGTACGCATCACCTCGCTAATACTCTTTATACCTAAACGTCTCCTCAGCTCAACATTTGTTATTCTATCCTGTAGCCTGGCCCCACACATCCATCTCACCATTCTCATATTATTACGCTCCATTCTGTTGACATCCTCTACTTTAACGGCCCATGTTTCTGAGGCATACGTCATTGCACTTCTAACACATGAGGCATACACCTTTCCCTTCAGGGGGAAAGGCATTCTTTTCATGGTCAGGATTGGCATCAATTCTCTGAACTTCCCCCAGCCACACCTAATTCTAGCAACAGTGGCAGCCTCGGCCCCACCACCGGCAGAGATGGTATCTCCTAGGTAACAAAACTTGTTCACCAGCTCCAAAGACTCATTTCAAAAATGCACAGCCACAGGATCATCACTTAACACAAGCTCGCCTTTGCACACTACGCACTCAAATTTCTCTATTTCTGACTTATCCTTCGGCAGGGGTCCCTTTATTCTACTACAGCGCTTACTCCCATGGTGTACCCAACATCTACAGATGCTACATTGAATTGAGTTAACGCCCACTCCCTTTCCACACACTGCACATGGGTATGCACCGCTCTTTTCCACATTGCCTCGTCTCAATCTACAATGCATAACCTTAGTTTTGTTAATATTGACTCTTAAACCCTTGCTCACCATGCCCTTTCTCCACTCTCTGAATTTGGCCTCAGCATCTTGCATACTGTCAGCTATTAGGACTAAATCGTCTGCATAAAACAGTTCCAACGGGAGTTCGCCTCTAAAAACTCTAGACAGTGCCTCCAAGACCATAATAAAGAGGAGAGGGCTTAACACTGAACCCTAATGGACTCCAACACGGACTGCGAACTCATCACTCATATGACCTAATTTAATCAAATCTAACTATTTTTTTTTTAAACAATTAATTTAACCAGACCATTGAGTCACTGCATGAGACTCATTGGGCTGGCCATCTAATCTAACTGAATTAACCACTTGCGATTTTCAGGCTATAAGGAAGTTGGAGTCGTGAACATCGATATTAAACAGCAATGCAATAGTTATGTATGTTTCTAATGAATAAATGGTATGTTGAATTGGGTTTCATGGATTATAATTATAATGTAAAACTTGCAAAATATATATAAATATATAAATGTACTACGACCGTATTTTAGCAGTAAATTCTGTTAAATATCGTTGTCTACAGCTCCAACTTCCTTATAGAACGAAACTCGCAAGTCGGCAATTGGTTGATTTAGCACTAGTTGAAATGGTCTACTTGTTCAGTTGTTCTGTCTCCCTGTGTGGCATATAAGGCATCCCCACCTGTGCTATCTTCTCAAATGGCCTGGACTCCTGTCGGTCACACAACAGCAGGGAGGGTCGGTAGATGGACAGCCGTGGGAAGTTCAGATCTGTTACCTGGGCCTCAGCCTCTCCTGGAAATTTATCAAATCTGTTACAGGCATATATTTTTTTTTTTTTATATATATTAAGGTACAGTGCATAACTTAGGCCAAAAGGGGTAACTTGTCAGGGCATGTTTAAATTTTGAGTGAATTTTGAGTGAATTTTGAGTGAATTTGGAGGTGAATTTGGAATACTATTATTGATTGTGGGCGGATGGCTGGTCGAAATTGCAATCTACAACCATGTATGGAAGCTATTGGCCGAGAGGAATTGAATGGCACCAGGTAAAATTATTTTGGACTTTTAGTTTGGGCTACAGAAACTACACTTTAAAACTCAAAATTTGAACATGCTCTGACAAGTTACCCCTTTTGCCTTGGTGTGGACTAAAACCCAGGTGAATTTGGAAAACTATTATTGATTGTGGGCGGATGGCTGGTCGAAATTGCAATCTACAACCATTTATGGAAGCTATTGGCCGAGAGGAAGCGAATGGAACCAGGTAGAATTATTTTGGAATTTTAGTTTGGGCTACAGAAGACTTTCAAAGTTGAAAAAAAGGTCATTTTGGCTGTTTCGGGAGGGCAAATAAAAACCTAAATCCTAAAATAATAGTCCGATTTAAATTCTGTTTTGTCATTGGATTCAGCGGGCCAAAGTGTACTTGTGGTGCAAATTTGAGCAACATCCATACATAATAACCGGTCTATGGTGATTTTGAAGTTTTCAAAATCAAAATTAGGCCTATAGGGGCTCAAAAATTTCCAAAATAAAACAAATTATATACCGTTGGAATTGCAACGACGAAACAAATCCATATACTGTATACCCTTAAACTCAAAATTTGAACATGCCAAAAATAAAAATAAAAATTAGGCCTACAGTATAGGGCCTCAAAAATGTCCCAAATAAAAACATTCATATACCGTTGGAATCGAAACGACGAGACGAATCCATATATACTGTACACTGGAAAACTCAAAATTCGAACATGCCCTGATAAGTTACCCCTTTTTGGCCTGGACTATAAAACCCATATACCGTTGGAAAATTGCAACGACGAGGGGAATCCATATACAGGTATACCCTTGAAAACTCCAAAAAAAAATATGAAATAGGTCTAATGGGCCTAAATATAGTCTAAATAAATAAAAAAACTATACCATTGGAATCGCAACGATGAGAGGAATCCCATGTATACCTTTGAAAACACAAAATTCGAACATAACCTGCCAAGGTACTCAGCTTTGCCTGGACTAAAAAACCCAAGTTTAAAAAAAAAAAAAAAAAAAAAAATTTGATTCTGGGCGAATGGCTTTTCGAAAATGGAATCGACGACCATGAATGTAAGGTGTTGGGCAAGAGAAATCGAATGGCACCATGTAGAATTAATTTGGACTCTTAGTTTTGGCTACAGAAGCCTTTTAATGTTGAAAAAGTGCTTGTTTCGGGTGGCAGGTCATATTCGAATTTTGTGTTTTCAAAGGTATATATGAATTCGTCTCGTCGTTGCGATTCCAACGGTATATTTGTTTTATTTATTTAGACCATTTTTAGGCCCAGTAGACCTATTTTTTTTTTTTTAGTTTTTTGGGTTTTCAAGAGTATATATTTTTTTTTTTTTTTTAAGAGACAATGAACGGAGGAAGGAAAAACACAGATAAAACAAAAAGGTCCATGTGCCTAAAGGCATCCTCCATTCATAAAATGTTTGTAACAACTGGATTTAAACATTTGTTGATTGTAAGTTTGTGGAAAGCAATTCGAGGGAAGTGAATTCCAAAGAGTAGTAGCTCTGGGGATAAATGAATTCTGATAAGCAGAAGTTCTGCATTGTGGAGGAGAAAGTGTAAATTCATGGGCGCTCTCAGCTGCCCTAGTTCTACGGGGAAAGATGTGGAGAGGCGGCACAATTGAAGCAAGTTCCTCGGAACAATTGCTGTGAAAATATCTGTAGAATAATGCAAGGGATGCAACGTTTCTTCGTATGGCTAATGTAGGAAGGTCCTGTGTGATTGCAGGGTTATTGATTAATCTAATAGCTTTATTTTGAATTTTGTCCAACTGCCTCAATGCAACCACTCCACTTCCACCCCACAGAGGTGAACAGTAATCCATCTGAGAGCGCACATGACTTTTATATATTACGGCCAACTGCTCGTCAGTGAAGAATTCTCGAACTCTGTACAGGAGTCCCAGTTTTTTAGAGGCATTCTTAGCAATGCTTCTAACATAATGTGTCCAGCTCAAGTTAGTAGTTAATGTTACACCGAGAATGTCAATACTAGGGGAAGTGGGAATATTTACATCATTAAAAAATATATGGGAGTCAGTGAGATTTTGTCGGTTAGAAAATTGAATGTACTTGGTTTTCTGTGCATTAAAGGAAACTAGATTCTCTTGTCCCCATTCATTAATTCTAGAAAGGTCCTGGTTCAGAGAAATTGCAGTGTTTATTTTTGAATTTATAAGATCGGGTTGGGTGAAAGAATTGGTAAATGTGAAGGAACTGTGGAGTGTTGAGTCATCTGCGTAGGAATGTATTGGATTATGAGTGGTAGATATGAGATCATTGATATGAATGAGGAACAGAGTTGGGGCCAAAACTGATCCCTGGGGAACACCAGCATTTATTGAGTGAAATTGAGAATAAAGGCCATCTACCATTACACGTATTTTTCTGTTATGAAGATAAGAAGAAATTAGTGGAACTAATGATGCAAGGCCGTAGTGTGACATCTTCGACAATAAGGATTGATGCCAGACTCTATCAAATGCCTTTGATATATCCAGTGCTATTGTATGTGTTTCACCATGTTGGTCTGTAGCTTGGTTGATTTGATGCGTAAGAAGGCAAAGAATGTCTGCAGTTGATCGACATCGTCTAAAACCATATTGCCTATCACTGATTAATTTATTATTCTCCAGATGCTTAATTATGTGATTATTTAATATAATTTCAAAAACTTTGCCAAGAGTGGAAGTTATAGCTATTGGTCTGTAGTTTGATGGATCTGAAGAGGCACCTTTTTTAGGAACTGGATGGATGTTTGCTTCTTTCCAGGGTACTGGGAAGCATGAGGTATGAGTACACAGACGGAAAAATTTTGCCAATACAGGAGCGAGCACCAAGGAGCAATTCTTAAGTACTATTGGAGGAATTTCATCTGGACCAGGAGCCTTATCTACTGAGAGATTCTGCAAAATAGTTTTGACATGTCTGGTGTGGATCTTAAGTGAGGGAATTTCAGGTGAATTAAAATTAAGTACAGGGACATCTTGATTTATTTCATCTAAGGTTGAGTTGGTGGAGAAAATATCTGCAAGAAGGTTAGCTTTACCTCGTGGGTCACTTACAAGATTGCCAGTCGGAGATTTTAATGGTGGAATGGATGAAGCAGTAGTGAAGTTGGATTTGAATGAGTTAAGAGTAGACCAAAATATTTTGTTATCATTTGGATTATTTAGAAGTTTATTTGCCTGCTTATGGAGAAAGTTTGATTTAGTTAGGTTTAATACAGTTTTGGCATGATTTCTGATGTTTCTAAAGTAATTAAAGGCTTCATGTGTTTTTGATCTTGTGTATGCATTGTAGGCTATTGCTTTTTGTTCAGTTACTCTAGCACAATTATGGTCAAACCATTTAGGTGAATTAGATCTTTTACTGTACTTTTGATGAGGAATAAAAGTTTCCATTCCAATTTTTACAAAATCTTGTATGTGGCTCAAGGTGGAGTGTGCATCATTAGAAAAGAAAGAGGTCCAGGGAATATCAATAAAGAAACCTTGAAGACCCTCCCAGTCTGCCCTATCGTAATGCCATTTAGTCACCAAAACAGGTTCAGAGTGGGAAGGTGTGGTAGGTGATAGACAGGTGGCCTGTATCAGACAGTGATCAGAAGATCCAAGTGGGGACCTCACTGTAACATCATAATTTTCTGAATTGGTTGTTAAAAATAAGTCCAGTAGGTGGGAATTATGATTAGGATTATCTGGTACACGGGTGGGTTGGTTGACTAGTTGAATGAGATTAAATGAGTCTGCAAATAGCTCACATTCAAGACCAGCATCATCAGTCCTGGCTGAATGAGTGAGCCATTCAACATTATGGACATTAAAATCACCCAACACAGTGATTTCAGAAGAAGCATTTAAGTTGAGGACACTGAGTTGTGAGGACAGAGAATCAAAAAGACTTTGCTCTGGAGGAGTATTTGGGGAACGGTAGATGCAACATATGTATTTAAATTTACCAGCAGAAATTAATTTGTAAATAGAATAATCAAAATAGGGACAATTGAAACTAGTAACCTCCTCCAGGGCAATTTCAGATTTTGCGAAGCAACATACACCACCTTTAGGTCTGAAATTTTGGAGCAGTTGATAACCTGGAAAATTAAATCTAGATGTGTCAGATGTGGATGTTACTTGAGTCTCTGTCAAAAAAAGGAGAGTAGGGGATTCTGCTTGAAGAAATTGGTGTACAGAATTGATGTTAGAGTGAAGTCCCCTTATATTACTAAAGAAATAGCTGTACCGACAAGCAGCTTTGGGACGTTGCAATGCTCTTGACACAGTCGCATGATGACGACCGGGAGGGCCCTGTGTCAATAACCCAACCCTGCCGGGGGTGGATATCCGAGGGACCACCAGGTTTGCTCTTAACAATTGTACTGCCATATTTATAAGGTAAGTGTATGGTGTTACATGTATGATATGTAGTGGGAAGAGTAGTATTTTATGGATAGAGGATAGCGATGTAGGGCAATGTCGTGACGTTGGATGTGTATGTTATATAAAGAGGGTTTTCCTGATACCCCTGATGTGTGAGGCAGAAAGATATGTATCCAGCTACCAAGGCCTGGGAGAGAAAATGGAATTCAGGCTATTCCCTGAGTCTCCCGAAACCTTGGCGGTAGTACTTCCCTGGGCGGGGCTGCCTACCCCTACTACCTACATATAATATATGGATTCCTCTCGTCGTTGCGATTCCAACGGTATATATATTTTTTATTTTATTTTTTTAGACCATATTATGAACACTTCTAAATCACCCATAAACGGGTTATTTATGTATGGATTTTGCTCAATTTTCTACCACTAGTACACTTTGACCCGCTGAATCCAATGACACAAACAAAATTCAAATTGGACTATTACTTTAGGATTTAGGTTTTGAATCGAACTCCAGAAACACCCGAAATGAGCACTTTTTCAACATTAACCCTCCAGCCCCGGCTACGCATTACATAAATATTCCCCGAAACCCGGGTGTTTTGGCCGAAAAACGTCTAGGCTAGGCTACCGTATATTTGTTATTCTGACTGCTTCCCGCATTCCCACGGGAATATTATGTTCATAATATGGTCTAAAAAAATAAAATAAAATATATATATACCGTTGGAATCGCAACGACGAGAGGAATCCATATATACCCTTGAAAACCCAAAAAACTACAAAAAATAAAAATAGGTCTACTGGGCCTAAAAATGGTCTAAATAAATAAAACAAATATACCGTTGGAATCGCAACGACGAGACGAATTCATATATACCTTTGAAAATACAAAATTCGAACATGACCTGCCAAGGTACTCGGCTTCGCCTGGACCCAAGGTTTTTTAAAAAATAATGTTTGATTCTGGGTGAATGGCTTTTCGAAAATGGAATCTACGTCCATGTAAGTAAGGTGTTGGGCAAGAGAAATTGAATAGCACCATGTAGAAATCTATCTATCTATCTATATGCTCAGGCCCAATCCCCATTTTGGGGGTAGCCGACTCAAGACAGAGCAAGAACAGGGAAAACACAAAAACAACACAAAACAAAAAATAAACACAGATAAAAAACACAAACTCACACACATCCAGGTCACCCAGGAGAAGACCCAGAGACCAGGGTTACCAAGGTCGCTCCAGCACTCCCCCGGCCCCTGACCACCCGGAGAGGTTCCGATCTCGGCAGGCAGACATGCAGCGGAGCCAAAGCCACAAGCCCTCCCACCACACTTCCAGGCACACCCTTCATATTAATCGTCCCCCCGGGCCAGGCGCCTGATGGACTATTATCTAGTCGAACTTGCGCCCGACCCCTTACTCCAAATGACCACGTGTTCACTCAACTATTCACAAGCATTCTCCATTCACTCCTGTCCACCACCACTTCCCCTGCCTGATCTATAGTCATTCCTCTATCATCCAAAGCCTTTCTTACACAGTCTCTCCATCTCAATGGGGGTCTTCCTGCCCTTCTATCTCCCCTTGTACCTGACTCACATATATCTCTTTGTAAGCCTTTCATCTCCCATTCGTTCAACATGACCATACCAGCTCAGCACCCTTCTGTCCACTCTGGCTGACAAATGTTCCTGCTGCCCCACTCTCCTACGTATCTCTTCATTCCTCAATCTGTCTCTACGAGTAACTCCACACATACTCCTCAAGCAGCTCATCTCCATCACATCCAGCCCTCTTTTCTCCTTTTTCTTCAGAGCCCATGTCTCAGCCCCATACATCACTGTTGGCACAACAATTCCTTGATACAGTGCACTTTTTACTTTCACTCCGAGATTTCTCGTCTTCCACATACTTCCCATTGCTCCGAAAACCTTCCTTCCTTCACACACTCTCTGTTTTACCTCCACTTCCATACCTCCACTCCTGCTTATCATTCCTCCTAGATATTTAAAACACTCTACTTGTTCCAATATATGTAGAAATAATTTGGACTTTTAGTTTGGGCTACAGAAGACTTTTAGAGTTGAAATAGTGCTCATTTCGGGCGTTTCTGGAGTTCGATTTAAATGTAAATCCTAAAGTAATGGTCCGATATTAATTTTGTTTGTGCCATTGGATTCAGCAGGTGAAAGTGTACTTATGGTAGAAAATTGAGCAAAATCCATACATAAATAACCCGTCTATGGGTGACTTATAAGTTTTCATAACATGGTTTAAAAAAAAAAAAAAAAATATATATATATATATATACCGTTGGAATCGCAACGATGAGAGGAATCCATATATACCCTTGAAAACCTAAGAAACTAAAAATTAAAAATAGGTCTATTTGGCCTAAAAATGGTCTAAATAAATAAAAGAAATATACCGTTGGAATCGCAACGACGAGAGGAATCCATATATACCTTTGAAAATACAAAATTCGAACATGACCTGCCAAAGTACTCGGCTTCGCCTGGACTTAAATTTAAAACCCAAGGTTTAAAAAAAAAAACATTTGATTCTGGGCGAATGGCTTTTCGAAAATGGAATCTACGACCATATTTATAAGGTGTTGGGCGAGAGAAATCGAATGGCACCATGTAGAATTAATTTGGACTTTTAGTTTGGGCTACAGAAGACTTTTAATGTTAAAAAAGTGCTCATTTCGGGTGTTTCTGGAGTTCGATTAAAAACCTAAATCCTAAAGTAATGGTCCGATTTGAATTTTGTTTGTGCCGTTGGATTCAGCGGGTGATAGTGTACTATAGGTAGCGCCAACGAACTTGACAATATTCTTAATCCCTGACCTCTCTGTAACTCAAAAGGGCCTAGAGCAATCTGGCTGTAAATATCTACCCCTATTTCCTGTTGGACTCTTCCCAAATTATATACTGTACTGTATAATTCAGCCAGATTGCTTTCATTCATTTCGAGTTATAATAAGTTAAGGGGTCAAGATTATTGTCAAGTTTGCTGGCGCTACCTATAGTGGTAGAAAATTGAGCAAAATCCATACACAAATAACCCGTCTATGGGTGATTTAGAAGTTTTCATAATATGGACCAAAAAAAAAAAAAAAAAATATATAACAGTATATATATAATACCGGTATATATATATATATATATATATATATATATATATATATATATATATATATTGAGAATATATCACAAATACATGTGAGCCACTAAATGTTTCTAATCTCTCAGTGGGGATCGAACCGTCGACCATCAGAACGATAGCCGACGCTTTAATCAACTGCCGTGACAGATTAATAATAGACTGCCGTGGTGTAATTGATTAAAGCGTCGGCTATCGCCCTGATGGTCGACGGTTCGATCCCCACTGAGAGATTAGAAATATATATACTGTATATATATATATACCATTGGAATCGCAACGACGACAGGAATCCATTTATACCCTTGAAAACTAAAAATAAATAAAAATAAAGATAGGTTTAATGGGCCTAAAAATTGGTCTAAATAAATAAATTTAATATATCGTTGGAATCGCAACGACGAGAGGAATCCATATACACCTTTGAAACACAAAATTCGAACATGACCTTCCAAGATACTCGGCTTCGCCTGGACTAAAATAAAAAAATAACGTTTGATTCTGGGCGAATGGCTTTTCGAAAATGGAATCTACGACCATGTATGAAAGGTGTTGGGCGAGAGAAATAAAATTCACCCAGGTGAATTTGGAAAACTATTATTGATTGTGGGCGTATGGCTGGTCGAAATTGCAATCTACAACCATTTATGGAAGCTATTGGCCGAGAGGAATCGAATGGTATCAGGTAGAATTATTTTGGACTTTTAATTTGGGCTACAGATGACTTTCAAAGTTGAAAAAAGGGTAATTTTGGCTGTTTCGGGAAGTCAAATAAAAACCTAAATCCTAAAGTAATGGTCCGATTTAAATTATGTTTGTGCCATTGGATTCAGCGGGCCAAAGTGTACTTGTAATGCAAATTTGAGCAAAATCTATACATCATAACCCGTCTATGGTGATTTTGAAGTTTTCAAAATTAGGCCTATAGGGGCTAAATTTTTTCCAAAATAAAACAAATTATATACTGGTGGAATTCCAACAACGAGACATATCCATATACTATATACCATTAAACTCAAAAATTCGAACATGCCCAAAATAAAAATAAAATGAGGCCTATTGGGCCTCATTTTTTTTCCAAAATAATAAAATTCATATACCGTTGGAATCGCAACGACGAGACGAATCCATATATACCCTTGAAAACTCAAAATTCGCCTTTTCTATATAGCATGCATAATTATTGTTGGCTTTGTTTAACCCTTCTTTGGCGGCACCCGGCTATAGTCGAGTGAAATATAATGTGGCCTATGTGGCGGTGCCCGGCTATAGTCGCATGCAATTTTGAGCACGTAATGTGCTCTGAGAGAGAGCTGAGCGGTGGGAGGAGCATAGGGCGGCTCATGACCGTCCGGCACGAACCTCGCGCCACCACTGGCACTTACACAAACACCTCCACCCTCTCTCCCTCACCACACACGTAATTATGTAACGAAATGACCGTATTTTACCGTTTTTGCCCTTCGGTTGCACGATCGTTGCAAGACAACCAGTGATCGTAGAAGGATGGTTCTGGTGTCATTGGAAAGCTCAATTAATGCCCTTTCAGGGATACATACTTGTATTACGCTCTGGCTCTTGTTTATGCATGAAAAAGAGCACAGAAACAACCCCATTTATGGTAAAAAAAAAACGCTGGGCGGTACAGTCAAATATACTTCACCACCCGCTCTTAAGATGTTAATAATAATAATAATAATAATAATCATCTGGTCTTTTATTTCTCGCAAGTGCCAGTTTTTCCAGAGGAATTCACTAGCGCTCGTAACACATTGCACCACAATCAAGAGAAGTGTGGTGCAGTTCACCTGTAGTTCAAGCAACAACAACTATTTAACGTGGCAGCAGTTAGAGCCTGTAACGACCTGTCACTGTGCCACTTGCAGGATCATAACTCCTACAGAAGAGAAAGGTTTTCAACTTTTTTTTGAAAGAGTCTATGGAGTTCAGCTGTCTAATTGATAAAGGCAATTCATTATATAACCTAGGAGCCACGAAAGAAAAGGACCGATCAGAGAAAGAGGACTGCTGGATAGCTACTGGTTCATCAAGATGCAGCACATCATCACCGCTTCTCAGGATCGCACCAGAACGTGCCAAAGGGCGTCTCAAGAGGTCAGCAAGATACTTAGGTTCGCCAAACATAAGTGCCTTAAAAGTCATAAGACACAACTTAAACTCTATCCTAGCCTTAACTGGCAACCAGTGCAGCTCTATCAAATATGAAGAAGTGGGGGTTCTTGGAGGTAGATCAAATATGAGCCTTGCTGTTCTATGTACAGTAGTATGGACTGAACTTTTTGTAGCAAATAATTAGGAAAGCCAACCAATAAGGCATTACAATAGTCCACACGTGATAGGACAATTGAGTGAACCAATTAAAATGTAAAACTTGCAAACTAAACAAACCAAAATTGGGACAAGGACAATATAAAGTCAAATTAAATTATCAAAATCGCTATGTGGAAACAACGCTTACTAAAATGAAAATTATTAAATAAAAGAACACAATCCACCACATAGGGTGTACATTACTACATGAGCAAGTTAATCTGTTTCCCAAGCAAACTAATCGCACATATAACAACGCACTATCGTCACGTTAAAGGAAGTAGTCAAATTTGGGAAGTCCGGGACGTTCTGGCAAATTTTACTAAACTACATGTTAGAAGACAGCGCTTGTTAAGAAACCGTCTCACTGAATACAAGTTTCTGATTTGGAGATTACAAATTTTGATGACCTGATTTTTTTTTTTTTTTTTTTTTTAAGAGACAATGAACGGAGGAAGGAAAAACACAGATAAAACAAAAAGGTCCATGTGCCTAAAGGCATCCTCCATTCATAAAATGTTTGTAACAACTGGATTTAAACATTTGTTGATTGTAAGTTTGTGGAAAGCAATTCGAGGGAAGTGAATTCCAAAGAGTAGTAGCTCTGGGGATAAATGAATTCTGATAAGCAGAAGTTCTGCATTGTGGAGGAGAAAGTGTAAATTCATGGGCGCTCTCAGCTGCCCTAGTTCTACAGGGAAAGATGTGGAGAGGCGGCACAATTGAAGCAAGTTCCTCGGAACAATTGCTGTGAAAATATCTGTAGAATAATGCAAGGGATGCAACGTTTCTTCGTATGGCTAATGTAGGAAGGTCCTGTGTGATTGCAGGGTTATTGATTAATCTAATAGCTTTATTTTGAATTTTGTCCAACTGCCTCAATGCAACCACTCCACTTCCACCCCACAGAGGTGAACAGTAATCCATCTGAGAGCGCACATGACTTTTATATATTACGGCCAACTGCTCGTCAGTGAAGAATTCTCGAACTCTGTACAGGAGTCCCAGTTTTTTAGAGGCATTCTTAGCAATGCTTCTAACATAATGTGTCCAGCTCAAGTTAGTAGTTAATGTTACACCGAGAATGTCAATACTAGGGGAAGTGGGAATATTTACATCATTAAAAATATATGGGAGTCAGTGAGATTCTGTCGGTTAGAAAATTGAACGTACTTGGTTTTCTGTGCATTAAAGGAAACTAGATTCTCTTGTCCCCATTCATTAATTCTAGAAAGGTCCCGGTTCAGAGAAATTGCAGTGTTTATTTTTGAATTTATAAGATCAGGTTGGGTGAAAGAATTGGTAAATGTGAAGGAACTGTGGAGTGTTGAGTCATCTGCGTAGGAATGTATTGGATTATGAGTGGTAGATATGAGATCATTGATATGAATGAGGAACAGAGTTGGGGCCAAAACTGATCCCTGGGGAACACCAGCATTTATTGAGTGAAATTGAGAATAAAGGCCATCTACCATTACACGTATTTTTCTGTTATGAAGATAAGAAGAAATTAGTGGAACTAATGATGCAAGGCCGTAGTGTGACATCTTCGACAATAAGGATTGATGCCAGACTCTATCAAATGCCTTTGATATATCCAGTGCTATTGTATGTGTTTCACCATGTTGGTCTGTAGCTTGGTTGATTTGATGCGTAAGAAGGCAAAGAATGTCTGCAGTTGATCGACATCGTCTAAAACCATATTGCCTATCACTGATTAATTTATTATTCTCCAGATGCTTAATTATGTGATTATTTAATATAATTTCAAAAACTTTGCCAAGAGTGGAAGTTATAGCTATTGGTCTGTAGTTTGATGGATCTGAAGAGGCACCTTTTTTAGGAACTGGATGGATGTTTGCTTCTTTCCAGGGTACTGGGAAGCATGAGGTATGAGTACACAGACGGAAAAAATTTGCCAATACAGGAGCGAGCACCAAGGAGCAATTCTTAAGTACTATTGGAGGAATTTCATCTGGACCAGGAGCCTTATCTACTGAGAGATTCTGCAAAATAGTTTTGACATGTCTGGTGTGGATCTTAAGTGAGGGAATTTCAGGTGAATTAAAATTAAGTACAGGGACATCTTGATTTATTTCATCTAAGGTTGAGTTGGTGGAGAAAATATCTGCAAGAAGGTTAGCTTTACCTCGTGGGTCACTTACAAGATTGCCAGTCGGAGATTTTAATGGTGGAATGGATGAAGCAGTAGTGAAGTTGGATTTGAATGAGTTAAGAGTAGACCAAAATATTTTGTTATCATTTGGATTATTTAGAAGTTTATTTGCCTGCTTATGGAGAAAGTTTGATTTAGTTAGGTTTAATACAGTTTTGGCATGATTTCTGATGTTTCTAAAGTAATTAAAGGCTTCATGTGTTTTTGATCTTGTGTATGCATTGTAGGCTATTGCTTTTTGTTCAGTTACTCTAGCACAATTATGGTCAAACCATTTAGGTGAATTAGATCTTTTACTGTACTTTTGATGAGGAATAAAAGTTTCCATTCCAATTTTTACAAAATCTTGTATGTGGCTCAAGGTGGAGTGTGCATCATTAGAAAAGAAAGAGGTCCAGGGAATATCAATAAAGAAACCTTGAAGACCCTCCCAGTCTGCCCTATCGTAATGCCATTTAGTCACCAAAACAGGTTCAGAGTGGGAAGGTGTGGTAGGTGATAGACAGGTGGCCTGTATCAGACAGTGATCAGAAGATCCAAGTGGGGACCTCACTGTAACATCATAATTTTCTGAATTGGTTGTTAAAAATAAGTCCAGTAGGTGGGAATTATGATTAGGATTATCTGGTACACGGGTGGGTTGGTTGACTAGTTGAATGAGATTAAATGAGTCTGCAAATAGCTCACATTCAAGACCAGCATCATCAGTCCTGGCTGAATGAGTGAGCCATTCAACATTATGGACATTAAAATCACCCAACACAGTGATTTCAGAAGAAGCATTTAAGTTGAGGACACTGAGTTGTGAGGACAGAGAATCAAAAAGACTTTGCTCTGGAGGAGTATTTGGGGAACGGTAGATGCAACATATGTATTTAAATTTACCAGCAGAAATTAATTTGTATATAGAATAATCAAAATAGGGACAATTGAAACTAGTAACCTCCTCCAGGGCAATTTCAGATTTTGCGAAGCAACATACACCACCTTTAGGTGGTGTATTGATGTGATTCTCATACTGTAGTTCAATTTAGAGTTAACCCCTTATTGGCGGCGCTCGACTTAAGTCGTGCACCAATTTGCAGCAAGTTAGAAGCATTATTAAGGCTTTTAAAGGGTTAAAATAGAGTGCAAATGGCCGGGAGTGCAGCGGGCCAGACAGCCGACTCCCAGGGCTTACCGACGCCCATTAACTCATGTTCCCTGTGTTCTCGAGAGGCCGGCAGTGTAGCCAGTAGTGAGCATAGCTGGGAAAAATATACCGCTATACGCTAAACTCCCATGTTCGTGGCACCACTGCAAGAGAACCACGAGTGCTACGTAGCTCGTTCTGGTCTCATTTTGAAGCTTTTAGTGCCTAGTTTTTTGCTGAATACATTTCTTTTCATGCAGATACTTGATTGATCATTCAGGAGGGCCTGAATATGCCCAAATGAGCCCAAAACACCCCGCTAGACAAGGGTTAAAGTATACTCCAAGGTTTCGCACTGAGCTTACTGGGTGAAGTTGAGAACCTCCTATATACAGAGTCACTAAATTTTCAGCATCATTTCCCCTTCTATTTCCATGAATGATAATGATCTCTGTTTTGTTCTTATTCAGTTTGAGTTTCCACTTTGCCATCCAGATCATAATGTCACACAATAAAGATTCCATTTTGGTCTTAGTATCATTAATGTTTTCTATCTTCACATACAACTGAGTGTCATCAGCGTAAATGTGATAGGCAACACCATGAGCATCTAGCTAGGATGCCAAGCTGCTAGTGTAAACTATAAAGAGGATCGGTCCCAGAACCGATCCCTGAGGAACTCCAAACAACAGGGGGGCTTGGTCAGAGATGGTATGGCCAATCACCACACGCTGAAATCTATCTGATAAATATGATTTGAGGAGCAAGAGTGCTCTTTCATGAACACCGTAAGAATGCAGATCTTTTAACAGTAGGTCATGGTCCACTGTATCGAAGGCCGCAGAAAGATCCAACAAAACCAAGAGAGACGCCTTCCCTTTGCATGTGTTCTCCATCAAGTCATTCTGAATCTTACATAAAGAGGTCGCAGTTGAATGGTATTTCCTATATGCAGACTGAGCAAGAGGAACAGCTTTGTTCTGTTCAAGCAATGGTAACAATTGATTAAGTATGGCCCGCTCAATTATTTTTGAAAGAAATTACAAGTTTGAAACAGGTCGGTAATTTGACATATCCCCAGCATCAAGTCCAGGTTTCTTTAGAAGAGGCACCAATAGAGCTTGTTTCTCAGATTGAACAAAGTTACCCTCCATGAAGCATCTGTTTACAATTTTACAGATGAAATCGGCATCATGCAGATAGACAAATGACATCTTGGATACATGAATAGGATCAAGCTTGCAGAAAGTCTTATTCATGTCTCTGACATAACTAATAATTTTACATGTGTCCACAGGATGGAATGATGAATGGATACGATTAATTACATGTGGAGGTTGGAAATCCACCAAAAGCTCGTCATTGATCAATGTATTATCTAACTAATTTCTAATGTGTGTTATCTTTGTCATGAAAAATTAAGAAAAATCAGAGGCCAGTCGAGCGCTTGGCACGGAGGCAGGACAGGGAGCCATGTTCTTCCGACCCAACAAACCATTTACAACCTCAGCAAGCTTCTTTTGATCATTGCCACAGGAATTGACTCTGTTTTGATAATACTGTACTTAGACTTTTCAGCTTTCACTGCACAGACTACATCTTTTCTTGCCGATATATATTCCAGTCGAGTTCCTCCGTTCGTTTCAGCGCCACTTTCGTTCTGCTCTCCTATGTTGTCTGCGGAGAGAGTTCACTGGTGGGCCGTACCAAGGTGAATCATCACGCACAATAATTGTCTTCACAATCTCCGGGCAATGATGATCAAAGACAGATTGAAGTACCCTGTTATGTATCTCAGTTAGTTCATTGGATGAATGAACAGAGCAGCTGATGCATTTAGAGACTGGCCAATTTCATGGCAAATTTGCTCTTGATAAATATTTTTGTAATTTCTGAACCTAATTTCCTTTTAATTGAAAGAGACTTTGGACGCTGATATAAAAAGTAATTAAAGAATGGTCAGAGACTGTAGGATCTATCGGATCAACTTCAATGCCCGACACACGATTGCAACCAACTGGAGATAAAACCAAATCAAGAATGTGCCCACAAATAATGAGTTGACAAAATTATTATGACCGATCAATTCAAGAAATTCAGAAGAAAAGGGCTTCAAAGATGGATTATCAATCCAATAATTAAAGTCACCACAGATCAGCAACCCACCAGTCTTACTAGCAAATGACTCCAAAAACTTACCAAACTCATCTATGAAGTTTCTATCCGTACCTCGATGCCCTGGTCGATAGATAGTGGCAATTCTAAAGGTTTGCTGACGATGGTTAATTACTACTTCCAGGGGTTCAATAGAAGATGGGACAGGAACATAGTCTGAGCGAGAAACACTTGTGATCGCGAGAGAGTAAATAAGCGCTACCCCTCCACCTGAAGAAGGTCTGCAGAAGGTCTAGGCGCGCTAATTATGGAGTATGATTTGGGAAAAGCACTACGAATAATCTGGATGTCGGATTCACACAACCAAGTCTCTGTCAGGCACAAGACATCGAGCTCAAATTCACCTAAAGTCTCAATTATATGATCCATCTTGTTACGAAGGGAACGAATGTTTAGCAAACCCACTCTTAACTGATTCCGAGGAGGTGTTAGGAGTTTTTTGAATCGGTGAAGTTCGTATTTTCAATTAATTTCTTACGCTGAGAAATCATAATTGGGCAGTGCCTGTTAGATGCAAAGTGAGCAAGTGACTCGGCCAAGAGTGGAGGACCGGAACCAGCCTCTCTAGGTTTTGAGGAAGAACAATTTACACACTTAGGCGAGTGTTTATTTGTACAGTCCTTAGAACTATGGCCACCGGCACAAAAAACGCACTTTGGTTCAGCAAGTTTCTTGTTGCAATTGTCTTTGTAGTGCCCAAAGCCTTGGCAGTGATGACACTGGGTGACCCAGAATCTGTCGTATGCACGACATCTCATGAGCCCAACATAGACACAATTATGTTCATGGACAATGGCAATAAGTATCTCCGGGAAGATTTTTAATACAGCCATCTTGTTGCTTCCTTTGTTCCTTGTGAATATTAAATGAAGGGTATGGTTCTTGTCTGACAGATATCTGATTTGGGGTATTTTACTCAGAATGCTTGGGATAATGTCCACATCATCAAGCGTAACAGGGATACCAGTCAAGGTTATCTTAAGCTCTGTGACACAATAGTCACTGTCGGTGCCAAGAAGGGAATTGAGCGCATTGCTTGCTTGAGCCTTTGCTTCCTCGGATGGGAGCTTTACCACTAGGGTATCAGAGTCCCTAGTGGTGCAGCTGTCCACTGGTATGGAGGCAAGAGCCTCATTAATAAAGTCGGGATTAGGAGGGACAGTACCAGGCTGGGCATCAGGTATTGTCTTTACTATCAGGACTTGTTGGCTGTGAACTTTTTTCAGTTTGCCATTGTCCATGACTTCGACAACCCTCTTTGTTGATTTATTGGTCAATTCCCTCGTAGCTTCTGCAACCGATTGCTTAACAATGTTAGCAAATGAAGGAATATCAGGAGTAGCAGCTGGCCTTTCAAGAATATTCAGCCGGTAATTTATTTTGGAAATGTTGTCGGCAACCACAGCAAGGGTCCCAGACACTTCACCAATTAGGGCAGCCTTTAGGTCGTCCAAGGTCTGCTGACTAGTTGTTGCGTCCTTAGCAGCCAGGGGGCTGGTATCACAAACAGTGCAATGCCATTTAAAGCTGGGTTTTTTCTTGGACAAGACTCTGAGGTCTTCGTCATCCACGTCAATGCAGCTGACGTGGAAAAAAGTGCCACAAGAATAGCAGCCCAGCGATTTGGCCTTGCCAACCACCCTTCCGCAAACACAACTTGGCCTACAAGCTATATTGCCACAGCTTTGGATGAAATTATATCACTGCACAGAGAGAAATATATATAAAAAGAACTCCCTGGGGCAAAAGCCCCCCCCCCCCCCCTCTATTATTCATTTAGACAGTGTAGAGAATAATTAATTAATGACACAACTGAAATGCCTACCAAACACAGTAAACAAAACAAAATAACAATAATTGCAACGTAAAGATTAGCTAAACAGAGATAACTGAATAGAATTACTTTGCATTCAAAAGTACAATTCGTGTAACACAAAACAAATGAGAATATAAGAGGACACAAGCCGCGCATGGACAGGGCAAAGATTTTTGGAAGGCCCCTATACTATCCCAATAATAGAAATAGTCTCCAATAACCAGGGTGCTCTCGTTCATACTATAAGAGAAGGTCAAACACTTGGATCAGAGAAAGACACTTTGTATCCAGGAGCAATGATTTATTAACCCGGCAGATTCGAGAAGCCCGTTTATGAAAGTGCCACCAGTGCAAAAGATTTGGCTTTGATTTGGAAAGAATTTGATATATCTACCATATAAATCAAAATTATTGCATCACATGCACAAGGAAAATGTGAAGACTGAAAAACCAGAAAATAGTTGTAAAGAACAAATATCTAGTGTAAACCGGGTTTAGAGTGATGAGAGGGTGCTGGAGGTGTGCTGGGCCAAGCAACATAGGTCCGCTCTCCTCGCTGGCTCGCTTCTCATACTATTTGGATGGAGGGGGGGTAGTGGAGGGATAGAGGAGGGGGATTGAAGGGGGTTGGGAGGTATTTGAAGGCGGATAGAGGAAGTAGAGGGAGTGGAGGAGGGAAGAAATAGAAAAATGGAGGAAGGGGAGCATGTAGAGCAGATTAACCAGACCACTGAGCTCCATATGGATTTATCAATACCAAATATCAGTGTGGAGGGGGAGCGGAGGTAGAAAGGGCAGGGGGGGGGGGAGCGGAAGGGAGGGAGGGCGGGAGGAGAGGAGGTGGTGGATTGTAGAGTTTGAAGACATGACACTTATCGGATATTGAATACATTTCCCCGGCACTGGCGCGGCTTTTTCTATGTTTCAGATTCCGGTAGGAAAGTCGCAGTTGTCCAATAAAACATTCCGGAAGGAAGGTCTCATTTTACAGGTTAAAGCAAACGAGGAACTACGGTAACAGCTAAGCAAAACTGTTGTACAAGAATATTAACTCACTGCAGGTTTACAATACCAGAAAATAATGCAAAATACAAAAAGAATAATACAAAATGTAAAACAGAACAAATACATTGCACAATACGACAATAAATATATAGTTAGGTCTCGATATACATACAGTATATCCTTTTCTTATGTTGCCCCACGTCTATTCAATCGACTTCCTGTGTCACTTAAGCAGTTGAATTGTGTTGACGCTTTTAAGAAACAACTGAAGTCGCACATATTTCTGAGGGCTTATGATATTGGGGAGCATAGAGTTACTGATGACTATAAGCTTTAATGTTTTTTTGTTTTTGTTTTGTTTTTGTTTTATTGAAATGGAAAAATTTAAGTTAATGTGAGCGCTCGTGAATCCACTTGGAGAATTGGCGCTCGAACAAATAAAATACCAGCATATTATTATTATTACAGTATTAATGTATTATTATAAATATGGGTTTAAAGACCACAACCGTCCACAGTGAAGGTGGCTTCCATGGTACAATCACAGTATATACTGCACACAGTGCACAGCAATCATAACACGGTGGCTTCAGTCTTTACTGCAGCACAGTACAACAAAGTCGTGCCACAACAACGCCCATCATGTTATCACTGTGGCTGATGTTGGTATAGCGCTAACAGCATCTCAGCAAAACTCAATAAAGTCCCCCTGAAGCACTTGCACCTGGCGAAATCGCCACCACACCAGCCTTAACCGTGCTACAATATGGCAGTAATAAGAAATCACCGTAACTGCTACAGAGGCTGACTGCACCACTGAAGTGTCGGGCGGTGGGGTCGCTGCATCCCTACGCCAGAGAGAAAGGCCGACTTGTAACAGTGGGTTGTGAGATTAAGAAACTAGGGAACCTTGGGGCACGCCATTATGGCCCCACTGCCTTCACCACTCTCAGGAAGAAAGATAGAAATAATAATGATGAAAAGGGTAAAGTCAGAACTAGCTATGGGAAGTAGAGGACACCAACCCTCACTCTGATAGATCCAGCCCACCACTGTAAAATTATACAGTACAGTGAACCCTCAAAATACGCGCAATTTATCTACGCATAATCGAAGCTACGCTTGAACCACAATTGAGGCAACAAATCGAAAACTACACTCAGTTATTCAAATGTACGCGCCGAGCGAACGAGCGGGAGTCGATTCGTATATGTTGGCGGCCATATTGGCGTGACGCCGGGCCCTCCGACGTCGTCACCTTTGACTGTGGAGAGACACACATCTCCCGTACCAAACTATTACGTATCTATAAAGCACAACAGGATATCATGAATCTATTAAAAGACTGTTCTTCGTTTTTCATTGCATGTATCATTTATTGAGCAAACAAAATCGGAAATGGAAAATCTGTTTCTGTTCAGGAGTTGGAGGTGAGATTGTTTACACGTCTCTCGAAAGTCGCTTCAAAGCTTACTGCTCTCCCCTGGCTAAATGATATGAAGCCAATTCCTTAATATGTATAATTATGAGCTATTGAACTATCTAACTTGACACTATGTAGGCTATTTGAAACTATATACAGGGTGTATTACTTTTCGACTCAAAACTTTACTAGTAGGCCTAGGCGGCTAGGCCTATTATTTCGGGTGCAGTGCTATCGATCGATGGCGCAGATCCATAACATCGGCGTTGCTCATCCACTACCAATGTGAATTAATTTACATTTGTGTCTGATTTTTATACATTAAATGTATTTTGTGCGGTAGATTAGGTTATAAAAACATATTTGTACAGTAATATGTTATATATTTGTGGTTTTTAGGTGATGAAAGGTAGAAATAGTACAACTTTCGGTCGGATCCAGACCAATACCTATTTTCCCCATTTATATTTAACTCCCATGTACGCGCAAACGAACGTACGCGCCGACAGCACAGTACGCATCCCCCACGCAATTTGAGGGTTCACTTTATATACGCGCATTTCATATACTGTACACGCATTCGTTTGGACACAGTAACCCCAAAATTCCAAAGTCAGCCACAACACGGACAAAATTTGTATATACGTGGACATTTGCGGGCGCCGGGGGTCCAGCTGTAACTCCGGATCGGAGCCGGACTTTTCTGGACCTTTCAGGACCGCTCGGGTCGTAGCAGACGACACAAAACAGAGTGTAGTTTGTTTACGTTGCAGGATATTGCGTGCCTGAAAAGCAAATACTTTAGGTCAGTAGCAGGTCCAAAACAGATCTTATTGATGCTGTTATTGCCTGCCTAAGACGCAAATAAGTTTTTGTTGGTGGTATAATGTTGGCTTAAGGTAGGCTAAAGGCTCAAATAGGGGACTTTGGGAAAGTGGCTGGAAATACAGTCTATCTATCTATTTCTATCTATTTACTCAGGCCTAATCCCCACTTTTCCTTTTTTTTTTGGGGGGGGGGTCTCAAGACAGAACAAGAATAGGGACAAAACAAAACAATGAACACACCATAACAAAATACAAATTCACACAGTAGGCTAATTGAATTAATTCCTGTTATTTCTAATACACGGTTTTGATATACACTGCACGTACACGGTACAAATTTACCGCGTATATCGAGACCTGACTGTATTTAGTAATAATGTGGTAATGGGGCATCAACTGCAAGTTTGATGTGAATGTAGAAACCCCAGTAACACACCACCCTCACAGTCAAATTATACTGGCCAAATCAATTTAACTTGCTCTAAGGCAGTAAGTTACTTAAATTATTATCGTGTATTACCGATAATTCCAAAAATATCAGTAAACCACGCCCATTTTTTTATCCTTTCCAGATATGTGCCCTACTATCATAATATGATTGGCTACTGGACTGGGATCTGCGTGGTTGTTGTTGTTGTTCCCCAAGCTGCCTGGCCGAACAGCCCCAAGGCCCCGAGTAAGGCCAAGGCCATAAACGAGCGCCCCCACAGAACCCTCCCTGCCGACCACAATAAAGCCTGGGTGACCGAAGCCACTCCATGGCGGGGAGCTGAGAGGGTGCGTAAACGCCCGGGAAACCAAAGCCCCACCCAGGGCCCTGTGCCCCTCAGCAATTATGAAGAGAAAGTTGAGGGGCAAAGGAATAATGTGACGCTTTAGCTTCCAATCTTGGTAGATTGGGAGGGCAATCCACGGAAGAGACGCCGTCACTTGAGATCTAGAAAATATATAAGTAAAAGGAACAGTCAGAGTAAGCTATGGGTATGGCAGAGATCGCTCAGGTCTCACTCTGATAGGTCAGCCCATCGCCATGGATCTGCGTGGTTAATTGAGATGCTTTCTTGATTTCACTTATATCCTCTACAGTATATGCAGTTACTGTACAAGCAGTCTCATCATTTCACTTATATCCTCTACAGTATATGCAGTTACTGTACAAGCAGTCTCATCATTTCACTTATATCCTCTACAGTATATGCAGTTACTGTACAAGCAGTCTCATCATTTCACTTATATCCTCTACAGTATATGCAGTTACTGTACAAGCAGTCTCATCATTTACAAGTTAACCAAGAATGATATCCGAAATCGAAGTCGCATAAAAAAATGCACTTAACACTATATTAACCGAGATATCAAAGTAATAGTTATAAAATAATATCAACAGTTCCTGTGACTGAGTCACAAGATTAGCTAAGCGTCTTGGCTAATCACAAGATTTGATAACCTCTCAACTGGAATATACGCTTCCGGAGCTTATCAAAACTTATGATTGGCCTATAGTCCATTCATTATAGGTAGGCCAGAGATCTTGACCCCTAACATCTGTAACTCAAAAAGGGCTAGAGCAAATGGGCTGTAAATTGTCACATGTATTCTCCGACTGACTCTTCCCAAATGGTGAACATGTTGTTGTTGTTGTTGTTGTTGTTCCCCAAGCTGCCTGGCCGAACAGCCCCAAGGCCCCAAGCAAGGCCAAGGCCATAACCGAGCGCCCCCACAGAACCCTCCCTGCCGACCACAATAAAGCCTGGGTGACCGAAGCCACTCCATGGCGGGGAGCTGAGGAGGGTGCGGAAACACCCGGGAAACCAAAGACCCACCCAGGGCCCTGTGCCCCTCAGCAATTATGAAGAGAAAGTTGAGGGGCAAAGGAAAAATGTGACGCTTTGGCTTCCAATCTTGGTAGATTGGGAGGTCAATCCACGGAAGAGACGCCGTCACTTGAGATCTAGAAAATATATAAGTAAAAGGAACAGTCAGAGTAAGCTATGGGTATGGCAGAGATTGCTCAGTTATCACTCTGATAGACCAGCCCATCACCACATGGTGAACATGTTAACTGGATTACTCTAGTCACTTTCAGGTTATTGAGGCTAGTGGTCAAGTGTTTTGGCCTAATTATAATGAATAGACTATAGTTAGGCTAATGATAAATGATTTATATTAATTAATGTTATGTATGTAAACAGTTAAGAGAAGTGAAAGATAAGGAATGACTCTTGACCTTTGGTCTTGGTTTAGGGGAGGCCAGACTTATGATAAACTTTGTTAGGAGGAAAAAGAGCAACAAACTGATATTAAAAAAAAATAAAATAAAAAATGTACTGCATATGAAAAGAAAGTAAACCAAAGGGATGATTCTTAACCTTTGATCTTGCTGTACGCAAGGCCAGACTTGTGAGTAGCAATATTTTAAGCAAATAAACAAAGAGGAATAAATGGATGTAAAAGAAACAAGAACAAACTATAAAGAACGACTCTTTGACTTCAACCTTTAGCCTAGGTGAATAGGAGGCGAGTCTTTGCATAACAAAAAATGGTCTATCAGAGTGAGAACTGAGCGATCTCTGCCATACCCATAGCTTACTCTGACTGTTCCCTTTCCTTATATATTTTCTAGATCTCAAGTGACGGCGTCTCTTCCGTGGATTGACCTCCCAATCTACCAAGATTGGAAGCCAAAGCGTCACATTTTTCCTTTGCCCCTCAACTTTCTCTTCATAATTGCTGAGGGGCACAGGGCCCTGGGTGGGTCTTAGGTTTCCCGGGCGTTTCTGCACCCTCTTCAGCTCCCCGCCATGGAGTGGCTTCGGTCACCCAGGCTTTATTGTGGTCGGCAGGGAGGGTTCTGTGGGGGCGCTCGGTTATGGCCTTGCTCTGGGCCTTGGTGCTGTTCGGCCAGGCAGCTTGGGGAATAGCAATAACAACAACAACAAAAAATGGCAAAAGGGAATACAGTATACGGATACAAAAGGAAATAAAGTGAAACATTACAATAAAAATAGAGAAAATGAACAATATAAACAAGTGTTAACCTTTAGTCTTGGTGTATAGGAGGCGAGACTTCTGATTAGCACCATTGGAAGACACCAGATGGAAGTGTTTGCAGCCCACATCTCTGAGGATCTTGGCTGATGAAGTAACGTAGTCTCTGTCCACCTTCACGAACCCCTCTGCCCCCGCCTTCCCTCGTGTGGTGCCCAGACAACAGTACGCTACCTGCTAACACAATTCAAATATCAGACTGGGGGAAACTGGAATATAAGTAACACCCCATTCTTAACATTAATCATCAATTACAAACTCCAATGTACTTGAATAAACTAATGAAAGCATATGGTCCTCCCGAGATTCGAACTCGGGACACCAGACCCAGAACATAAGCACCTAAACCATTACACCACCAACACAGTTAAAGGTTGAGTACACGATCGAGATTAATATCCAAAGTTGTACTACCGGTAGGTCATTAGAATGAGTCAAAATTATATATTGAACATTTTAACCTACCGGTACATTTCATTAAATAATAGTGAAAGAGGGGTGTAATTACAAATAATTTGTATGCGAGTGGGAGGGATCTCTCACACAACCTCATCAATTCGGGTGTTTTCTAACAGTTATGGTCATATTATTGATATTTATGTCTATGGAATCTCAGAGAGTTATGTATTTTGATATTGATCAGTCATTGTAAACAGTATCAAACAAAATGAGACGGGCTAGATGTCACCTAATTTGATCAGTCTTTGTAAAGGAGAAAATACAGGGAACTATATGTAAGGTATTGTCACAGTAAAGTATCTGACTAATGCAGAAATAATCATTAACATATTAATGACAGTAGTCAAGGTACGGTATCACTGCACAAGAACAACTGATAAATTTCTTACTATGAATAACCCAACTGTCTGGAGAAGGTTAGACATCTCTATTAAATTAATTTAATTGAAGATGAGGAGCTAGGAGTTAAAACTACAACATAAGGTTATTAACCAGTGTAATAACTCCTAAAAAATATCTTAAAGATAAGAGGTTAAGAAATCTCATTTAATCACTTATTAATTACTGGTATTTGCAGTGCTACTACACAATATTTTGCACATTAACCCCTTCAGACTCATATGACGCAGAGGTTGCCAGATTAGCAATAAGAAATAGAGTTCTCTCACTCTTATAATTACCTCTCCAAAATTAGTTTTCTGCCCACAGCTAACTCAAAGACAACTGCAGAGGTTGAAGTAACTAAACTAAATGTTTGTAAATACCCCTGATGGTAATAAAGGCTTTAAAGTATCCCTAATAGGCTCAAAATTGCGTCATATGTCGGAGAGGGTTAAAGGTTGTTGAAATTATCATAGCCTCATCCTCTGTGATAGTCATAATAAATTTGTTCATATATTATCTATAATCCTATTTGGCTTCTAACAAGTGGGCTAGTCTTGATATACGGTAGTTGGCAGAGTTCTCAACCCCAAACTCAGTCTTGGGATCAAATCTCGCTCAGGCAAGGGTTATTGATATCAGCCAGCACTGACTAAAGGCAGCTGGTGCCCATCCAACTCAGCTAGGTCTTGATAAATAAAATATCTACAGTATTTTATATTATCAATAAACTTAAGCCACTGGGCGTAGTATGGTTTGTAGCGTATCTGGCTACTGATCAAAGGGTCGACAGCTCGATCCCAGGCCATGACATTGGTATATGTCAAGAGTTTGGGCAGCTCGGTCTAGCGATTCGTGGCAAATATCCAGTTAAGTCCCTGTAACAGGGCATGCCCTAGCCCTGTCAATCAAGAGTGTACAGCGTTAAAAACTGCATCTGTAGCATTATAATAATTGCTTTGATAGCACTCGAGCAAAAGAGTCTTGATTGGATAGGCTGAAAATTATATTCCCATTATACAGGACAGGATTGTAGTCTTATACACCTCACAAACAAAAGATACTTTTCATAAGCATGAAAGCATTAGATCTAGCTACGATATTAAATATTACCTGAGCATCCTGAAAAGCTTCCTTATAATCCTCCAACTTTTCAAAGTCGACCAGTTTCTGTTCCACTTTGTCGGCGGGCAGTTCGAGGGAGCGTCGTGTGATGACCACAATTCGAGAGAAGGAGCTGTTGGTGATGAGTTCCTTCACCACCTGTTTCCCCACCTCACCCGACCCACCCAGCACCACCGCAGTTAGTCCACTCATCTGTAATGTGCAGCAATTAAATACAGTAGCCTAGTAATGTACAGTAATATCTGGTACCGTAAATCTATACATAAATTTAGTATATCATAGAATTTACAAGGAAAGAACTAGGCTTGAAAAGACAAACAACTCTCTTTGTGATAGGGTTATAAATGAGTGGAACACACTGCCCCAGTATGTGGTCGATTCCGAATCAGTAAAGAAGTTTGAAAGTAATCTTGATAAAGCATGGGGAAGACAAGAGTTGAAGTTTGATTACAAAGCGAAAATACAGAATAGTAAAATTGTTGCGTCTGCTGCCGCCGCCGCCAACACTGTGCACATCCGCAGCAGTGCAAGTACTGGTACTGAGCTGAATACACAGGCCTAGTTTGCCTTTTTTCCAGAGGATCTACTGTAAGATACTTAAGATAGAATATATCTTTAAATCAACACTAAAGGTACAGTAAAGGTAAAGATTGGGGGCTTAGTCATTAGAAAGCGCTTTGCTGTGGTACAGTACGGTACTCACTTCCAGGTCTTTGACCGTTGAAGCATGTGGTGGGCGAGTTACCCTATCTGATTATACAGGAACTATTATATGATATAAAAGGTTATCACAATCTGCCTAAACAGATGGGACCGTATTGCGACGTCTGAACAAACATAGCATAACATAACATTGACTTGAATACCATACATACTGTATTAATAAAACTCACTGGGCCCTATTGAGGTCATCCAAATGTTCACTACTCTATAACCAGACACCTTTAATCCTCAGAGGGTGGCCTCAAATGAATCGCCTCTATACTCCTCTTGTCATTTGTCACCCCAACACCATTTCACCCTTCCACCTCATTTTCATACACTCTCTTAGCCATTCTTTCATTTTCCATATGCTCCCCACCCCATGACCAAACCACTTTAAGGTGTTCTTCATACTCTTTACCACATTTACTTTCAAGTTTCATTCATCACACACAACACCAAACATCTATCTATCTATCTATCTATTGCCTGACGCCGTGATCCCCGAAGGGGTGGCCACGAACGAACCGCCCCATGCCCCTCCCCCCAACCAGCACCGCCTTCGTTCATGTACTTCCTCACTCCATCCTTCCACCTCTCCCTCTCTGTCCCTCCACCTCGCTCTCGTACACCCTCTTAGTACAAACACCAAACATACAGTACTAAATAAACCCTGCAATTCCTAGTCATCACCACTCATCAGAACTGTATCATCAACAAACAATAGCAGAGGCAATTCTACTCAATCCCATAACCCGTTCCTTACCATGGCCATTTTAACTAGGTGGGATAGAGGGATCATCGAGGGTACTAATCCTCTACATGCACTGCTACCTTTGCACCCTCATGTGATCTTCACCGTTTTCAACAACTTACCATCTAGGCCTACATTTGTACTCTCCACATACCGGTACCTTCTCTATCTAGTAGTATCTACTCTGTCATAAATTCTAGTAATGGCTTCAAATCGATTTTAGCATTGATTCCGTTTTAATTCCCTAGCTTTCCTTCATATTTCATGTTTTGTGACATTAAAATTTGGTGCAATTAAGTTTTTTATTAGCCTAACCGGTAAAATTTTAGCTTTGGTTTCACAGCGATTTTAGGTGGTTTTTGGCAAGAATGTTAAGTGCGGGCGTACCACCAGCCTTGTTTACACTACGCGTAGTGGCGTCGGACCTTTGCCATCATGTTCCAGTCTATTTTGACTGCCTTTGGATACAATAATATGTTGAGGGCCTCACCTCCCCCCATGACATATTGTCATCATCATATATATTGCCAGCACGGGGCAAATTACCGATAAAATCGCCGTCAAAATAGACGCGAACTTAACCACGGCGATCGACAAATGTAAACATGACGTCGGCGTCGGACCTTTACAATCATGTTCCCGTCTATTTTGAATGCCATTGGATATAATAATATGTTGAGGGGGGGCTTTGCCCCCCCTTACCCCACCATGACAAATTGTCATCATCATATATATTGTCAGCAGGGGGCAAATAACCTAATTAATCGCCGTCAAAATAGACGTGAAGTTAACAGCGGCGATCGCCCTATGTAAACATGACGACCGTACGCCCGGTCTACATACATCCCTGTTTTTTTCCAGTTTTCTTATAATTATATAGCCTACAGTGTTGTTTTATACCAAGGACTGTCGGAAATAAGTATTTACCCATTATCCAACAATAAAAAAACACGGTCTCCACTACCCACAAGTGAAGCTATGAAGATCAGGGAATTTAGGGAAATTGCGAGGTAAAAGACGAAATAAGGGGTAATATTAGCCTAACTCAACAACTTTACCTAACCTATCCTGTGGTGATGGGCTGGTCTATCAGAGTGAGAACTGAGCGATCTCTGCCATACCCATAGCTTACTCTGACTGTTCCTTTTACTTATATATTTTCTAGATCTCAAGTGACGGCATCTCTTCCGTGGATTGACCTCCCAATCTACCAAGATTGGAAGCCAAAGCGTCACATTTTTCCTTTGCCCCTCAACTTTCTCTTCATAATTGCTGAGGGGCACAGGGCCCTGGGTGGGGCTTTGGTTTCCCGGGCGTTTCCGCACCCTCCTCAGCTCCCCGCCATGGAGTGGCTTCGGTCACCCAGGCTTTATTGTGGTCGGCAGGGAGGGTTCTGTGGGGGCGCACGGTTATGGCCTTGCTCAGGGCCTTGGGGCTGTTCGGCCAGGCAGCTTGGGGAACAACAACAACCTAACCTATCCTAGTATTATAGGTGGGGGCTGCCGCCCCCACATCTCCTCAGCCCCGCCGGTTGGGTAGGTCTATTAAAATAATCAAAGATTGACGGGCGCCGAAAGAAGTCGATGAAGTCTGCGGTGTTTATTCCGCAATCTTCAGCTGTTGATAACAGGAGATAAATATAATTTTTTTGGTAGCATTCAAGGAGACTACAGCAGGACTCTTCTTCTTCTTCTTACCTCTGACCAGGTATAGGCTATCCTAGTGTTTACTAGCCTATAGGCTACCCATTTGAAAGGACATTAGCCTAACCTAACAACCTTACCTAACCTATCCTAGTATTATGGGTGAGGGCTGCCGCCCCCACACCCCCGCTATTTGACATCTTTGACAGATTTTTGGTGTATTTTTCTTTGAAATCAGGTTTTTTCAAGTTATCGATAGGCCTAATGAAAATCCTCCATGCGGACTATAATGAGAAAAATATGGCGATTCCATTGGTCACTATTTTCCCTAATAAATTGTTTCTAATAAGGCGGATGTAGTGTCCTTGACTATTATCAATAGGCCTAGATGAAAGGCAATAATTTTTGGTAAAAATTGAAAAAACCCCGGACAGCCTTTTTACTAGTTAATTCGGTCAATATTTACGAGTCACACCACAGCTGGAATCTCATTTATAAGGGTAGTTTTGAGTTCCTATCATTCTATGCTTCATTGCTATATACTTTTTATCCACCGGAAAATATTTGTTTTTCTTGGTTTAGGCTAGGCCTATTTTTTTATTTTTTTTAGGCTATTTTTATTTTTTTTAGCATTAACCTAACCTAACCTAAATGTATTTAGGGGCTATTAGGCCTATATTAGGTTAGGTTAGGTTTTTTGGTTAGGTTGTTGTTCCCCAGGCTGCCTGGCGGCCCTGGCCAAACAGCCCCAAGGTCCCGAGCAAGGCCAAGAGAGCCCCCACAAAACCCTCTCTGCTTACCACTAACAAAGCCCGGGTGACCGAAGCCACTCTAAGGCAGGGAGCTGAGGAGGGTGCGGAAACGCCCGGGAAACCAAAACCCCACCCAAGGCCCTGTGCCCCTCAGCAATTATGAAGGGAAAGTTGAGGGGCAAGGGGAAAATGTGACGCTTTGGCTCCCAACCTGCCAACTTTTAGGTTGGCAGTAGGGAGGTTGATCCATGGAAAAGACGCCGTCACTTGAGATCTAGAAAATATATAAGTAAAAGGAACAGTCAGAGTAAGCTATGGGTATGGCAGAGATCGCTCAGCTCTCACTCTGATAGACCAGCCCATCACCACAGGTCAGGTTGGTTAGGTTAGGCCTAGCCTAATGCTTAAAAAAAAAAAAAAAAAAAAAAAAAATGTCCCGGTGGATAAAAAGTATATAGCAATGAAGCATAGAATGATAGAAACCCAAAACTACCGTTAAAAATGAGATCCCAGCTGTGGTGTGACTCGTAAATATTGACCGTTAATTCTAGTGTTTTGTTTATTTTTCTTTGATAGGGCCTAGCCTATACAGTGTTGTTTAATAGGCCTACCGAGGACCGTCGCATTTTAGTATTTTCAAAATTAGCCTAGCCTAGCCTAACCGAAGGTCTAAACCCAGCTCACGTTCCCTGTTTATGGGTGCACGACGGTCAAATCCAGCTCCCGTTCCCTGTTTATGGGTACGCGACGGTCTAAGCCCAGCTCATGTTCCCTGTTTACTTTTCGGTTAGGTTAGGTTGTTAGGTTTGGTTAGGCTAATGTTGAAAATACTAAAATGCGACAGTCCTCGGTATTAAACAACATTGTGTATCAAAGAAAAATAAACAAAAAACTAGAATTAGGCCTAGGCCTAACTAGTAAAAAGGCTGTCCGGGGTCTCTTCAATTTTTACCTAATTTTTATACCCAAAACGAGTTGGAGTCACCGCTAGAATTATACATAAGATAAGATTAGGCCTTTAGGCTAGGCCTAGCCTAAAATTCAACTGCCAGTCCCAACAGACACTGCCTGCGTGCCATTGATAGTATATCATAATGGCATAAGAAAATTAGAAACATAACTACTCTCCCCATACTTTGTGTGATAACAAGTTATAGTTTGTGCGGCTGTGTGAGTTTAGTGGGTGTAGGTCAGTGATCAGCACCGTCGCCGTGACCCGTCAGTCCTCTTCCCACTCCAATGAAGTCTGTCACCGTCTGTGTAGCCTCCACGGAATTTACTTGTAATAAACCCCGTTACAAAATTTCGTACATAAGCTACTCTTGTAAAAAAAATCAATGGTAATTTGTTTACAAAGGTTCTACAAGTCCTCTGGACACGGAAGCCAAGCTATTCTGCTGGTTTATAATGTGATTTATTGGAATTTAACCCTTTCGTGCACCAGCAATACTCAGTGACGTTCTGTGATTTGTGTCTTAGCATTTTAGGCTAGCAACTTTGGTGTTCTGTGCCAAATTGTAATGTGTACATTATTATGCTATGCTGTAAATACTGTATTTTCTTTACTGTTTCTGTATTAATTAATTTTGGATCTTATCTGTGTAATTAATTGAATGTGATATGGACCATCAGGGTGTTCTGTATGCCCCATACTGTAGGCTATAGGCCCCCTAGATCTTTTTGTGTCTGGAATAAAGAATTATTATTATTATTATTATTATTTGCGCCTTTTCTGGGATATTAAAAGCCTTTGTGACCATATATAGTTACTTCAATGTCTGCAGTTATCTTTGAGCAAGCTATTCTACCATACCTACCTTGTTCTACCTTGTATTTCAGGCGTCTTCACCTTGGAAGTCCACCGCCTCCACACCTTTCCTCGATCAGGGCATACAGGAGGAGTTGGTCGGGGATCGAGTTTGACCCTGCTCCTCTTGAAGTAGGACTGTGTATAATGGGAGGCTTGTCTGACAGTCGCTTCAGGAATTTGTCCAGCCTCCTCTTGAATGCCTCCATGGTGCAGCCTGTCAGGTCACGAATGTCTTTCGCGAGACTATAGAATAGCCTCGTACCGACGTTCAAGAAGCTTGTAGAGAGGAGGGTCCTGTGACGCTGGGAGGATAAATCTATATATTTCTTACAGTTTCTTACAGTAGATCCTCTGAAAAAAGGCAAACTAGGCCTGTGTATCCAGCTCAGTGCCAGTACTTGCACTGCTGCGGTCGTTCACGGTGTTGGACTCGTCTATAGCAAGTCCTCCCCAGTTGTGGCAGACGTTGTCTCTTGATGCGGCGGCCCCCTAGCTTTCTCTTCAGGGAAAGGGTTTTGGTACCATACCTTCAAATACCTGTGAGCAGAAAACTAATTTTGGAGAGGTAATTATGAGATTAAGAGAATTATATTTCTGAATACTAAATGGCAACGCCCGGTGCATGAATGGGTTAATATTAATGTCCTCACTTGTTACCACATACTCAGTTCAGTTAATATAGTGACCATACAATGAAACCAAAAATGTACAGGTACGAAAAAAAAACTGCTAGAATATAATATTGGAGGCATTGAAGTTATAGCAACAAATTTAGGGAGGGATGAAGAAGGAAGAGGGTTGCTTATGAAGTAATAAAAAGGGGTCTACCATACAGTAGCCTACTATTAGTCATGAGGAAGAATACTGTGATTACTTGAGTATTAAAATTGATGGTCAATCGGAGGAGTTGCTTATAATTGTCAAATCAATCTATAGAAATCCCTTTGGTGACGAGGAAAATGATAATGCCCTATACTTAGCAGTTTTAGCGCTATTTATAGTGCACAATAAAGCATTGATAAGACGGCCCGGGTTTCTTACCGTTTCTACTCTCCTGGATCAGGTAGGCCTACTTAGATTCTAGAACAGAAACATTTATTCATTTTATATGAGTTTATTGACAAGACAAAGTAATCATAAGAGAAATAAACATAACAGTAGCCTACAATCAAAATATGGCAATTACAAAACACTACAGAGAGAATACACTTCCTTTAACCCGGGAGCTGCGGGGAGACTCTTAAGAGTTCCCCCGGCGCACTGCGGGGAGACTCTTAAGAGTCAGAGAAAATAAAAATCAACTTTTGACATCGAAAAAAAATTTTTTTTTATATTTTTTTTTTTTTATTTTTTTTTTGGCCCCTGGGCCATGCAAAATCTCAGTCCTCTACCTCCCCTCCTTCCCCACTTTCCTCCTCTCCTTCAGTTATCACCTATTTTCCCTGTTATTCCCTTATTCTGAGGTATATTTTCGTGCTAACATTAGAAATCCGATTGGAGGGTGTGGTCATCACTGATAGCAAGCGAGTGCAAGAGAGAGAGAGAGAGTATCGATCGACTGTGTCTCAGTGGCCTTGGGGGAAATTGGCGGGAAAGCAGATTGCCTCACCCATACATTATACAACTCGCGGGCTATATCTCCGATTTTGACCATCCAAACGCTGTTTTCACTCGTTTTATTGTTGTTTCAGGTTAATACCTTTATAATCAACCCATAATAGGCGCATATGGATAAATATTAATGCTATTAATGGCACAATGAATATTTTAGTGACGGAAACACCTCAAATACGTCAGCACAGGGGGACGTTTCCAATTACCCCCATGCGCACTTCAGAGGTTAATAGACAGACTCGAGTCTGCTGGAGTTGGAGATTGTCTCGGTGAGTTAATGAGTTAGATGAGCGTTTGTTATATTTGTGAGGGATTTTGTGAGGAGGTGTTACTACTGTAACTGGAATATAATTATATCTCGATAGGCAATGGTGGAAAATTATCAATAGAAATCTGAGATATAAGTATAGCAGACAAGAGTCAAAGACTGTGCATGTGGATTGTTTTACCTTTTACCAAGGGGAACCCAGACGAAGAGGAGCAACAATACAATATATAGTAACTCATTATGAAAACTCCACAGATTTTTCTCTAGGGTGACAGATGAGGTGTAGATCTTCTACTTTCTCTTACTCGTCACAGGCTGGCATGCAGATGTAGCTGGTCATTCAAATTAGGTAACTGGGAGTATTGTGCAGAACAGGTAGCCACTATGCTTGCCCCAGGATAGAGACCCTATATAGTCACTACTATACTATGCTATACTATAGGGTCTTTACCCCAGGACAATTAGTCATCGGGTATGACCCACGATCGGTGAGAGGTAGATTTTGTTCAGGACAGGTAGTCGCTGAACTGCTCCAGAGCCATTAAGTCACTGGGTATGATTCTGGATAGGTTGTCGGTGAATATAGTAAAGGGCAGGTAGCCGCTATACAGTACTTGCCTCAGGACCTGTGGTCGCTGAGTGTGACTCAAGGCAGTTGCCGTTGAGTGTGACTTCAAGAGAGGTAGGCCTACTCGTGTAAAGTTAGTGAAAATAGGTTAGCCTAAAACAGACCGGATGCGGAAATAACTTTAGCCGACCTTGCCAAGTGAGATATCTTTCTTGGTGACACTGGTAAAGTGTTCGCCTCATAGCCCAAGGGTCCCGAGTTCAATCCCAAGCCCTGGCATATTTGCGTGAGGCTATTCCCGCATCTAGCTAAGTTTAGGTGTATTGGTAAAATTGTTCAGATGGTTGAGAATAAGATCGGAGCTCCATAAATCCTCTTTCGGGTATGGTGTAAAATCCTATTCCTACCCTCGTTGAGTCTTATTCAAAATAAAGTGGCCTTGCTGGGGTATTGTGGCCCTGAGGCTGACCTTACAAATTCATGGATTCTTCAGTATGCCATAATATATCCGTCTACCGTGCTAGTAGTGTAAGTGAGGGCAAGAAAGTCCTCTTTGCCGCTAGAGGGGATGTGGGCGGGGCTACTGGCACTTAGCTGTGCCAGTCCGTGTTGATTGGTTCATTCAGGCCTATAAACCCGGTGCGCTGATAGACAAAATGGTGCCGAGCTCCAGGTATCTTAGAGGGAAGGCGTTGAATGTAGCTCTAAAACATGACGTCACTCACCATCTGCGCATGCGTGAGAATCTAGGCCCCCTTGGCCCCGCCCCTCACATCCGTGGCGTTTAAATATACCCTTCAAACCGTACCATCCAGATCTCTCCATAGCTCACTCGGTAGAACGCCCGCCCGTCACTGAGGAAACCAGCAATCGATCCCACTCGTGTTTGGTATATTTTTTATTGTTTTATTTTGTTATATTTGTTATTTTGGTTATTTTTGTTATATTTTAGGGTTGGGTTAGGTTAGGTTAGGTTAGGTTTGGTTTGGTTAGGTTAATCTAATCTAATCCAATATAATAGTTGTACATTTGAGATGCGGGGCCTAGATTCTCACGCATGCGCAGATGGTGCGTGACGTCATGTTTTAGAGCTACATTCAACGCCTCCCCCGAGAAAGGCCCCATCCCTGGGTTACTGATGTAAATCCTTCTTGTTCAATAAATATATGTTATATTTACTTAGAGGGAAGGGAGAAAGAGATGAAAGAGCGAATTAATAAGAGGGAGTATAGGAAGTGGCAATAATGGGTATTCCTTAGTTGGAATTAGGCAAGGCTGGTACATGTCATATTTGAAACATATGTTGTATCAACGTTGTAAAATGCTAACTTAAAATAAAATATAATTATTTTACAATAATATAGCAATGTATTAGTTATGTATGACAAGATCAGACATAAGGGAGTTTGATTGTGAAGAACATGTAGATACGCCCAAGGTAGTTAAAGGGCAGAGAAGTAGACTGCTCTATTGACAAGTCAGTACTGCAAAATCTTTTGTGTATGTGCATGAAGGAAAAAAGGCAAAGCTGCCTGTAACAAGTGTCTTCCCCAAGGTTAACTGATTAATAGACAGCCGAAAGTTCGCCCCTTTAGTTTGGCAATAGTAGGACCTTTTGCCCCATTTTTTTGTAAATTTTAAAACTTCATGCCATATAGGTGTTAATTTTTTCTTGGCAAGCAATACTGATCTTGCAATTTAGGAGGAACTGGCCTTCGGCTGGTGCATTTTTCTACCGAACAATGCACAAATTCCGAAGGAGGGTCTTGGGGGTATTTCTTTAAGCTTTGTGGAGGTCTAGGTAGCTTTAAAAAAAGAAAAAAAAAAGAAAAGAATAAATGAATATACTCTATAAACACAAACAAATCCTCCCCTTACCCACTTGATTCCTGGAGGCCCTTCCTAAGCCCAGTAAATTCATCTGACGATATAATTAATTGTGTAGATCATAAATTTGGCACAATATATATATATATATACACTGTATAAATTATATGCCTTATATTAATGGATTTCCCAGGGTGTAAGGATTCTGAATACATTCATCGTTTTATTGTAAGCCCGGATATTTTTCTACCGAAAAAAATACCAATTTATCTCGATTTTATCCTTCCTAATCTAAATAAAATCGTCGACTGATAACCAGAATAAAAATATAATCCAAAATCCGCCTTCATTAAGATGAATACTATAAATGATGAACACTACATATTTTTCTCACGGTAACAACATAGATATGTGTGAGTTTGTGTTTTGGTTTGTGTGTGAGTTGTTTTCTGTTGTCCCTGTTCTTGCTCTGTCTTGAGTCGGCTACCCCCCCCCCCAAACAAAATAAAATAAAATAAAATAAATAAATAAATAAAACAAAATTAAATAAGATAAAAATAGGAAAAGTGGGAATTGAGCCTGAGTAAATAGATAGAACAACATACGAAAATAACATTATATGAAAGTAAAATATATAAACTTCAGTATTCGAATGCGTCTTATTTCATTAGACGATTTTTTTTTTTTGAGATTATGCAGGATCTTTGGGAATTAACTCTTTCAGGATACGAGGACGCATTTATTTTCTATTTTCTGGCTATTAATAGGCGATTCTATTCAGAGTAAGAAGGGTATATGGAAGTCAGAGGATAAATAGAGTCTTGACCCTTGTAATTTCCACAGATCCTTCCCAAGCTGTATAATTTCGTCCAATGAAAGCCAGAATATGTTGTCAAAACGCGTTATAATCCTCAAGGGTTTATAGAGGTAAAACGATCTCTAATATTAACCATTTATTTACCATTGGTCTTTCTCAACTTAAGGGGAGATGGGTCGTTTTTCTAGATCCCCTTCTCCCTCATGTTTAGCCCTATCAGTTTTTAAGATGTCTGCCCTGTTAGTTTGTCGATTTTAAGACTTTCCACCGCATTTCCTTAATAATAGTAATGCCTTTCGTGCTATTTAGCTGTCGATGTTTTTTCTGGCGAACCATAGTGAGCCTGTAATTTTGGAAGAACCTGCCTTCGACCGACCGGGACAATTTTCTACCAAAAAAATTACAAATTAATCTAGAAGGGGGATCTAATGGATGTTTTTTTAAAGTTTGATGGAGGTCTAGGGAGGAAACTAGAACACATAATGAATTAATGAAAAAATCGACAAAAAGTGAACCATCCCCCTTAATACAAACTACAGTGAAAAGAAGTGTCCTCAAATACTGAAAGGATCAAATAATGACCCTATCCATAATACATAATCTGCATAATAATAATAATTATTATTACTATTATTATCATTATTAATATTATCATCATTAATATTATTTTTATTATTATTATTACTATTATTATTATTATTATTGGTATTAAGGTTAAACTACAGCCTAATATAAGGGAAACTTACATTGTCTCTGTGTTTGCTCCTTCCATATCCCAGGTCTTTCATAATATTGACGACATAGTTATCAGCCCATTACTGTTCGTCAGGGGGGTTGAGCACACGAGAGCCATATTTCGCAAAAGTTGAGAGAAAAGGCGCACGGATAATACTGGCTTTATTCTGAACGTATCCCAGTCTCAATATACCCCTAACATATTCCATTTTGCAAGTATTATCCTTGTTGGGAGATACAGGAATATCCGTCTAAGAGGAGCACGTAATATATGAAAATAAGTTCGCTGTTATTTTATCTAATTGCTAGAATACACAGTATACATTGTTTATAGTGTCAGGAGTGCACTGGGCCTAAAAGGAACGTTCAGTCCACGACCACGGTTACAGCATGGCGCAACTCAAGAAGAAGTAAAAGAAGAAAAAGAGGTTTATGTCAACAAAGGGGCTTCACGATGTTGCGTCCTAGCGTCCTTCCGTTGCCATGGATACCGTGACTTAGGCCAGAGGTACAATAATAATGCATTACTTCCCTAAACATAGTGTTTTTTTAAATGGTGGGACCTGGAAGTATTTACAACATTAAAGGTTGTTCACAAAGCTGTGATATTCTGCATAGAACGATATATATGATTAGTACAATGTAGGAAGTTAAAGAGGCAAGTACAGGTGTGTGTTTGTTTGTTTGAGTGTGTGTGTGTGTAACCACTAACCAGTGTGCACCAGGCAGTCTGAGGTCATGGTTATGCACACACTCCCTCTCTGCCAACCCGTGCACACACTCACCATGACCTGATATCTGGATGAACAAGTCAGGTCCTCTCCAGGTGACACAGTGACCCCAAGTGAAGCTTCAGCACACCAGGTAAGGTCAAATAAGGTCAGGTTAGGTCACTGTAAGCCACTGCGGCAGTTATGCAGCTTTGATGAAGAATGCAAATGAGAGTGTAGCGGTGGCTCTCAGAATAATTACTCTATTATAAATATTATTTGCACGTGCAGTGGCCAGTGCAATTAACTACTTGCGAGTTTCAGGCTATAAGGAAGTTGGAGCTGTAGACATCGACATTTAGCAGAATTACCCGCTAAAATACGGTTGTAGTTCATTAATAAATACATAATATCCAATTCAACATACTCTTTATCCATCAGAAAACCTACATTATTGTTGCATTTCTGTTTACTATCGATGTCTACAGTTCCAACTTCCTTATAGCCCAAAACTCGCAAGTGGTCAATTCCCGATAAGTTCTGTTGTATGTAAAAAATATAGGTTGACGTAAAATGGTGTATTATGATAGCTTATGCTTGGATGGTTAGGGATTAGGCAATTTGTTTGTTTTGATCTTGAGGTGGAACGCTGTAAGGCCTATGGAGGTCTATGAATTAATTGATCTATTGACCTGCAACTTGGTAAATAAACTATATACCCCTTAGAATGTCCCAATGACACCTGAACATCAAAACTGCACACTCAACGCTGAGAAACCCAGGGTCGTCTGTGGATAAGACTTCTTATTTATGGTCATAGCTGTTGACAACCATTACGTATCACTTATGGAAAGGGCTTCCTTCATATTCTGTTTTATTAAAAACAAACAATAAACATACAATGTTGAATCAACTCTGCAGCAGTGGGTACGTAGTTGAACTATTATATACAGTATGCGTCGCCGTATTTGTTGAGATGAGGCTATTCACTATTGGGAATGCCTCTGGAAGTGACTGAATTGGAAAATTATTTGGGTGTTCTGATTAGCAGTGACCTAAAGTTTTCCAAGCAGTGCATTGAAGTAGAGAAGAAAGCTCAGAAATTATTGGGCTATATTAAGAGTCAATTTAAGTATTGAAATAAGGAAATAGTCCTCACACTTTACAATGGTCTGATACGGACTCTCTTAGAGTATGCTGTTCAACTCTGGTCTCCAGCACTCAGGAAATATATAGAGCGACTAGAAAGAGTACAAGCTAGAGCTACAAAGCTTATTCCATCGCTTAGAAGACTGAGCTATGAGGATCGGTTGAGAGCTCTTGATCTCTTTCCGTTTAGAGACATGCAGACTATGAGGTCAGCTCATTGAAGTTTTTAAAATACTTAATGGGTTTGACAATGTGGATTATAGCAAAATGTTTAGCCTAAATATGAATACAACACGCAACCATGGCTGGAAATTAGAATTGAAAAGGTTCAACACTCGTATTTGTGGAAACTTTTTCACATATAAGATCTGTTCTACCTGGAACAAACTTCCCTCCGAAGTTGTCAACAGTTCTTCAGTAGAGCAGTTCAAGAAGAGGGTAGATAGTATTTTGCACACTCTGTAAAGAGTGTAGTGCACTAAACAGCCTCTCTTCTTCCACTTCGAGTATCTCCTCGAAATGGACCGCAAGGTCTCTGAGATACTAACTATTCCTTTTTAACTCCTTGTATATATATATATATATATATATATATATATATATATATATCTTTTGTTGGGGGTAATTATGCAGTACAATAAGGACGTGCAAGTTCCTTCATAGAGCAAATAACATCATCCAGAAATTATATATATAATTACAGCTATTATAATAATGATAATATGTACTCTTTCACTCACTCTCTCTCTCGCTGTCTCTCTCTTATTTTCACTCTCTCTCTCTATTTTATTCTCTCGCGCGCGCTCTCTCTCTCTCTCTCTCTCTCGCAACGGTAGTAAAAGACCTAGGGGTACTAATATCTGAAAACCTAAAAACTTCCGACCAATGTATAGCAGCTGCAAATAAGGCAAACATAGCATTGGGCTTTATTAAACGAAAATTTACTTATAAACATGAGAACGTAATAGTGCCACTGTTCAAAAGTATGGTGAGGCCCCACCTTGAATATGGTGTGCAGTTCTGGTCACCTTATCTGATCAAGGACATTGTAAGACTCGAGTCAGTACAGCGTAGAACGACGAAGATGATACCCTCATTAATAAATAAATCATATGAAGAAAGACTTAAACGATTGAACCTGTTCTCATTACAAAAGAGGAGGTTGAGGGGTCAGCTTATTGAGTGCTTTAAGATACTAAAAGATTCGACAAAGTCGATGTAAATGCACTATTCACATTAAACAATACTAATCAAACTCGCGGAAATGGAATGAAATAAAAAATAAAAAAGGCAAACCTAGATGTCACAAAGAGTTTCTTCACCTACAGTGTGGTGACAGAGTGGAATAAACTACCAGCGAGAGTGGTGGAGAGCGACACAATAAACGCTTTCAAGGGAAGGCTTGACCTCTATCTGCAGAGGGCTGGGGTGAAAAAAAAGAAAAAGAAAACATTTATGTATGTATGTGTATGTGTGTGCACTGTACAGTATGTATATATATGTATATATATATACTGTATATATATGTGTGTATGTATGTATGTGTATATGTGTATATATATGTGTATATGTATATATATATATATATATATATATATATATATATATATGTTGGTAAAGCCAGGTAATAAATTTTCTTTAATACATACGAGGTTGAAAGAAATGGCAATTTCTGCGTTGGAAATTTTATTATTCAAAGTTTCCAGGTCTCTGATGAGTTTTCGCTGGGTGGCAGGAAGTAGATGAAGGAGATGAGCAAAATTCATGGTGGTACAGGGTTACATTAAAGTACATGAAGATACAGGATATACGACGCGTTTCACTGGACAACCAGCATTATCAAGTAAGGAAGGAATGATATAAAAGGTAAACAGGAAGGGTATATATAGAGGGTGGAGGATCAGAGGAGGCGGAAAACAGGGGGCAAAAGTCTGCTATTGGTGGAAGGGTAAACTAGGAGAGAGAAAGGGGGTAACCGCTTCACGCATGCGCACTGGATGCGGGATGGTGGTCGGTAGGTGGGGTCGAAGCTGATTGGCTGCGTGTCGAGGGGCGTGGCCTAAGTTGTGTGGCGCCTGCAGAAGACGAAGCTGAAGGAGGTAGCGCGGGGGGCTGCGTCAAGGGCACCGGGGGGTGAGGAGGGGTGTTAGGTCCTGTAGGGTAGTGCCTTTTGGCAGAAGGAAGGATCTGAAGGTCCAGAGTTTGGTTGTTGATGTTGGGATGTAAGGCTTGGATATATAAAGCTTCGAGTATAGGTAATCTCCTTGTGTCACTTTCTTTATCGAGTATGGTGGTGTGTTTCTCTAACTCGTTGCGTGTGAGGTGAGGGTGGTTAGGGGTGAGATAGTGGTCTTTGATGGCTCCAGCCTGAAGGTGAAGAGTTAACCGACGTGAAAGACGAGTCTGCGTCATACCAATATAGGAATGAGGTCCACAGTCCTCATAATTACAGGTATGTTGGTAAATGACGTGATCGTCGGTCATCGGGCTCTTTATCTTGGTGGAGGCTGGTTTGTTGCGGAGAACGAGGTTGGAGGTCTTGGGGGATTTGTAATAAATTATTAATTTGATTTTGTTTTCCGGGTTGGTTGGGTGGACATGCTTGGAGATTATTTCTTTTAAGACGGCCTCGTCATTTTTGTGTTCAGAGGACATGTAATTGCGGTAGAAGATCTTAATTTCATTGGGGGGGTCAATGTTGGGAGGGCTTTGGGTGTACCATTTTTCAAGATGGTGGTTGATGGTGCTGGAGATGTCGGAGTTGGAGTATCCGTTATTTACTAAAACTTGGGATAGTCTTTCTAGTTCCTGGTGGGTGTCGGCCCAGGTAGAGCAGTGCGTGAGGGCTCTCCTAACATAGGCGGAGATGGAGGATAGAAGATAACGGCGGGGGCATTCACTATCGCCGTTGAGGCATTGTCCTGTGTTAGTTGGTTTAATGTAGACAGTGGTTTTGAACCCATGGTCGTTCAGAGCTACGAGGATGTCGAGGAAGGGGAGTTGTCCATTGTTAGATTTTTCAAAGGTGAAGTTAAGTCCGGAGGAGGTCATGAAGCGACGCTGGAGTTCCTGTAGTTCGTGGAGGTCCTTGATTTGCACGAAGATGTCATCCACGTATCTACAGTAGACGGCGGGTCGTTGGGCAGCTAGGAGCTCTTCCTCGATGGTACCCATGGAAAAGTTCGAAAAAGAACTCCTAGGGGGCGGCCCATCGCCACACCGTCTATCTGCTTGTACATGTTGCCCCGGGGGCAAAGGAAGGGGGCCTCCTTGGTACATAGCTCCAGTAGTGTTTTCAGGGCCTTCTCCGGGATGTCCAGTGTAGGTGTATCAGGGCAATGATAAATTCGACGTAGAATCATGTCAATGGTCCTATCCACTGGCACGTTGGTGAACAGGCTTTCTACGTCGAGAGAGGCGATTGTGTGGTTGTTGTTACGGGGGGCATCTCGTAAAATTTCCAAGAAATCGTGGGCTGAGTTAAGGTTGAATTGGCTGGGCACGTAGGGGGTGAGGAGGTTGTTCAGGGCCTTGGCGATCTGGTAGGTGGCAAAACCAGAGGAACTCACCATAGCAAAATACTCAACAAACAACACTTCCAAGCTGCCAAACTATTAAGAGACAACCCCAACATCATCATCCATCGTGCGGATAAAGCTTCCTGCCTCGTGATCCATGACAAGGAGGAATATCTTAGAAAAATGGACGTCATCTTAAGTGACAACACTAAATTTAAAAAGATCACCCGCAACCCAACCGACGAAATCAAACGTATTGCCAACACCACCATCACCGCCATCAACGCCAAACAAGGAGGGATCCACCTTAAAAAACTCGTCGGAGAATACACCCCTGGTTATGCGTACGGAACCATCAAAACACACAAACCTGGGAACCCCCTCCGCCCCATCATCTCCCAGATCCCCACTGCCACCTACCAGATCGCCAAGGCCCTGAACAACCTCCTCACCCCCTACGTGCCCAGCCAATTCAACCTTAACTCAGCCCACGATTTCTTGGAAATTTTACGAGACGCCCCCCGTAACAACAACCACACAATCGCCTCTCTCGACGTAGAAAGCCTGTTCACCAACGTGCCAGTGGATAGGACCATTGACATGATTCTACGTCGAATTTATCATTGCCCTGATACACCTACACTGGACATCCCGGAGAAGGCCCTGAAAACACTACCGGAGCTATGTACCAAGGAGGCCCCCTTCCTTTGCCCCCGGGGCAACATGTACAAGCAGATAGACGGTGTGGCGATGGGCAGCCCCCTAGGAGTTCTTTTTGCGAACTTTTTCATGGGTACCATCGAGGAAGAGCTCCTAGCTGCCCAACGACCCGCCGTCTACTGTAGATACGTGGATGACATCTTCGTGCAAATCAAGGACCTCCACGAACTACAGGAACTCCAGCGTCGCTTCATGACCTCCTCCGGACTTAACTTCACCTTTGAAAAATCTAACAATGGACAACTCCCCTTCCTCGACATCCTCGTAGCTCTGAACGACCATGGGTTCAAAACCACTGTCTACATTAAACCAACTAACACAGGACAATGCCTCAACGGCGATAGTGAATGCCCCCGCCGTTATCTTCTATCCTCCATCTCCGCCTATGTTAGGAGAGCCCTCACGCACTGCTCTACCTGGGCCGACACCCACCAGGAACTAGAAAGACTATCCCAAGTTTTAGTAAATAACGGATACTCCAACTCCGACATCTCCAGCACCATCAACCACCATCTTGAAAAATGGTACACCCAAAGCCCTCCCAACATTGACCCCCCCAATGAAATTAAGATCTTCTACCGCAATTACATGTCCTCTGAACACAAAAATGACGAGGCCGTCTTAAAAGAAATAATCTCCAAGCATGTCCACCCAACCAACCCGGAAAACAAAATCAAATTAATAATTTATTACAAATCCCCCAAGACCTCCAACCTCGTTCTCCGCAACAAACCAGCCTCCACCAAGATAAAGAGCCCGATGACCGACGATCACGTCATTTACCAACATACCTGTAATTATGAGGACTGTGGACCTCATTCCTATATTGGTATGACGCAGACTCGTCTTTCACGTCGGTTAACTCTTCACCTTCAGGCTGGAGCCATCAAAGACCACTATCTCACCCCTAACCACCCTCACCTTCAATTAAAGGTGGAATTAAATTAGGAATTAAATACTAATCCGTCAAGAACCGCGAATTTGGATAAAGCTCCACCAACACGACCCAAATTCAAAACCGTCAGGGATAACGACCGAGGACCGAGGACAGCCATGAATGTAAATGTAGATCCGACCAGAACCAAAAATTCGATGAAAGAACGATCTGCGAGTTCTAAAACCGCAACTTTAAAGGTTTTCTATGCAAACGCTCGTAGCATACGCAATAAATTTTCAGATTTAGAGGAACTAGTGTTTACAGAAAATTATGATGTGATTGGCATAACAGAATCTTGGCTCAATACACAAGATAGAGACTTTTTAGCAGAGTATTCACTTCCCGGTTATGTAATGTTTGAGAATAGCCGAATAAATAAAAATGGAGGTGGCGTTTTATTTTATATCAAAGAAAGTCTTAACCCGACCCTTGTGTCAAAACCTCAAATTGTGAACGTCGACACATCTTTTGTGCTAATAAAGAATAATAAAGGTACAAAAATAATACTTGCGTTAATATACAGACCTCCAGCTCAATCAGTGCAAACTGACCGAGAAATTTACGAACAAATTGCAGATGTAAGTAACTCACAAGATACCGTAATTTTTGGCGACTTTAATTTACCTGTGACCAAGTGGGGCGATACTCTTACTTCACACTCCGGACATGACTTGTATACGAACTTGCAAGAGAGTTCGCTTTATCAATTTGTTCGAATGCCGACCCGTGGTAATAACGTTCTTGACATTGTACTTGCAACAAAAGAAGAATTGATAGAGAATTTGAATGTTGGTGATGAATTCAGTAACAGCGACCATCGTACGATAACTTTCACTTTAAAGTTTACTAGTAACGAACCAAATAGTAGCATCGAAAAAGTCCCTAATTTCAAGAAAGCAAACTTCCATAAACTTAGAGCTATGTTTAAAGAAACTGACTGGAGCTTTTTAATTAACAATAACGACATAAATACATCTTGGAAGTTATTCGAAACCACTTACCTAAAAGCAGTGCAAGACTGCATACCATCGAAAATACGGCGTCCAGGCCATAATAAGCCCAAATGGTGGAATAAAGATATTTCAAACTGCCTGCTTGCTAAAAAATGTGCTAATGATAGATTAAAATCCTCACAAAATGACGAAGAACGGGTGAAATTTGTAGAGCTACGACGCAAAGCCAAAAAGTTAATTAAGCAAAGTAAAAAGACCTTAGAGTTACATATTGCGAATCAAAGTAAAACAAACCCGAAAGAATTCTATAGTTATATCAGAAAGAAAAAAGTAGTTACTTCAACTGTTGGACCGTTAGTCGATGAAAAAGGAGAATACACCAAAGACGAAGTACAAATGAGTAATGCCCTCAATACCTTCTTTGCATCAGTTTTTACAACAGAAGACCTCAGTGATATCCCTACACCATCGCCGATTCAGATTGATAATTCAGATGTTCTAAGCAATATCACCGTTACAGAGAGAGAAGTATTGAATTGTTTAGATAAACTCAAGGTAAATAAAACGCCAGGACCTGATACAATCTCGCCTAGAGTTCTAAAGGAAGCTAAGAATGAGCTCTCCAAACCACTACTATTACTATTCAATAAATCCTTGCAGTCTGGAACTATGCCTGATCAGTGGAAGCTAGCCAACGTAACACCGATATTCAAAAAAGGCAGCAAATCCCTACCCAGTAACTATCGTCCAATTAGCTTAACCTCAGTTGTATGTAAAATGCTAGAAACGGTCATACGAGACAGACTCGTAAATCACTTGGAGGAAAATAACATACTTAAAGATACTCAACACGGCTTTCGTAAAAAACGTTCCTGTTTAACAAACCTCTTAGACTTCTTCCACGATATCCTCAACCTCTACGATGAGAGTAAAGCTGTAGATATTATATACCTTGATTTTCAAAAGGCCTTTGACAAAGTTCCCCACAAACGTTTACTGCTAAAACTAAAAGCGCATGGAATACAAGACGGTGTGTTGAAATGGATAGAAAATTGGCTCAGCAACAGAAAGCAAAGGGTAGTCATAAACGGTAAGGCATCTAAATGGACCAATGTAAGTAGCGGGGTACCCCAGGGATCGGTACTAGGACCAATTCTCTTTCTAATTTACATCAACGACATAGATGAGGGTCTCACCTGCACAATCTCAAAATTTGCTGACGATACAAAAATTGCAAATAGCGTACTCTCAAAAGAACAAGTTGACGATATGCAACACAATCTAGATAAATTGTCATGTTGGGCCCAAATTTGGCAAATGAGTTTCAATGCGGATAAATGTAAAGTACTACATGTCGGATACCTAAATGAGAAAGCAAACTATTCGATGAATGGCACTCCGCTTAAGAATGTAAACAGAGAAACTGATCTGGGAGTAACAATATCGAGTAACCTAAAACCGAGTCAACAATGTTCAGAAGTTGTTAAGAAGGCAAACAAAATAATTGGCTTTATAGGCAGGTCATTTGAGCATAAATCCAAAGAAGTTATCCTAACCCTTTACAATTCCTTAGTCCGCCCTCTTCTGGAATACTGCGTTCAATCCTGGTGCCCTTATTACCAAAAAGATATAAACAAGCTAGAACGAGTTCAACGTAGAGTTACCAAAATGATACCTAGCCTAAAGAACAAACCATACGAAGAGCGTCTTAGAGAATTAAATCTATTTCCTTTAACCCAGCGCAGATTAAGAGGCGACTTAATTCAAGTGTTCAAAATCATCAAAGGCATCGACAATATGAACTGTAGTAAGTACTTCACTATCGACCAATCTAATTACACGCGGGGAAACGGTTGCAAAATTATTGGTAAATCTTTTAACTCGCACGAATCTAAGAATTTCTTCTTCAATCGAGTTGTCAACTTGTGGAATGGGCTTCCCCGAGACGTTATAGACTGCAGCACCGTTGATTCATTTAAATTCCGCCTAGACAAATATCTCGCATCAAACCCGCGACTGACTGCGTTTGTAAATGAATAACTTTATCCTCCCCTCAGTTACTAACCCATCTGTCCCCTACTAACTTCCTAGTCCTGCCACGTTAGTGGCAGGGCAGTAGTTCCCTTTCCAATGTTCCCTTACCCACTCTAAACCACTGTTTGGACACTTGATCCTCAGTGTTTTGGAGGACAAGCAACCTAGAAGGGTCACTAGATCTGTTGTTGCTTGATTTCCTTTGTACTCCTTTGTACTCCTTTGTACCTCACACGCAACGAGTCAGAGAAACACACCACCATACTCGATAAAGAAAGTGACCCAAGGAGATTACCTATACTCGAAGCTTTATATATCCAAGCCTTACATCCCAACATCAACAACCAAACTCTGGACCTTCAGATCCTTCCTTCTGCCAAAAGGCACTACCCTACAGGACCTAACACCCCTCCTCGCCCCCCGGTGCCCTTGACGCAGCCCCCCGCGCTACCTCCTTCAGCTTCGTCTTCTGCAGGCGCCACACAACTTAGGCCACGCCCCTCGACACGCAGCCAATCAGCTTCGACCCCACCTACCGACCACCATCCCGCATCCAGTGCGCATGCGTGAAGCGGTTACCCCCTTTTCTCTCTCCTAGTTTACCCTTCCACCAATAGCAGACTTTTGCCCCCTGTTTTCCGCCTCCTCTGATCCTCCACCCTCTATATATACCCTTCCTGTTTACCTTTTATATCATTCCTTCCTTACTTGATAATGCTGGTTGTCCAGTGAAACGCGTCGTATATCCTGTATCTTCATGTACTTTAATGTAACCCTGTACCACCATGAATTTTGCTCATCTCCTTCATCTACTTCCTGCCACCCAGCGAAAACTCATCAGAGACCTGGAAACTTTGAATAATAAAATTTCCAACGCAGAAATTGCCATTTCTTTCAACCTCGTATGTATTAAAGAAAATATATATATATATATATATATATATATATAGTTTGTAAGGCCAGACTGCCTAGTAAGGACCTTGAGGTCTGTGTGGTCTGTGTATCTATGTAGCTCTATGTAGCTCTCTCTCGTTAATCTTAGTCACAAAAAGGGGTCTCACAGGCACACACGAACGTCTACACACGCACACAACACACAAGGTATTCTTATCCGACACTGGGTACACATGAATCAAGGTATAAACGTACATTGTGTGTGTGTGTGGTGGTGTGTGTCTATGTGTGCGTGTGTATGTCTGTGTATGTGTGTCCGTCTGTCTGTCTTTGTGTATGTCTGTCTGTGTATATGTATGTTTGTGTATGTCTGTGTGTATGTTTATGTGTGAATCTGTGTGTGTGTGTCGGTGTATGTGTCTGTCTGTCTGTGTGTGTGTGTGACGTGACTGTGTGGTGGTTGTGTGTGTGTGTGTCTGTGTGGTGGTGTGTGTGTGTCTGTGTGTGTGTGTGTGTGATAGTCTTACTTGAAGACAAATTAAATACTGTATATCCGTGTAGCACAGGCGAATTTTATTAACCCCTACAGTACCGGCGACGTCTTTTTAAATTTATTCTAGCTATATCTAGACGATTTTGTCCAGTTTAAGAAGCATCTATGGTATTTAAAAGGGTTAAGTGATATAGTACGAAGCCTGTTAATTGCTGTAGGCCCTTTTATACTGAATAAAAGCGTCTAATTGTAGCCAGAATAATGTGAAAAGGACGTTATCGGTACTGAAAGGGTTAACCCTTTAACAATTATGACGTACCTTAACCCGTTCAGTACCACTTTCGTCCTTTTCATTATATACTGGCTACTAATAGACGGTTTTATTCAGTTTAACAAGAGCCTCCAGCAATTAACAGGCTTCGAACTATCTTAATTAACTCTTCTTACTACAACAGATCCTTCTTAAGCTGCACAAAACCGCCTTAATATAGCTAGAATAAAATTGAAAAGACGTGCCGGTACAGCAGGGGTTAACAGTCTATTCTGGCAATTATTAGACGATCTTATAAAGCTTAGGAAGGATCTGCGATAGTTAAAAGGGTAAAGACTGACCCAACCAACCCTCTGACTTCCATATACCTTTCCTACTCTGAATCAAATAGTTTAATGCTAGCCAAAATAACCTGTCGAAATGCTTCATAATCCTCAAGGAGTTAATGCCTTTAACCCCTTTAGCACCGTGACCCCTTTATACCTTTGATTCTAGACGATTTTATGCAGTTTAAAAAATACCTATTTTATTGAGACCGTATGTACGTACCCCCTTTGAGTCCTAGAAGTAGATTATAAGCAAAGGAAAAGCGCCTAATGGTAGCCTGAATAAGATGAATATTACGTCATGGTGCTTATTTTTTTTTTCTTCTATATTCCAACTACTCCCTCTCGGGCATAGGCTGAGAGTCTGTACATTCAACCGTTCTACATTGAACGGAGAAGCTCGTGAGGTCTCTTTCCAGTCTAGGGGGTGGGACATGTGAAGCACTTTTTAGCTGCAACCAGCCCAGCGGCCTGCCATCTTGCCTTCACAGGATGCATGGGGCTTACGGCTCGAAGCAGCCCTATCTCTGAAGCTGCCTCACTCCAGTGCTTCACTGTCTCATCTCCTAGACTTGGACCCTCACTCTCAGAACGCCACCTATTGAGCAATGAACTCACTAGGCATTGCACCCCTGTAGCATATTTTGAATATGGGAATATTCATGCAGTGCTATTTAATCAGGGAACAATGAGGGTATTTATTTGGCGTTTTGGTGGGCTTTGTGGTAATGCACTGATACTACGTAAAGCACAAATTCCATCCCAATAATATCTTCCCATTGACATATCGGGATTTGAACCCGGTTCCATTGGATTACCAGTCCAGTGGCAAGACCACTCCACCACACCTCTCCTAAAGATGAAGGGGTTAAGGGGGATGGATTATCGATTGTATTTAAATGAAAGGGTTGACAACAAAAATAATGTCGTTCAAGCGGTCCATAACTTCATGGGCAGTTAAACCAACAAAAGCAGCACAAAACAATACATTCATGAAAACAAAATATATAAACAATTAATACAACAATAACAATAAAAACAATAAAATCATCCTTCCAAGCGTTTATATTTTGTTTAACCCTTTCTGTACCAGCGATGTCTGTTATGTTTCATTTTAGCTATATTTAGACGATTTTATGCAGCTTAGGAAGGATCAATGGAGATAGTACGGAACCTTACTATTGCTAGAGATCCTTCCCAAACTGAATATCATCGATTAGTAGTAGACAGAAAAGAAACAGGATGCGGTGACACAGAAAGGGTTGATAAAGAGTTGTTGTTGTTATTGATGTGCCTATTGATTGTTTGAGGCAGGCGGACAGTTGGTCAAGGTTAAGAGGGGATAGTTGGTTGTTCTGGTCCCTCTATTCCCTCATGAGTTTTGACATTTTAAGACATTTGCCCCATTAGTTTGGCGACTTTAAAACCTTTCGCCCCATTTATTTGTCTATTTTAAGACCTTTCGTGCCATTTAGGTGTAATTTATTTTTTCCTGGCAAGCAATAGCGATCCTGTAATTTAGAAGGAACATGCGGAACATTTTTCTATTGAAGAATATACAAACCTATATCGAAGGGGGGTCTTGGGGGTATTTTATTTAAAGGTTGATGGAGATCTAGAGAGGAAACTAAGAACCTCCCCATAAAAAAAATAAAAAAAAAATATATATATATACATTTTAACCCTTTGCTTGTAGGGTTGGCCATGGATGACCGTACCGTGGACAAGATTTTCTCCGGGAGTTTGGAGACTCTGCCGCCCGTCAGCTCCAAGGTCTGCCGGATCTTCACCTCTTCCACTTTCACGGGTAGGTCGTTATACTTATACTTAACCCTTCCAGCCCCAGCAACGTCCTTTTCATTATATTCTGTTCGGCCAGGCAGCTTGGGGAACAACAACAACAACAACAACTATTAGATGATCTTTTTCAGCCTTGGAAGGATCTGTGGTAGCTTAATGGATTAATTGAGATAGTTTGTAGGTCCTTCCTAAACTTAATAAAATCATCTAATAGTTGCCATAATATATTATATATTATTATTTTTCTTTTCTTTTTGTGCAGACATGTTGATGGAGCGGAACACCCTGATGGCGGAGGTGTACCCGCGGCTGAAGGAGTTCTGTCGGGAGAAACACGGGTTAGAGTTCCAGGTGGTGGACATGAGGTGGGGTGTGAGGGATGAGGCTACAGACGACCACATGACCACGGAACTCTGCATGAGGGAGATTGATAACTGCCAGAGACTCTCCATGGGGCCTAACTTTGTCGTGAGTTATTTCAGTCTTTTGTTTCTACATTGGGGGCTTCATATATACATTATTGCATCACCTCGAGGATTGTTGTATTAAATAATATTATCTTACACCTAGGGGATTGAGATAATTCGACACTTAATCATGGACCCTTCATAAACCCTTCTTATCCAGGTACTTTCTGTCGTTGTTATTGGTATTCCCCACCCATAACTGAGATATATTTAAATATATGGACAATATATGAATATTACAGCCACAGAGCATAACTTTGTGCCTTGGAATGATAAATTCCCGTGACAATATACCACTATGGACGGTATTCACTATTTGACTTATTTCAGAGTCGAACTTTGGGTTACACGAATAACGAACTCAAAGGAAACTATACTAGATCACTTTCTGCGTTACGTTAGAATGCTAATAGCTTTGTAATATACTGTATGTTTCCGTAATAAGTAGATTGACTTAAATATGTAATAACAATCCAGACATGACTAAGTTTTTGCATTCTGCATTTATATTATCATAGATAAGGTATTATTAATGGTATGCGTGTACTGTACGTCAATGTAGGGTTGCCCAATTAAGTTGTGTTCCTCGTTGTGATCTTATGTGTGAAAGTTAGATAGTATAAATTAATTGCCAGTGTGGTTTCTTTTGATTATCAGTTGACTAATCAGATGAGTTAACTACTATATAAGAAACTACACTCGTTATTCAATAATACACATTATGTGTCTATGTATAAAATCACAGAGAGGAACAGAACTTATGTGGGCAACTGTACAAGTATTGTTTACGTGAGGTGTTCAAACAGTCACTATCTTCCATAACACTTCTTATCACCAATACCACGGGGATCAATAATTACAGTACTATAGGTAACGCCAACGAACTTGACAATAATCTGGACCACTTAACTTCTTATAACTCAAAATTAATTAAATCAATCGTGCTGACATTTCTCTCATTTGGGTAGAGTCCACCAGGATATTATAAGTGTGGAAATGTACAGCCACTTTACTCAACGTATTTCTTAGTTACGAAGAGGTCAGGGATCGAGATAATTGTCAAGTTCGTTGGCGCTACCTAGACCACACTATAACGCCGTGTTCATTCTAATACCTAAACAATTCAGGTTTTAAAATATACCAGCCAGACTATTAGACGGACTAATGAGGAAGTAAGAAGGAGGTGTGGTGTGGAGGTAGATGTGCTGGAAAGTGTGAAAAGGAACAACTTGAGCTGGTTCGGCCATATGGAACGTATGGAAAGCGAGAGAATGACTAAGAGGGTGTACGAGAGCGAGGTGGAGGGACAGAGAGGGAGAAGTAGACCGAATGAGAGGTGGAAGGATGGAGTGAGGAAGTACATGAATGAAGGCGGTGCTGGTTGGGGGGAGGGGCGTCGACTGACTGGGGACAGAGGTGCATGGGGGCGGTTCGTTCGTGGCTACCCCTTCGGGGATCACGGCGTCAGGCAATAGATAGATAGATAGATTAAACAATCTAAGTTCAGTTTAGTTGCCGTTAACAATGCAAAGTAGATTCGAAATTTTGTAAACAATAATGATATCGATAGAAAATTGTGCCACTTCACCTTCACTTATACAGCCCCTACTATGTATTATTTCCTCTACTGCACACTCTACCTTACCTATTGTGTTCCTCATTAGCTATAACCTCCTGGGGGTCCTGTGGTACATTGGTTAGTGTGCACAGCTCACAACCAACTGGGGTTCGATTCCTGAGCAGAACGAGGCGGATGGATAGTCTCACATCTAATGCTTCTGTTCACTTAGCAATTAATAACAAGATGGAGTTGGTGGAAATTTATGATGCTCCATCTGGGAAGGTAAACTTCGGTAACATTATCTTTACCAAACAAAGTTTGCTGAGATTATGTGTTTGTCACTGTCTGTTATTGTTCATTTGTCTGTCTGTGTCAATGTCTGTCTGTGCGTGGTTGTAAGCAGGATTTCTAAGCAAAACTAATGGATGGATTAACCCTCTCACTCTCGCTTAAGTTACATGGAAATTTATTACCGCTACCGTTCACTCTGGGACCTGGGATCTAGCTGGAGAGCCAGTGGAGACCCCAAATGGGCTTGGGTCTCTTGGTATTTCTCCTGGACGACCTAGATGTGTGTTATTTTGTGTGTTTTTTTTCTTCTGTTGTGTTGTGATGTCCCTGTTCGGGCTCTGTCTCGAGTCCCCCCGCCGAAAAAAAAAAAAACGCTCGCTCAGAATATGTAGTTATTCCATGCCGTTCTTTTCTGATGTAACTGATCGACCAATCTGCGTCAGAATATGTCTGGTTCCGGGGTTGGTGTTGCGCGCCCCTAATAGTTATTCTGTGTCCTCATCCCCTGGACAGTTCTTCGGTGGTCAGAAATACGGCTACCGGCCCATCCCCACCGTGATCCTGGGTTCTGAACTGTTGATGTTACGAGAGGCCCTGATCACCATGGGGGTCGACATCATCCTTATTGACACCTGGTACAAGAAGGACTCCAACGCCGTGCCTTTCGTGTACATCCTCCAGCCTATTTCCTCGATATTAGTCAACTTTAATAATAAGGTGAGCTTTGGAGAGACGTCTTGTATTGATAATAATAATAATGGTAACAAAAATACAAAATAAGACTAAAACAGAAGGTCCCACTCCCACCCTTTTCCCATTCTTAAGTAAGCCTAATAAGCTTGAAGTAGTCTTGTATTAATGGTACCATATTTCCAGGTCAGTTATAAGACCATTTCAAACTGCACACCTTTAAAAATTACAGTTTATATTTAATTCCAAACCTAACTTAACCTTATCTAGCTTAGCAGTATTAGTTAAGGTGGCACTAGTTGAAATGGCCTACCGGTCCTGTCTCCAGCATTACTGATTGACAAACAACAACAACAACAACAACAACGACAATGCAACATTTATGCCTTTAGTCTACATCACTTAGCCCACACCCTTGATTTTAGTTTAACTTTAATCATTAGGAGAGTTTTGGATTGACAGTTGGCATATAACTACTCACCAACCTCCAACCTACCTGACAATCCACACACACACACACACACACACACACACCTACCCATGGTATAAAGATTAGTCTCTTGAGTCTTTACCATGAACCCACCTTCCTACTCACAATTAATCTCCCCCCTCTCTCTGTCCATCTATCTACCCAAATGTCCATCCTCTCTCTCTCTCTCTCACTCTCTTACTCCCTCTCTCTCTCTCTCACTCACTCACTCTCTGGCTCTCCCCCCACCCCCCAGCGAGTACCGAAGCTCCAAGCCCAGGACCAAGCTACCTGGTGGGATACCTTAGCCAAGATGCAGAAGCTACTAAGGAAAGCCGCCCAAGCCTGCTACAACACCCACAAGATGGACAAGGAGGCCATGCATAACTACTTCATGTCAGGTACGAACGGTCATGAACAGTCTATAGTAGTTCTCTCTCTCTCTCTCTCTCACACACACACACACACAACTCTCTCTCTCCCAAGCCTACTACAACACTCACGAGATGGACAAGGAGGCCATGCACAACTACTTCATGCCAAGTACGAACGGTCATGAACAGTCTATAGTAGTTCTCTCTCTCACACACACACACACTCTCTCTCTCTCTGCTACAACACCCACCAGATGAACAAGGAGGCCATGCATAAACGAACGGTCATGCACAGTCTATAGTGTCTCTCTCTCTCTCACTCACACACACACGCACACACACTCTATCTCTCTCCCAAGCCTGCTACAACGCCCACAAGATGGATAAGGAAGCCATGCACAACTACTTCATGTCAGGTACGAACAGAAGGAAGGCTGGGAAAGAAGATACACATTTCTTTAGTCCTTTTTATTCTTTTAAGCTATACCTATGTGTGTGTGTGTGTGTGTGTGTGTGTGTGTGTGTGTGTGGTGTCGTGCAGGTTATATACTGGCTCTCCTGACTTCAGGTCAGGAACACTAGCGCTGTCTCATTCTCTCTCTCTCTCTCTCTCTCTTCTTTTATAAATTTAATCTTCATCATAGCCATCATTAACATCTTCTTTGTAATGTTTTTGTTGACCTGAAAGGAAACAAGGACGGTCTTGGAGAGAGAGAGAGGGGGGGGGGGGGGGGGCAATAGTTACCATTTGAAGATATTCAACCCCTTGAGGATCATGACTCGTTTTGACAGTTTAATCTGGCTATCATTAGATAATTGTATACAACTGAGGAAGGATCTGTGAAAAATGAAAAGGGTAATGGCTATCTCACTTATCCTCTTGACTTACATATACCCTTCCTAATCTAAATAAAATCGTCTAATGTTAGCCAGAATGAACTGCCAAAACGCGTCATAATCTTCATGAGGTTAAACGCTCTACGACATCAGAATTTTTGACAATATTAAGCCACTCTACAATATTCGACCACTTGAAAATATATTCGACCACTTGAGGATATTCGTCACATCAGTAAATTTCGACGGTTTGGAGATATTGGTCAGCTCAGAAATATTGGACTGTTTGGCGATAATCGACCGTTCAGCGATATGCAACAGGGTTAACAAGATTAATAGTACTCATATGTCTCGTTGCTTTTTCTGGATCCCCTTATCCCTCATGTTTAGCCCCATTAGTTTAGAGATTTTAAGACGTTTACCCCATTAGTTTGGTAATTTTAAGATCTTTCGCCCTCACTGTTTTGTCAATATAAAGAACCTTTCATGCAAAATAGGTGTCTATTTATTCCTGGCGAGCGATAGCCAGCATGTGATTTAAGATGGACGGGCCTTCGGCGGGGACAATTCTCGAAAATGTACATATTTATTTATTTATTTTTTCATTTTTTTTTTTTTGGGGGGGTCTTGGGGGTGGTTTTGTTTTAGCTTGATGGAGGTCTAGGGAAGAAACTAAAAACATATATTGATACGCAAATAAATACGCCCATCCCTCCTTAAGCTTTTCAATTCAACGATCACTTTACCATTCCATTCTCGCTGCCGCCAGACGCTTTTATTACTATATAAGGACGCCCTGGATGCATGTATACTGAACCTAGGCGTGTTCTGGCCAGGGTCAATTGCTGGGTCAGGTTGCAATCTTGGGGTCAATTATTGGATTGTGGTTGAATTGGTGGTTGTTGTTGTGAGGCGGGTGATGGTGATGTATGAGGGATTTACTTAGATTTATATACGATTTACACTACCACTATCACCACCACCACTACTATCACTACCACTACCACCACTATCACAACAACCACCACCACCACCACTACCACTACCACTATCACCCCTACCACCACCACCACTAAGGATATACAGTAATAACACCTCTTATACCATCTTCCATGACTCAGTTTTATAACCTCCCAAGTTTAAGGTAAATTGGTGATAAGTCATAATTTTATCTGAGTCAGGTCATTAAAAAGCAGGAAGGGGATGAAAGAAATTGAAAAGAGTTGATGAAGACATTCTTTCGATTAGTTTTCATATTTCTTGATAAGTGGCAGTATTTTTGTGTTTAACTTAATAGATACACTAATTCAGTAACAAACACATTATGTTATATTGCCTTCAGTAAAAAAATACCTTAATATTTTCTTCATTACGTGTTACTGTACGATTTAAAGCTTGAAATATAAAAACATAATTGGTCTACAATAAACATACAAGTAATGCTTTTTGTAAGTTAAATATAAACATATTTACATGAATAGTAAGATAGATAAGCAGATAAACAAATATATATATATATATATATATATATATATATATATATATATATATATATATATATATATATATATATATATATATATATATAGAGAGAGAGAGAGAGAGAGAGTGAGTGAGTCAATATCGTCAGCGAATTGAAATATATCGTGATCCTTGTGGATAATCAAATATATTATGCAATTTCAGAATCATTATATCCTACTGAGCCGTGTGTAGGGTGGATATTTGGTCGTCGCGCTTTCTTTCTTTCAGTGATATATAGTATTAGATTATCTTTAGAGATAATTATATTTATTTATTTATTTATTTATATATTTATTTATGTATGTATATTATATATTGTTTTATTTATTTATGTATTTATTTATTTATGTACCTGTATGTATTTTGTATTTATTTATTTATTGATTTATGTATATATTTTATATTTATTTATTTATTTATGGATTTATGTATATATTTTATATTTATTTATTTATTTATGGATTTATGTATATATTTTATATTTATTTATTTATTTATTTATTTATTCATTTATGTATATATTTTGTATTTATTTATTTATTTATTTATTTATTTATATATATATTTTTGTTTTGTTTTACCTACCCCGTCTTCCTTGGCCTTGCTCCCCTCTTAATTACTGGCTCATTATTATTCCCGTCATGTTAATTCATGAACTGCTAGAACCTGTGCAAAATAAAAGGTGTCTCACTTACACACAGAGAAGGCGGGTGTCTCACTTACACACAGAAACAGACACACACTCTCTCTCTCACACAGACACACACACTCTCTCCCTCTTCGCATGCACCAGCCCCCCATAACGCCCCCCCCCCCCCCAACACACACACACACACCGTTTCAGACTCTCAGGTATGTTAATTCGGGTTTTATCTTCCGTAATGCTTATATACCTCGCTGCACGTTCTTTCTGTTGGGGTAACAATGGGGAATAATGAAAGGAAGGGCATACGAAAGTATTTATTTAAGGCGGGTCACCTGCTATCTTTCTCTCCTTTTCTCTCTTTCTCTGGCTTGTATCCATTTGGCCCCATTCAGCCTACTGTTTTTAGATGCTTATCCCCATCCAGGTGTCGATTTCTTCCTGGCGAGAGATAGCGAGCCATCAATGTATGGAGAAATCCGGCTTCGCCGGAGACATTTCTCTATCGAAAAATTTACATATTTAGCCTGCTGTCAAAAACATGTTTACAAATATGCTGGCTCACTCTCGCTCGCCAGGAAAAAATCGACAACTAGATGAGGATAAACGTCTTAAAACAGTAGGCTGAATGGGGCCGAATGGATACAACCCAGGGAGAGAGAGAGAGAGAGAGAGAGAGAGAGAGAGAGAGAGAGAGAGAGAGAGAGAGAGAGAGAGAGACATAAACAAGGTGGGCCTCCTTAAGCTTAAACCCTCCTCATGATGTCTGCCTGTTTGGCTTCTGTCTGTCTGTCTATCTATCTATATCATTCTGTCTGTCTATCTATCAATATATATATCTATCTCATTCTGTCTATCTATCTATATAATTCTGTATGTCTATCTATCTATCTCATTCTGTCTATCTATCTATATATATAATTATGTCTGTCTATCTATCTATGTAGCTATATATCTATCTCATTCTGTCTATCTATCTATCTATCTATTTCATTCTGTCTGTCTATCTATTTATATATCTATCTATCATTCTTTCTATCTATGTATCTAGCTACCTATATATCTATAAACAAAACAGTGGACTTCAATATGAGTCAGCAAGCTTCTGGTATGTTCCAGTGTGAATGAGACGGTCTGGAGCGGTGTGTGTAGGAACGCGCGTCATCTATACTATGGGAAGCTATAGAGGTGACGAGCAGCCTACTGACGCCATCATTCTATCGTTTGCTATCCAGACTTTGTTAACCATCTATCGACCAAGGGACAAGGGACTGGAATACTCGAAAAGGGGCTCCAGTCCTGACGCTATTCTTGACTTACAGTGTGCTGGCTTAATAATCCAGAAAGGTTGATAGCCTCTGAAGTCATATTTTAACTAACTAACTGACCAAGTGACTTGAGTCGAAAGGTGATCCAGTCCTGACGCTATTCTTGACGTACAGTGTGCTGGCTGAATAATCCAGAAGGGTTGATAGCCTCTGAAGTCCTATTTTAACTAACAACTATCGAATCCACAAGCTAGCCCATGTCTGGATGACTGAAATATAGAAAACAAATATATATGTTACCATTCTATTAATTGTTCTTGTCCATGAGAGCTAGATTAGTTAGAATATTCCCACAATGTTTCAGTTCGCCTAATGGTTAACAATAGACTATATATTTAAAAGGTTTCAGTTCGCCTAATGGTTAATATTATAAACTATGTATCTAAAATATATCAGTCTCCCTCTCATTGAACAGTAACTGAACGAGAAGTCATCAACGGTTAATAATATCAACTATGTATCTGAAATATATCAGCCTCCCTCTCCAGTAACTGAACGAGAAGTCATCAACGGTTAATAATATCAACTATGTATCTAAAATATATCAGTCTCCCTCTCCAGTAACTGAACGAGAAGTCATCAACGGTTAATAATATCAACTATGTATCTAAAATATATCAGCCTCCCTCTCCAGTAACTGAACGAGAAGTCATCAACGGTTAATAATATCAACTATGTATCTAAAATATGTCAGTCTCCCTCTCATTGAACAGTAACTGAACGAGAAGTCATCAACGATTAATAATATCAACTATGTATCTAAAATATATCAGCCTCCCTCTCCAGTAACTGAACGAGAAGTCATCAACGGGATCCTGAACGTGAAGAACACCAAGAACCACACCCTGGCCCTGGTTCGCTACATCAACAACATTAACCTGCAGAACCTCCGTCGAGCAGCCAACTTCATCGACATAGTAAATCGACAAATCGACGGTGAGGCCCTGAAACTGCTCTCTGATCTGAGGGATACTCGACTGCCAGGGAGGATCGAAGCCACCAATTATCACAGGTAATAATAAGGTAAATATGCAGGAGATGCAACAGTATAGGTAACAAATTTATAATATTAGTTTTGGGTTCCTATCATCATTTGCTTCATTGCTATATATTTTTTTATCCCCGGGAAAAACAAAAAATCTTCGGATTTTTTTCTTTTTTTTTCTTGGGATTTTATTTTGTTCATTAACCTAACCAAAAAACCTAACCTAACCTAACCTAAATGTATTTGGGGGCTATTAGGTTAGGTTAGGTTAGATTTTTTGGTTAGGTTAAAAAAAAAAAAAAAAAAATCCCAAGAATGTCTTTTCCCGAGGATTTTTGTTTTTTTATATAGCAATGAAGCATATGATGATAGGAACCCAAAACTGATAATAGACAATTGTTACCTATATTGTTGCGTCTCCTGCATATTGACCAATAACAATGATAGTAATAATATTGATAATATGTAACACCCCGTTCTTAACATTAATCATCAATTACAAATCCCAATGTACTTGAATAAACTAATGAAAGCATATGATCCTCCCGGGATTCGAACTCGGGACACCACACCCAGAACAAAAGCACCTAAACCTAAACCTAATAATAATAATAATAATAATAATAATAACCGTGCGTCCATTAACCCATTCAGTACCGGGGACGTCCCTTTTATCATATTCTGGCAACCATTAGACTATTTTATTCACCTTAGGAAGGACCTCTAGCAATAATAAGGCTTCACACTATCTCAAACAACCTTTTTAACTACCACAGATCCTTCCCAAGCTGCATAATATGTGTGTGTGTGTATATGTGTGTGTGTGTAGTATCGCCAGTGTGAGCCAGTAATAATTGTATTTATGATGCCACGTAAATATTGATTGAATTCTTTAGCCCGGTTTATTACACCGGAAGTTACTTTAAGGGGGGGGGGGGATGGGTCGGTTTTCTGGACCACTTTCTCCCTCATGTTTAGCCCCATTAGTTTTCAAATGTTAAGATGTTTGCCCCATTAGTTAGTCGATTTTAATACCTTTCGCCCTATTTCTTCGTCAATATTTAGACCTTTCGTGCTATTTAGGTGTCGATTTTTCCCCTGGCGAACGATAGTGAGCCTGATGTTGGAAGAACCAGCCTTCGGCCGGGACATTTTTCTACCGAAAAATGTACAAATTAATCTAGAAGGGAGATCTAATGGATGTTTATTGTTTTTTTTAATTCGATGGAAGTCTAGGGAGGAAACTATAAAAATAATGAATACATGCTAAAATCGCCCAAAAAGTGAACAATCTCCCCTAAATATAACCATACCCTGTTTCATTTCAACTGACGGTAAATTGCAAAGTTCCCATCAAGATTTCTCAGTTATTTTGAAGATTTTGTCGTGAAATATGGTGCTAATTATATAAACTTGGTCTTAATATGATGCAGAGACATAGTGGTTGTATATTTTTCCGTTAAGTATCGAGAAATTAGCTACTAAGGGATTCAATTTACCGTCAGATGAAATGAAACAGAGTATAGTGTATGAGTTATGGAAGATAAATTAATGGAGGTTCATTTGCATTATTGTGCTATATTTAAATACAAAATACTAATGCATTAAAATGTTATATGTTGTTCATATGAAAATAATAATATGATTTGGATAATATGCAAACATGTGTGGGTACTATAATACTTTCAGTGGGTTTTCATATATATTTGACTGCCTACATGTGTCCCTTGATGATCAAACACAAGTTCACATCTCGCTCTGTCTCCAATTTCGCAACTGTCGAGACAGTGATTCACAAAGCAATTTAGCTGTCATTATTGGAAGCAAAATCTTACAGGAGAGAGAGAGAGGGGTCACTGGTCTATCTCATAAGGTATCAAATTACTCCTGATAAAGTCTTGAGGCAGGGCAGACCAGTGTTGTCAATCCATAGGCAGTGAGGGGTCTCGATAAGATGGTTTGACTATAATAATTCCTTTGTCAGGTACTCCGTGGAATGGATCGGTCGCGAGGGCCTGGCCAAAGAGACACACGGCGAGTACCTTCAGCAGTTCTGTACGGATTTCTACAAGGGCATGACCAAACTCATCGACCGAGCTATGAGGAAGGAGGATTCGTCGGCTCAGGGACAGATCATCACAGAGATCCTCCAACATCTCCATGCCTGCAAGAACTCAGTTACGGTTAGTAATAGTGCATTTTACAAAGACTTGGTGGAGCGAACACTATACTACTACTACTACTACTACTACTACTATATTAACGTTAGCATATTGTTCCCGTAGGTGTTTTACGGTCGCGAGGAGTAGGTACAGAAGGTGGAGGACTACATCAAGGGTCCATCAGTGAACCCTCTACTCCTACTACTACTATCTTAATATTGTTTCCGTAGGTGTTTTATGGTCGCGAGGAGGAGGTACAGAAGGTGGAGGACTACATCAAGGGCCCTCAGTAAACCCTCTACTACTACTACTACTATCTTAATATTGTTTCCGTAGGTGTTTTATGGTCGCGAGGAGTAGGTACAGAAGGTGGACTACATCAAGGGTCCGTCAGTGAACCCTCTACTCCTACTACTACTATCTTAATATTGTTTCCGTAGGTGTTTTATGGTCGCGAGGAGTAGGTACAGAAGGTGGAAGACTACATCAAGGGCCCCTCAGTAAACCCTCTACTAATACTACTACTATATTAACGTTAGTGTATTGTTTCCGTAGGTGTTTTATGGTCGCGAGGAGAAGGTACAGAAGGTGGAAGACTACATCAAGGGCCCCTCAGTAAACCCTCTACTAATACTAATACTATATTAACGTTAGTGTATTGTTTCCGTAGGTGTTTTATGGTCGCGAGGAGGAGGTACAGAAGGTGGAGGACTACATCAAGGGCCCCTCAGTGAACCCTCTACTACTACACGGTGCTGGTGGCTGTGGTAAGACCTCCCTGTTAGCCAAGTGTGCCGCCAACTGTGTGGAGTGGCTCTCGCACTCTAAACCCATCCTGGTCATCCGGTTCGTGGGGACCTCGCCGGAGTCTACGGCTCTCACAGCGCTCCTTACCTCCATATGTCACCAGGTATATACATATCTAAAGTGGTCAATGTATTACTGTACTTCTCATTTCTCAACTTATTCTTCCTCTATCCAAATTACTCAACTCTTCTACTTTACTCCAGCCATCATCATCATCAATGTATTAACCCCTTTAGGATCATGACGCGTTTTGAAAGTTTATTCTGGTTGTTGTTAAATGATTTTATAAAACTTAAACTTAGGAAGGATTTGTGCGAATGAAAAGACTGTCTCGATTAACCCTCTGACTTCTATACACCCTTCCTAATCTAAATAATATCGTATATAATAGCCAGAATAAACTGCCAAACACGTCATAATCTGAAAGGAGTTAATCCCTTATATACAGTATACTGTATATATATATATATATATATATATATATATATATATATATATATATATATTGTGTGTGTATCATCATCATCATCATCATCAAATCTGACGCCCCGCTTCTAGAGGAAGCGCCCCAAAAGGGATGGCCATGGCAGAAACTGCCTCCAGGCTCCCAGACATGCCCCTCCTGACCCACTCCACAGTGTCATTTCCACTAAGTGGATTATGACCATGAACACTGAAGGAGCAGACCCAGAGCAGTCCCTCACCCGGATGGCAGTTCCACCACCGTTTTGCTGTTTTATTTACCCCAGTGGGGCCCTGGCTGGAAGCATACCAAGCACAGATAGGAACTAGTGGTCCACTGTTCCAGTGTATGTGTATGTGTTTCGTTTGCGAGTCACATTCCTGATGTGCTTGACACATACTATATAATTAGTTCACGATCATTAAAGCATGATAATAACAGGAACATTTGATACATGTTACTAATAAGTTGCTAAAAATGTACGTCCCTGTATCAATGTTTATAATGCAGTCAATAAAAAAAAATATATATATAAAATACGTTTGCCGAATGAGCATAATGTCTGGTAATCATGTGTAATAATGTGATGGGGGGTAATGTTGTGGTAATCGTGTTAATTGAGGCTTAAATAAGAACTATGACCTGCAACCCAGTAATGAACCAGTCAACACGCAATACGAGACCGCTCCCACGACACACTACCTCACTTTTATTGATTCATGCACGTAACATCACTTAACGTACCATTGTTTCATGTCACAACAACAAACAAACAAACAATCTGGACCCCCTACTCCCTCATGTTTAGCCCCATTAGTTTTCATATATTAAAACGTACGCTCAGTAGTTTGGTGTTTTTAAGACCTTTTTTTCCAATCTATTTGTAATTTTACGACTTTTCGTGTCACTTAGGTGTAATTTTTTTCCTGGCGAGCGATAGAAAACCTGTAACTTAGGAGAAACCAGCCTTTGGCCGGGACAATTTTACCGAAAAATATACAAATGTATCTGGAAGGCGTGTCTTGAGGGTGTTTTTCTTTTAATAGCTTGGTGGAGATATAAGGAGGGGAAAATAAATCTCCCATGAATAGAAAGTAGTTTTCTGGGTGAAAGAGTCAACAATGTATGTTTTTTATTTGCGTATATATTTGTATGTTTACTTTTATAATCCTGTATTTAGGGAAGTAAAAACGGTTAACTATGCATTCTTATTTATTCATATTTTAAACGGTTAACTATGCATTCTTATTTATTCATATTTTAAACGGTTAACTATGCATTCTTATTTATTCATATTTTAAACGGTTAACTATGCATTCTTAATTATTCATATTTTACTCACTTGATTACTTAAGGGGGGTGACCTGTTTTTTGTTATTTCTGTCCTTTTCTCTCTTTCTCTGGCTTGTATCCATTCGGCCCCATTCAGCCAACTATTTTAAGACGTTTATCCCCATCTAGGTGTCGATTTCTTCCTGTCGAGCGATAGCGAGCCAGCATTATATGAAGAAATCCGGCTTCGCCGGAGAAATTTTTCTATCGAAAAATGTACAAATTTAGCCTGCTGTCAAACAAAAATAAAAAATATGCTGGCTCGCTACCGCTCACCAGTAAAAAATTGACACCTGGATGGGGATAAACGTCTGAAAACAGTAGGCTGAATGGGGCCAAATGGATACAAGCCAGAGAAAGATCGAAAAGGACAGAATAAAAACAGGTCACCCCCCTTAATCCTTTATGAATATATTTACATTTGCATTTATCGCTGTATGTATAATTTTTGTGTTCAGATCTCGTACAACTACATGCTGTCGTTCGAAGACATACCAGACGACCTAGTGCCCCTCACCGCCCACCTCAAGGAACTACTCAACTGTGGAACTACCCAGCTGGTCGGTGTACATAGACTCTTTGTTGCTTGAGTTTGCCAAATTGTCACTGCACATAATTATCATATTTATATTTATTCCACTCTCAATACCTAACACCTCCCAATTAAATTAATGAAAACATGTGATCGTCCCGGAATTCGAACCTGGATTATCGCGTACAGATCCTAAACACTCTAATCATTACACCATCAAAACAGTTATACCAAATATATATTTGGAATTCTTACACCATGAGGGGTCCATTGATATAAGGTCAAATCAATTCTTACACCATGAGGGGTCCATTGATATAAGGTCAAATCAATTCTTACACCATGAGGGGTCCATTGATATAAGGTCAAATCAATTCTTACACCATGAGGGGTCCATTGATATAAGGTCAAATCAATCCTTACACCATGAGGGGTCCATTGATATAAGGTCAAATCAATTCTTACACCATGAGGGGTCCATTGATATAAGGTCAAATCAATCCTTACACCATGAGGGGTCCATTGATATAAGGTCAAATCAATTTGGACCCATATCTTAGGTTACAGGAACATTTGAAAATTGAAAAGGGGGATTTTTTAACCTGTTTTCTGACATTGGTAAACACTATTTTCCACAATAAAGCCCCATTTCATTTTCTGATGCTACTAATGGATCCAGGGAGTTGTAGTGTACTTTGGGAAGAATAGTTGTTTTTATAAATATATGCTTTCCTCGGCTATAGTCCATGGAGGATTTCAAGTGTTAAGCAATCTTTGAACAGCTGCCAAGGACACAAAAAATGTAAACAAATTGAATGATACCTTGGTAACTGCAACGTCCTAAAGAATCTAAATATACCACTATAATTTGAAAATCCAAAATTATCCAAAAAGTTGGAGCATGTTGTGTAATCATCCCTGGACTATAGTCTAGGAAAGAATGTGTGGAATAAATCCAACTATTGTTTCCAAGTACACTACACCCCTGGATTCATTAGTACCATCAGAATATATTTTAGGGCTTTTACCCCTTCTGTACGGGGCCCATCATATGACGGATTTTTTTCTTCTGTCTATTTTGTAACCTGTGAAGCAGACCAGCTGTTGCAAGCAGCGTGACAGAGCTCGGGGACATACTGAGGTATGACAGAGAGACTCCTCAGCCCTCTTCAGCATCACACATAGTGAAAACACCTAAAAATTGCTAATATTTACCTATTTTGGCCTTCGTTTGCAAGATCATTGCAAGATAACCAGACGTTGTCCTGGGATGATTCAGGCGTCATTTGAAAGCTCTATTACCGTCTTTTCATGGATATCTAATTGTATTACGCTCTGGCTTTTGCTTATGATTGAAAATGAGCAGGGAATGAAGGTAATTTTGGGCGCATATGCCCACTTTACAGGGGTTAATATGAATTTTGTTTTTTTACCCATCTCAGAAAACAGCTTGAAAAATCCACTTTCTCAATGTTTACTTTGTATTTATTTGAAATTTATGTGTATTTTTTGTGACTGTTCTAGCCGCTGCTGATCTTCCTGGACAGTGTGGACCAAGTGACGGGAGCCACGGATGCCAACCGGATGTCCTGGATACCCACACGTCTACCACCAAACGTCAAGGTGTGACAAAGAATATATGCGGCCACAGGGTTTAAGTAATCCGATGAGCAGTGTCAGTTTTGTAAATTGTCTTAAGGATTTTTTTTTTTTTTTTTTGCTATTCGTAGGCCAGAAATCTCGACTTGTATCCTGTAACTCAAACAGGGCTAGAGGAAATGGGCTGTAACTTTTCACACCTGTTTCCTGGCTGAATCCTCCCAAATGGTAGACATATTAGCTTGTTTACTTTTTTTTTTTTTTTTTTTTTTTTTTTAATCACCAAGGACTACAAGTTCTATTGGCGCATGAAGGTGATGTCAGAAGGAGTAAAGTTAAACCTCTCTAATCATGTTATATAATAAGTGTTATGGACATTTGAATACCATAGTCTCTAGTCCACTCATAGAAATTCGTGAACCCCCTGTATTTTTATTATAACCATCTGGGATTGAATTTTAGATCAAATTTGTTTTTCAATAAATAGTATGTACAGTTTTGTACTTGATGTATAGAAAATTATATTAATAAATTCGTTTCTAGAGATCTACTTCCATAATTAGAAATAGATGAAGTCCACAAATGTTTATGGGTGGGCTAGAAACTATGGCATCCGATTGTACCCCTGCGGTGTCATATAATAATACCAGATAAATAGTGTCATCGCTCACTTTTCACGTGTCAGATCGTAGTGTCATGTGTGTCAGAGGAGAATGCCCCGGTGTTCTCTAAGATAACTAGTGTCATAACCCCCCTGTCGTGTGTCAGATTGTAGTGTCATGTGTGTCAGAGGAGAATGACCCGGTGCTCTCCAAGATAAACAGTGTCATAACCCCCCTGTCGTGTGTCAGATCGTAGTGTCATGTGTGTCAGAAGAGAATGACCCCGTGCTCTCCAAGATAATTAGTGTCAGATAAGTAGTGTCATAACCCCCCCCCCCCTGTCACGTGTCAGATTGTAGTGTTATAACCCCTCTTGTCACGTGTCAGATCGTAGTGTCATGTGTGTCAGAGGAGAATGACCCAGTGTTCTCCAAGATAAGTAGAGTACAAAGGAAATCAAGCAACAACAGATCTAGTGACCCTTCTAGGTTGCTTGTCCTCCAAAACACTGAGGATCAAGTGTCCAAACAGTGGTTTAGAGTGGGTAAGGGAACATTGGAAAGGGAACTACTGCCCTGCCACTAACGTGGCAGGACTAGGAAGTTAGTAGGGGACATATGGGTTAGTAACTGAGGGGAGGATAAAGTTATTCATTTACAAACGCAGTCAGTCGCGGGTTTGATGCGAGATATTTGTCTAGGCGGAATTTAAATGAATCAACGGTGCTGCAGTCTATAACGTCTCGGGGAAGCCCATTCCACAAGTTGACAACTCGATTGAAGAAGAAATTCTTAGATTCGTGCGAGTTAAAAGATTTACCAATAATTTTGCAACCGTTTCCCCGCGTGTAATTAGATTGGTCGATAGTGAAGTACTTACTACAGTTCATATTGTCGATGCCTTTGATGATTTTGAACACTTGAATTAAGTCGCCTCTTAATCTGCGCTGGGTTAAAGGAAATAGATTTAATTCTCGAAGACGCTCTTCGTATGGTTTGTTCTTTAGGCTAGGTATCATTTTGGTAACTCTACGTTGAACTCGTTCTAGCTTGTTTATATCTTTTTGGTAATAAGGGCACCAGGATTGAACGCAGTATTCCAGAAGAGGGCGGACTAAGGAATTGTAAAGGGTTAGGATAACTTCTTTGGATTTATGCTCAAATGACCTGCCTATAAAGCCAATTATTTTGTTTGCCTTCTTAACAACTTCTGAACATTGTTGACTCGGTTTTAGGTTACTCGATATTGTTACTCCCAGATCAGTTTCTCTGTTTACATTCTTAAGCTGAGTGCCATTCATCGAATAGTTTGCTTTCTCATTTAGGTATCCGACATGTAGTACTTTACATTTATCCGCATTGAAACTCATTTGCCAAATTTGGGCCCAACATGACAATTTATCTAGATTGTGTTGCATATCGTCAACTTGTTCTTTTGAGAGTACGCTATTTGCAATTTTTGTATCGTCAGCAAATTTTGAGATTGTGCAGGTGAGACCCTCATCTATGTCGTTGATGTAAATTAGAAAGAGAATTGGTCCTAGTACCGATCCCTGGGGTACCCCGCTACTTACATTGGTCCATTTAGATGCCTTACCGTTTATGACTACCCTTTGCTTTCTGTTGCTGAGCCAATTTTCTATCCATTTCAACACACCGTCTTGTATTCCATGCGCTTTTAGTTTTAGCAGTAAACGTTTGTGGGGAACTTTGTCAAAGGCCTTTTGAAAATCAAGGTATATAATATCTACAGCTTTACTCTCATCGTAGAGGTTGAGGATATCGTGGAAGAAGTCTAAGAGGTTTGTTAAACAGGAACGTTTTTTACGAAAGCCGTGTTGAGTATCTTTAAGTATGTTATTTTCCTCCAAGTGATTTACGAGTCTGTCTCGTATGACCGTTTCTAGCATTTTACATACAACTGAGGTTAAGCTAATTGGACGATAGTTACTGGGTAGGGATTTGCTGCCTTTTTTGAATATCGGTGTTACGTTGGCTAGCTTCCACTGATCAGGCATAGTTCCAGACTGCAAGGATTTATTGAATAGTAATGTCAGTGGTTTGGAGAGCTCATTCTTAGCTTCCTTTAGAACTCTAGGCGAGATTGTATCAGGTCCTGGCGTTTTATTTACCTTGAGTTTATCTAAACAATTCAATACTTCTCTCTCTGTAACGGTGATATTGCTTAGAACATCTGAATTATCAATCTGAATCGGCGATGGTGTAGGGATATCACTGAGGTCTTCTGTTGTAAAAACTGATGCAAAGAAGGTATTGAGGGCATTACTCATTTGTACTTCGTCTTTGGTGTATTCTCCTTTTTCATCGACTAACGGTCCAACAGTTGAAGTAACTACTTTTTCTTTCTGATATAACTATAGAATTCTTTCGGGTTTGTTTTACTTTGATTCGCAATATGTAACTCTAAGGTCTTTTTACTTTGCTTAATTAACTTTTTGGCTTTGCGTCGTAGCTCTACAAATTTCACCCGTTCTTCGTCATTTTGTGAGGATTTTAATCTATCATTAGCACATTTTTTAGCAAGCAGGCAGTTTGATATCTTTATTCCACCATTTGGGCTTATTATTATGGCCTGGACGCCGTATTTTCGATGGTATGCAGTCTTGCACTGCTTTTAGGTAAGTGGTTTCGAATAACTTCCAAGATGTATTTATGTCGTTATTGTTAATTAAAAAGCTCCAGTCAGTTTCTTTAAACATAGCTCTAAGTTTATGGAAGTTTGCTTTCTTGAAATTAGGCACTTTTTCGATGCTACTATTTGGTTCGTTACTAGTAAACTTTAAAGTGAAAGTTATCGTACGATGGTCGCTGTTACTGAATTCATCACCAACATTCAAATTCTCTATCAATTCTTCTTTTGTTGCAAGTACAATGTCAAGAACGTTATTACCACGGGTCGGCATTCGAACAAATTGATAAAGCGAACTCTCTTGCAAGTTCGTATACAAGTCATGTCCGGAGTGTGAAGTAAGAGTATCGCCCCACTTGGTCACAGGTAAATTAAAGTCGCCAAAAATTACGGTATCTTGTGAGTTACTTACATCTGCAATTTGTTCGTAAATTTCTCGGTCAGTTTGCACTGATTGAGCTGGAGGTCTGTATATTAACGCAAGTATTATTTTTGTACCTTTATTATTCTTTATTAGCACAAAAGATGTGTCGACGTTCACAATTTGAGGTTTTGACACGAGGGTCGGGTTAAGACTTTCTTTGATATAAAATAAAACGCCACCTCCATTTTTATTTATTCGGCTGTTCTCAAACATTACATAACCGGGAAGTGAATACTCTGCTAAAAAGTCTCTATCTTGTGTATTGAGCCAAGATTCTGTTATGCCAATCACATCATAATTTTCTGTAAACACTAGTTCCTCTAAATCTGAAAATTTATTGCGTATGCTACGAGCGTTTGCATAGAAAACCTTTAAAGTTGCGGTTTTAGAACTCGCAGATCGTTCTTTCATCGAATTTTTGGTTCTGGTCGGATCTACATTTACATTCATGGCTGTCCTCGGTCCTCGGTCGTTATCCCTGACGATTTTGAATTTGGGTCGTGTTGGTGGAGCTTTATCCAAATTCGCGGTTCTTGACGGATTAGTATTTAATTCCTTTGTAGATTGCCGTCCTCGCTGTCTTCGGTCCTCCTTCCTGGTTGTCCTGTGCTGAGTCGATTTCTTCTCCGAAAATCCTTCACCGCATCGTTGAGAAGACGCCCAAAACGCGCTGCTCCCACCTGGTTCAGATGAACTACAGTGTCATAAACCCCCCTGTCACGTGTCAGATTGTAGTGTCATAACCCCTCTGGTCACGTGTCAGATCGTAGTGTCATGTGTGTCAGAGGAGAATGCCCCGGTGCTCTCCAAGATAAGTTGTATCATAATCCCTCTTGTCACGTGTCAGATTGTAGTGTCATATGTGTCAGTGCCCTCCAGGATAAGTAGTGCCAGATAAGTAGTGTCATAACCCCTTGTCACGTGTCATGTGCGTCAGTGCTCTCTAAAGTAACTAGTGCCAGATAAGTAGTGTCATAACCCCCCCTTGTTACATGTCAGATCGTAGTGTCCTAACCCCATGTCACGTGTCAGATCGTAGTGTCATAACCCCTCTTGTAACGTGTCAGATCGTAGTGTCATGTGTGTCAGAGGAGAATGACCCGATACTCTCCAAGGACTACACTCTACTTCGTCGCATGATCGATAACCTGGACAACTTTCTGGAGGTGACAGCGCTCGGGGAGGACCTCGCTATGGTTATTATCAAGTCAGTAGATTCTGTTCAATAATGTCCTTATTCACCAAACCACCAATTAACTTAAAAGTAAACCTAATTAATGAAATAAATGAAACTAATGAATATATGTGGTACTCCTAGGACCATTATTGTGCTCATCAGAATATTATTTAAAAGACGATATCATGCTTGAGAAGGTCAATGTAATATTTGTCGACTGTTTTTACTACTACTACTACTACTACTACTAATAATAATAATAATAATAATATTTACAATAACAACAACAACAACAACAATAATGATAATAATAATAACAATAATACTACTACTAATAACAACAATAATAATGATAATAATAATAAGAATAATTATAATAATACTAAAAATTATGATTAGTATTAGTAGTAGTGTTCTTCTTCATTCTTCTTTAACGTTTGTTCTGCCTGTTTCTCCGTCGTTCAGGAGGTGGATGAACACCGGCCACCGCGACCTGAACAACTACCAGTGGCGGGTGGTGAGTAACGCTATCTCCCGCTGCTCCCTCCCCATCTTCGTCAAGTTGGTCTTCGCCGAGATCTGCCGGTGGAAGTCCTACAGCAAACCCCAGGATACCTACCTCGCCTCTAATGTTATGGACTCTATTATGATGCTCTTCTCTAAGGTGGAAGTTAAGGTTAGATGTTTATTATTGTTGTTGTTGTTGTTATTGTTATTATTTTATTATCATTATTATTTTATTATTAAAGTTTGTTAACCTGTAGGATTGTCATACCTTGGCCCTTTAATAAGTAACACCCCGTTCTTAACATTAACCATCAATTACAAACCCCAATATACTTGAATAAACTAATGAAAGCATATGGTTCTCCCGGGATAGTGCAGGGTATGTTTGCATGTGGCCACCTTCAGGCGATTTTATTTATGGGGGGGGGGGGGGGGGAGGTTACTGTGGGTGTTGGTGAGTTCGAGGTACCTCAATAATCTCTCTGACTCCCAAATGCTCTCCCTAGCTTGAATTCAGTCTTCAGGGTGTGGCAAATTGTGCAAGGTTCTACATCTTCTGAGTGAATGAATCAAGTACCTAATGTTCGTCATACAACTTCCTTTGATGATATTTCCTCTTCTTTTAATGCTTACATTACATTATTTTGCTGTATCTAACAACTAATGTAATGTCTCAGCCCATTTGTGGGTATAAATAAACAATCAATCAATCAATTATAGTTTGGATGCTAATGTGAGAAGCTGTGAATAGGCCTACATGAATAGGGGCATAGCTTTCTACAGACTCCCGTTTTCTTATGTTCTTGTGTTATCAATGGTCGTGCATTTAATGCATTATTGTACAATCGACCAAATAAGTGATGTTTTGGCACCAAATATATTTTGATCAATAATTAGTATCAGCATAATCTAAACATTGTTATTTTGTTTTTAAATTTCGAGTGAGATATACAAACATGTTGCTACACTTACTCACCCTATTCAACATTTGACATATATTAATACAGCACAGAGCGAGCCAAACGTAATGACAGCTGAGACATGACTTATTAGCTCTACCGTACATGACAGATCTAAGCAATTAACTAAATGAACAAAGGATATGTATGTATGTACACGTACAGTATGTATGTATATGCTCAGACATACACCCCATTGCTGGGGGTAGCCGACTCTAGACAGAGCCCGAACGACAGAAACAACATTCAAGGGTTCTAATTCTCAGGGTCCGGGAACACTTTCACGTTCTCTCGCCCCTTTCTCTGTCTCGATGAGTAGGGGCATTTTACATAGAATATGATTTCCACTATTTTCCGGTGCTCTTACTGACCAATCAGTTTGCTTGTAAACTTCCTTGCTGCTTCAATAATAATAATAATTAATGTTATCTTTTTCATAATGGTGCCTCTGTGGTTGGTGTTGCTGCTACGTTCCCTGCTGCTATTGCTGTTGCTGTGTGTGGTGCTGTTACTACTACATATATTGCTGGACCTTCTGCTGTGTTTGGGCACCACTGTTATTGCTGTGTGTTGTGCTGTTACTACATATATTACTGGCTCTTCTGTTGTGTTCGGGCACCACTGTTATTGCTGTGTGTGGTGCTGTTACTACTGTACATACCCTGCTGCGTCTTCTGCTGTGTTTGGGCTCCACTGTTATTGCTGTGTGTGTTGCTGTTACTACATACCCTGCTGCGCCTTCTGCTGTGTTCGGGCACCACTGTTATTGCTGTGTGTGGTGCGGTTACTACATATCCTGCTGCGCCTTTTCTGCGTTGGTGAGAGCAGCACGGGCGGCTGTTGGTGTCCCACGCCCTGGCCTACATCACCGCCAGCAAGAACGGTCTGTCGGAGTCGGAGCTGGAGGACCTTATCTCACTCGACGATAAGGTACAGTTGCCCACATAAGTTCATTGCAGCGAATAGGACTTAATGGCGTGAAATAAGAAGTGTTTCAAAAAGACCTCCCTCGCACCAGTTAGAATTATATGTTTAGATATCTATAGTCTATTTCTTTTCAACTGACGGTAAATTGCAAAGTTCCAATCAAGATATCTCAGTTATTTTGAAGACTTTGAGGTGAAATATGGTGCTAATTAATTAAACTTGGTCTAAATATGGTGCAGAGACTTAGTAAAATGTGTGGTTAAAACTGTTTGTGCCCCGCTGCCAGGTACTGGACGACGTGTACCAGTACCACATGCCCCCGGTCCGACGCATCCCCCCGCTACTGTGGACCAGGATCAGGAACGACTTGCCCAACTATCTCTCCGACTGTGAGGCGGATGGGGTCTCGGTGCTTAACTGGTATCATAGGTTAGTAACTCTTTCAGTCTCTGTCTCTCTCGCTATGTCTCTAGCTCTTACTCTCTCTCTCTCTCTCTCTCTCTCTCTCATTTTTTCCAAGACACTGCTTCCTAAACAGTTTGACCTATTATCAAGAATTAAACTACCGGGTTGTTCTTTTTTTTACTCAGACAGTTCAACGAGGCGGCCAGAAAGCGTTACTTCACCAACCAGAACCAAGCGATGT
>CM064492.1:80065863-80073215 GCA_032716605.1 Paralithodes platypus | reverse complement strand
ACTCATATGGACGCAGGAGGTTGCCGGAATTAGCAATAAGAAATAGAGTTCTCTCACTCTGATAATTTACCTCTCCAAAATTAGTTTTCTGCCCACAAACTAACTCAAAGACAACTGACAGAGGTTGAAGTAACTAAACTACACTTTTTCTTTAAGGTTTCTAAATACCCCTGATGGTAACAAAGGTTTTAAAGTATCCCTAATAGGCTCAAAATCGCATCATATGTCGGAGACGGTTAAGACCTTTCGCCCCATTTCTTCGTCAATATTTAGACCTTTCGTGATATGGAGGTATAGGATTTTTTTCCCTGTGCGGCGAAACGATATAGAATGAGCCTGTAATGTTGGAAAGAACCGGCCTTTCGGCCTGGGAAAATTTTTCTACCGAAAAATTTACAAATTAATCTAGACAGGGGGATCTAAATGGATGTGTGGTTTTTTTTTTTTAATTTTTGATGAAGGTATAGGGAGGGAAACTAGAAAAATAATGAATCAATGCAAACATTATGGAAAGTCTAGGGAGGAAGAAACTAGAAAAAAATAATGAATACATACCAAAAATTATGGAGGTCTTACGGGGGGAGGAAGGAAAGGAAACTAGGATAAAAAAAAAAAATACATGCAAAGAAATGATGGAGGTCTAGGGAGGAGGAAACTAGAAACAGCAAAATGAATACATGCAAAAATGAGTGGAGGTCTAGGGAGGCAAACTAGCCAATAATGACATACATGCAAACACTGAGGTGAGGTCGAGGGAGGAGGCACTAGAAATATAATACATACAAAAAATGATGGAGGGTACTAGGGAGAGGAACTAGAAAAAATGACATTGAATATCATGCAAAAAATGATGGAGGTCTAGGGAGGAAACTAGAAACAAAATGAATACATGCAAAAATGATGGAGGTCTAGGGAGGAAACTAGCAAAATAATGAATACATGCAAAAATTATGGAGGTCTAGGGAGGAAACTAGCAAAATAATGAATACATGCAAAAATTATGAAACAAATGAATACATGCAAAAATGATGGAGGTCTAGGGAGGAAACTAGAAAAATAATGATTACATGCAAAACTCGCCCAAAAAGTGAACCATAAGACGTGTGGTGTTTCAGGATGTGGTTGCCCCTGGTGGAAGACTTGCTTGTAGGGTGTAAATAAGACATAGTGTTCTTGTTTATGTCTATTATATTGTTTGTACCTTTGTATGACATCTGTTGTATGTCTATTGGTCTTGTAACTAATGGGTTGAAGGGGGGTCACCTGTTTTTTTTTAAAGCTTTCTCTCCCTTTCTCTCTTCGTCCCGGCGCTTGTATCACATTGCGGCCCCATTCAGCCAAACTGTTTTCAAGACGGTTATCCCCATTCAGGTGTTCGATTTCTTCCTGGGCGAGGCATGGCGGATAAGACGAGCCACGCATTGTGATGGAGAAATTCCGGATTCGCCGGGAAGACATTTTTCTATCGAAAAATGTACAAATGTTAGCTTGCTGTCAAAACAAAAACTAGATATAGTGGCTCGCTTCCGCTCGCCAGGAAATTTTTGGCACCTGGATGAGGGTGTAAACGTCTTTTTAAAACAAGTAGGCTGAGGCTGGAATGGTTAACAAGCCAAAGGAAAGAGGAGCAAAAAGTAGAAAAGTAGAAACAAAGCCGGTGACCCCCCTTAATCTAACAAAGCCGGTAACCCCCTTAATCTAACAAAGCCGGTGACCCCCCTTAATCTAACAATGCCGGTGACCCCCCTTGATCTAACAAAGCCGGTGACCCCCCTTAATCTAACAAAGCCGGTAACCCCCCTTAATCTAACAAAGCCGGTGACCCCCCTTAATCTAACAAAGACGGTGACCCCCCTTAATCTAACAAAGCGGTGACCCCCCTTAATATAACAAAGCCGGTGACCCCCCTTAATCTAACAAAGCCAGTGGACCCCCCTTAATCTCACAAAGCGGTGACCCCCCTTAATCTAACAAAGCCGGTGACCCCCTTAATATAACACAGCCGGTGCCCCCCCTTAATCTAACAAAGCCGGTGACCCCCATTATTCTAACAAAGCCGGGACCCCCCTTAATCTAACAAAGCCGGTGACCCCTTAATCTAACAAAGCCCGGGACCCCCCCTTAATCTAACAAAGCCGGTGACCCACCCGTAATCTAACAAAGCCGGTGACCCCCCTTAATCTAACAAAGCCGGTGACCCCCCTTAATCTAACAAAGCCGGTGACCCCCCTTAATCTAACAAAGCCAGTGACCCCCCTTAATCTAACAAAGCCGGTGACCCCCCTTAATCTAACAAAGCCGGTGACCCCCCTTAATCTAACAAAGCCGGTGACCCCCCTTAATCTAACAAAGCCGGTGACCCCCCTTAATCTAACAAAGCCGGTGACCCCCCTTAATCTAACCAAAGCCGGTGACCCCCTTAATCCATTAATCTAACAAAGCCGGTGACCCCACTTAATCTAACAAAGCCGGTGAGGACCCTTAATCTAACAAAGCCGGTGACCCCCCTTAATCTAACAAAGCCGGTGACCCCCCTTAATCTAACAAAGCCGGTGACCCCACTTAATCTAACAAAGCCGGTGACCCCCTTAATCTAACAAAGCCGGTGACCCCCCTTAATCTAACAAAGCCGGTGACCCCCCTTATTCTAACAAAGCCGGTGACCCCCCTTAATCTAACAAAGCCGGTGACCCCCCTTAATCTAATGTCTTGTTTGAGCAAAGTGAAAGATTTACTGTGTCTATAATCAGGTCGGGCCCATCCTGCAGCTTTGTTTTGTATGGCTACTAATATATGCATGTTATTGTGAGTGTCTGGCTCCCAGATGATGTGGCAGTATTCCAAGTGTGGCCGAACGAGTGTTTGAAAGCAAGAATGTTGATGTTTGAGTTGCACCCATGGCTCTGTTAACCTTGGCACAGATGCTGCTCCTGAGCGTGGTCCACCTCATGTCCGCTGAGAGAAGCACACCCAAGTATTTGTGGGATGGAATGGTTGGTATCTAGGTCAGTGTTATGGAGGTGGTAGGTAAAGGGAATGGGTTTGTTAGTACAGGTAAATCGAATGTGATGACATATGTTGGGTCTAGGTCATCTGTCACTTGGCTTCCCAGTTCACAAAGGCAGTTACCGGTATGTTGAAGTCTTGGAGTTGAAGGCAGTCATTCCTATCTACTATTGGCCTGTATACTAAAGCATCATCTACAAAAAAGTATAGTAGTAGAGGTGCACAACAGTTGGAGATCGTATATATAAGAAAGAACAAGCCCAAGCGGTCTATGGGTTCGTGCGGTTATGTTAACTTCGAGGCGCGTGGTGCAACGCACAGGACGAACATTTTAAAAAGGGCTCCATTACAGCCTAGATAATAGATCAGTGTATATGCATGTGACAGATCATTAAATTTGGTTCAGTAATATCTGAGAAATAGCTATTTTCAATAAGCGTCACCCTAACAACAAGAAAAACAAGACCAAGCGGACTACAGGTCTGTACGGCCGTGTTAACTCTAAGGAGCATAGCGCGACGTACGGGATGAAATTTCTAAATAGGGCTCCATTATGGCCTAGAGAATAGATCAGAGGAGCCTATATGCATGTGAAATATTAAATTTGGTTCAGTAATAACTGAACAATAGCAACTTTTAATAACCATCACCCTAACAACAAGAAAAAGTAAAAAGTAAGAAGAAGAAAAAGAACAACGTAATGAGTTGCACTTAGAGGTCCTCTCTTCAGACAGACTTAACAGAAACGACAACATGAGTAAGGCCTGGAGATCCTCGCTTCGCACAGACCTAAAAGAAGGAGTTCAAAGGACGGTACCGTACCTTGTAGAACCCCAGAGATTACATTACCGGAAGAAGAATGGCTACCATCAAGCTCAACACGCTGTTTACAGTTAGTCAAATGCATAATTATCCAGTGATGAATTGGTACCGGTATGCCATAAAAATATAATTTAGCTAAAAGTCCTCAGTGTGGGACTGTGTAAAAGGCTTATAGCAAAGTCTAAAACTATGGTATCAACTTGTCGAATATTAGGAGCTAGAAATGTTATGGGTGGTCACAAGTAACTGCGTCTCACACCACGCGCGTTTGGGTTGAAAGCAGTTCTGGGAGTCAGTAAGTTTACGTTGTCTATACAGGTGGTCCATATGTGTGTGTGTGTGTGTGTGTGTGTGTGTGTGTGTGTGTGTGTGTGTGTGTGTGAGAGAGAGAGAGAGAGAGAGAGGGAGGAGTAATAATGAGTGTTTGTTTGTGTGTGTGTGTGTGTGTGTGTGAGAGAGAGAGTGTGGGTGCTTGTGCGTGTGAGAGAGAAAATGTGTGTGAACGTGTGAGTGAGTGGGAGTGAAGGAATAGGGTGAGAGCTGTCTAAGTGTCTATACTGTGATGTTCCTATAAACATCATTGACCCGCTTTACTTTTACTTTTACTCTCTCTCTCTCTCTCTCTCTCGCTCTCTCTCTCTCTTTCAAAAACTAATCAACTCCCTCCTAATGTCTACCCTTGACCTTTTCAATCAGACAACGACAATTTTAGCTCAATAATATTATTGCACTGTAGGTACCCCCAGACGATTTTATTCAATTTGGGAATGATCCATTAAAGTTGGAGGGTTACTGGAATTACTTTCTCATAGTTTTATCCCTGGAGGTCCTTTCTATTCCAAGTAAAAATAATTTGGCACTTTATCAGAAATAAAAAGCTTCGTCGTCACGTCGTGCGATTGAAGGGGTTAGAACAGAACAGATCTGCCATTATTAATCCGATTATCTCACTCTCACTCTCTCTCTCTCTCTCAGGTGTTCGTGGAATCACTCTCCCAATAGAACAGGTGGGCGTATCAAAGTTATGCTCTCTATATTTCTATCTATCTGTATATTTATCTACCTATTCCTTTATCTATCTATATATCTATCTATATATCTATGTCTACCTATCTATATATATAAATTCCTTTATCTATCTATCTATATAATATATATATATATATATATATATATATATATATATATATATATTTATATATATATATATACCCGGTATATCTGTTTACCTATCTGTCTATATTATATATATATTCCTTTACCAATCTGTGCAGCTATATATCAGCTTACGGCCATTTTGCCCACAAGTCTTTTCGCCCAACAATGAAGCCTGTTCGCCCCAATTTTAAAGTTCGATCACCCCCATCTTGAAGTCTTTTTCGCCCACACTTTGAAGTTTGTTATCCCCCACTCCTAATTGACTTATAAAGGATGCAGATATATCTACCTCTATATTCATCTATTTAGCTCTCTCTCTCTCTCTCTCTCTCTCTCTCTCTCTCTCTCTCTCTCTCTCTCTCTCTCTCTCTCTCATTAACAACCGATACAAACTTAAATATAAAATATACAGTTGACGTTTAAAAATTCGAGTTTGTTCGCCATCTTGTAAACTCGCTATGCCAAAAATAGAAAACGATCTATGTGGGGAGGTTTCCACTTGAGGGATTTTTTTTCGAACTTCCTTCTCCCTCATGTTTAACCCCATTGCTTTTGAGATTTTAAGACGTTCGCCCCATTAGTTTGACGATTTTAAGAACTTTCGCCCCATTTATGTCACTTTTAAGACCTTTCGTGCCATTTAGGTGTCATTTTTTTCCTGGCGAGCGATAGCAAGCCTGTAATTTAAGGGGAACCGGCCTTCGGCCGGGAAATTTTTCTACCGAAAAATGTACAAATTTATCTTGAAAGGGAGTCAAAGGGGAGTAATTTTAAGCTTGATGGAAGTCTAAGAAACACACTAAAAACCTCCCCTTAAGCGTAACTACTTAACCTACGGTACACTAAATTGTATTATTTAAAATGTGTGATCCTGTTTCAAGTACCGGTATCCCTTTTAAGATTATGACGTATTTGACAGTTTATTTGGGCTATCTTTTGACGACTTTATACAGCTTAGGAAGGATCTGTGAGAATGATAAGGGTAAAGATTTTATTCTGGCTATCTTTAAGCGACTTTATTCAGCTTAGGAAGGATCTGTGGGAATGATAAGGGTAAAGACTCTCTCAATTAACCCTCTGACTTCCAGATACCCTTCCTAATCTGAAGAAAATCGTTTAATAATAGCCAGAAACCAGAACAGAAATGCGTCATGGTGTCTTTAAGAGTGAAGGTTGATTGAGTTATATTATGGTTAAATAAAAACATGGGAGTCTGCAGAAAGCCGATTGGCCCACACAAGGCAGATTCCTCTCACACCCAACCCCAATTACAAGGCCTAATTCTAGGCCCAGCTCACTAATACCATGAGGACCGACCTCACCAAAACGGTCAGAGGTCACAAAATGGGGGTCTGCAGAGCTCCGATTGGCCCACACCCGGCAGATCCCCCTCACACCCAACCCATCTTGTCCATATGTCTATCTAATTTTATCTTAAAGCTCTGTATCGTTCGTTATCGTTTTTGGTTATTAGATAATACTAATCATAATAATAGTCCTTAAAGCTAACGCATGCTAAGCCAGCTAAGGGTAGCCCAATAATTCCGATTAGGCGTATTTCCATTGGGGTCCTGTACTACCGGTACTACCCCATCCCCTTGTTCATGAGGGACGGTAACGATTCGGTGCTTGTGAAAAATCTTTAATGCGCTGAGCATTGGCGTGATCCTGGGGCCTTCTAGGTGGAAGTCCAAGACGCTAGTCACTACACCAGCGAGCCGCTATGTCTGTTCATAATATAATGGTAGCACATTATGAGGCATCATTAGATGGTTAAATAAAATAGCTACATTAACCCGTTCAGTACCGGTGACGTCCTTTTCGTTGTAAACTGGCAACTATTAGAGGATTTCGTTAAGCTTAGGAAGGACATCAAACAATGACAATTGGCTCCAGACCATCTTGATTATTCCTTTTAGGCCTACCCGCCACAGACTTTTCCTAAGCTGAATCAAATCGGCGGTAGCATTCAAGGAGACTACAGCAGGACTCTTCTTCTTCTTACCTCTGACCAGATATAGGCTATCTATAGTGTTTACTAGCCTATACCCCTTTGAAAGGACATTAGCCTAACCTAAAAACCTTACCTAACCTATCCTAGTATTATGGGTAGGGGCTGCCGCCCCCACACCCCCGCTATTTGACATCTTTGACAGATTTTTGGTGTATTTTTCTGTGAAATCGGGTTTTTTCAAGTGTCGATAACGAAATTCCTTCATGTGGACTATAATGAGAAAAATATGGCGAGTCTATTGGTCCCTATTTTCCCTAATAAATTGTTTCTAATAAGGCGGATGTAGTGTCCTTGAAGATTATCAAATCGGCTAATGATAGACACAATAAACTGTAAAAATACGTCATAATCT
>CM064492.1:79928363-80060863 GCA_032716605.1 Paralithodes platypus | reverse complement strand
ATTCACCGCTTTACAATGAACAGTGAAGCCCGTGGGGTCTTGTTCCAGTCTAGGGAGTGAGACATGTGAAGCACGTAGAGTACAACGAGCACCTGCCATCTTGCCTTCACATGAGGCACGGTGCTCACTCATGGCCCGAAACGACCCCATCTCTGAAGCCACCTCGTTCCCGTGCTTCACTGTCTCACCCCCTACACTCGGACTCTCACACTTACACACACACAACGCCACCTGTTGAGCAGATAACTCACCAGGCATTGCACCCCTATAGCATATTTTGAATATGGGAATATTCATAGTGCTATTTAATCAGGGAACAATGAGGGTATTTTATTGACGTTTCGGTGGGCTTGTGGTAATGCACTGATACCAGGTACAGTACAAATTCCATCCCAATAATATCTTCCCATTGATACATCGGGATTTGAACCCGGGACCTTTGGATTACCAGGCCAGTGGCAAGACCACTCCACCACACCTCCCCTAGTTTGTTCCCCTAGAATGTTTACAAACATTCCTTCATTAATGGTGTATAATAACATAAATACAGCCAAGCGGGGGTATCATAATTCCTTTCCAAGCCATATTTACCTCTATATATTTTTTTATTTTTTGTATATGTATATTGCGTGTGTGTGTGTGTGCGTGTGTGTGTGTGTTATTTGTCATGTTTTGAGTGGAGGATTTGCAATACTGGGTTGGTTTTTCTGGCCCCCTTCTCCCTCGTGTTTAGCCCCATTAGTTTTCAGATTTTAAGATGTTTGCCCCATTAGTTTGTCGATGTTAAGACCTTCCACCCAATTTCCTTGTCAATATTATGATCTTTCGTGCTATTTAGGTGTCGATTTTGTTTTCTTCTAGCGAACGATAAGTGAGCCTGTACTTTTGGAAGAATCGGCCTTCGGCCCGAACATTTTTTCTACCGAAAAATGTACAAATTAATCTAGAAGGGGAATCTAATGAATGCATTTTTAAAGTTTGATGTAGGTCTAGGGAGGAAACTAGAAGCATTATTAATAAATACAAAAAATCGACCAAAAAGTGAACCTATCTCCCCTTAAACGCGCAAGGGGTGTTATATATTTATGTTACGGCACTGCGATGTTGGAGGTCCGACACGGAAAGTATATATTTTAAGGGGGGATTAGTGTATTTGTTGTATTAGTGTATTTGTTGTATTAGTGTATTTGTTGTATTATTGTAGTTGTTGTATTAGTGTATTTGTTGTATTAGTGTATTTGTTGTATTAGTGTATTTGTTGGATTAGTGTATTTGTTGTATTAGTGTATTTGTTGTATTAGTGTATTTGTTGGATTAGTGTATTTGTTGTATTAGTGTATTTGTTGTATTAGTGTATTTGTTGTATTAGTGTGTTGTATTAGTGTATTTGTTGTATTAGTGTATTTGTTGTATTAGTGTATTTGTTGGATTAGTGTATTTGTTGTATTAGTGTATTTGTTGTATTAGTGTATTTGTTGTATTAGTGTATTTGTTGTATTAGTGTATTTGTTGTATTATTGTATTTGTTGTATTATTGTATTTGTTGTATTAGTGTATTTGTTGTATTAGTGTATTTGTTGTATTAGTGTATTTGTTGTATTAGTGTATTTGTTGTATTAGTGTATTTGTTGTATTAGTGTATTTGTTGTATTAGTGTATTTGTTGTATTAGTGTATTTGTTGTATTAGTGTATTTGTGTATTAGTGTATTTGTTGTATTAGTGTATTTGTTGTATTAGTGTATTTGTTGTATTAGTGTATTTGTTGTATTAGTGTATTTGTTGTATTAGTGTATTTGTTGTATTAGTGTATTTGTTGTATTAGTGTATTTGTTGTATTAGTGTATTTGTTGTATTAGTGTATTTGTTGTATTAGTGTATTTGTTGTATTAGTGTATTTGTTGTATTAGTGTATTTGTTGTATTAGTGTATTTGTTGTATTAGTGTATTTGTTTGCTCACATATGTATCTTATTATTGTTGTATTAGTTTCCTCCCTAGACCTACATCAAGCTTAAAAAAAAACCACCCGCCCAAGACCCTCCATCAAGATAAATGTGTACATTTTTCGATAGAAAAATGTTCTGGTTGAAGGCCAGTTCCTCTCAAGTTACAGGCTCGGTATCGCTCGCCAGAAAAAAGATGACACCTGAATGACACGAAAAGTCTTAAAATTGATAAAGAAATAGGGCGAAAGGTCTTAAAATCGCCAAACTAATGGGGCGAACGTCTTAAAATCTGAAAACGAATGGGGTTAAACATGAGGAAGAAGAAGAGGGACCAGAAAAACGGCCCCATCTCCCCTTAACCCACTCCACTACCATAAGTTTCACCGGGTTTTAGCGCTAGCACCTTCATACACGATTTATGGCTCTCTCTCTCTCTTTGGGAACGTAAATAAATGATGCCGTTTCCGAAGTGCCCTATAAACAATTATGGGTATAATTATATACAAGGGTTAAGGGGGGGTCACTGGCTTTATTTACCTTTCTCTCCTTTTCTCTCTTTCCCTGGCTTGTATCCATTCGGCCCCATTCAGCCAACTGTTTTAAGACGTTTATCCCCATCCAGGTGTCGATTGCTTCCTGGCGAGATACAGCGAGCCAGCATTGTATGGAGAAGCCGGAGACATTTTTCTATCGAAAAATTTACAAATTTAGCTTGCTGTCAAAACAAATATATATATATATATATATATATATATATATATATATATATATATATATATATATATATATATATACCGGCTATATATATATATGCTGGCTATATTGACACCTGGATGGGGGTAAGAGTCTTGAAACAGTAGGCTGAATGGGGCCGAATGGATACAAGCCAAAGAGAGAGGGAGAGAGAGAAACAAAGCGAGGTGGGCTCCCTTAAAAAAAGGCGTAGCATATTATATAACCAAGTGTATACAATGGCTGTACAAAGGGTACCGTTATACAATGGCTGTACAAAGGGTACCGTTATATACGATCGACACCGAAAATGTACGAATCGTCTTAATATTGACAAAGAAATGGCGTGAAAGGTCTTGAAATCGCCAAACTTATGGACCGAACGTCTGAGAATTTGAAAAATAATGGGGCGGTAGGTATGCCCTTATAATCCATTTCCGCATATTGCCACCTATACCACATCACTTACCTCGTCGTACCTTCCTGTTAAATACGGTAATCATTTGTTTAGCTCGTGTAGGTGCAATTATAGAAATTTACCCCTTAAGCTTATAATCTACCTCTAGGACTCAAAGGGGTAAATACGATCTCCATAAAACCCTCTGAACTATAGATTTGTTTCCACCAACCGACTTCACTTCTAAACTCAAATTAATTAAATCTACAAATACAATAGAGTAAAATACATGTAAATACAAATAAAATAAGTAAAATACATGTAAATACAAATAAAATAAGTAAAATATATGTAAATACAAATAAAATAAAAAATATAAATAAAATAAGTAAAATACATGTAAATACAAATAAAATAAGTAAAATACATGTAAATACAAATAAAATAAGTACAATACATGTAAATACAAATAAAATAAGTAAAATACATGTAAATACAAATAAAATAAGTAAAATACATGTAAATACAAATAAAATAAGTAAAATACATGTAAATACAAATAAAATAAGTAAAATAGAAAATGAAAAAAAAATAGGAAAAGTGGGGATTGGGCCTGAGCATATACCGGTACATACAACAAATACATGGGGCACTCCAAGGACTCAAACCTAGGACACTCCCATCGAAATTCCGCGCACTTATGCATTACGCTATCAAGACAGTTAGAGGTCCTTCCGAAACTGCATAGCATCGTCTAACTTTAGCCAGAATCAAAGGTAAAAAAGGCGTCATCGTGCTGAAAGGGTTAAGCGGGGTCATCGTTTTTTTTTTCTTTCTCTCCTTTTCTCTCTTTCCCTGGCTTGTATCCATTCGGCCCCATTCAGCCTACTGCTTTAAGACGTTTATCCCCATCTAGGTATCGATTTTTTCCTGGCGAGCGATAGCGAGCCAGTATTGTATGGAGAAATCCGGCTTCGCCGGAGACATTTTTCTATCGAAAAATTTAGAAGTTTAGCCTGCTGTCAAAAACATTTATAACAAATATGCTGGCTCACTACCGCTCGCCAGGAAGAAATTAACACCTGCATGGGGATAAACGTCTTAAAACAGTAGGCTGAATGGGGCCGAATAGGTACAAGTAAGAGAAAGCGAAAAAAGGCAGGTCACCCCCCTTAAACGGCTAGATAATTATGGACCCTTTAACTTCCCCTTTCGTACCCATGTTTTTTTTTTTTTACAGTTTAAATGTTGCAATAAATCATACCCCGTCTACTTTTTGCTTTCTCTATTTAAGATTCATGGCTCAATTTTCACCTGAATAAATGATGTTTCAGAAATATGGGCCAAATTCGAATCTATGAATAGCTGAGCCGAAACCTACCTACCAACCTACCTCCCTCCCTAAACAAGAGAGGAAAAGAGAATAAAAGAACTTGACGAAAGAACAGAAAATTAAGAACACAGGAAAAATTAGGAGAGCTAAAGTGTCTTAAAAAATGTATACAAAATGTAAAAGAAAGTAAGAAAAGTGTAACAAGAAAAGTTTTAATACTAGGAAAAAAGAAAAAACAAAAAGTGACAATATATTTTGGAAAACATGTAAATTTATAGAAAATAAGGACCCCAGTAAGAAGATGAAGAAATAATACATCTACAGTGAAGACAGAAAACTGGGGAAGGTGTAAGAAGACCAACGAGGGGCCGATACTTAAGGCTATCCCTCAACATCATCATCATCATCACAATCAAATATCTCCCTCCCCCCCTCTCTCTCTCTCTCTCTCTCCTTCCCTCCCTCTCTCTCTCTCTCCATATATATATATATATATATATACAGTATACATATATTCCCACACTTAATTTTAATTTAAGTTGTGTAGAAAAAGGTTGGTTCACTGGACAAAGCTTAAGACGTAGGCTAAACGCAATAAAAATAGCTGTGCTAAATTTAAAACTGCATCTAAAATATATTGCATGCCCAAAATAATGAAGGGTTAAAAAATTGCGTCAGAGTATCATACTGAAAGGCTCGAACTGTATCGTTTATATTAATAATATGTTGAGGTTAAATGAGGCCATTTAACACTTCTATGACCTCAAACCATTTATAATCACACACACACACACACACACACACACACACACACACACACACACACACACACACATATACATACACACACACACATACACACACACACATATACATACACACACACATATACATACACAAACACACATACACACACCTGTAGGTATAGTCTATTCGCTGTAAGTAGGCGAGAAATTATGAACTCTAACCTCTGTAACTCAAAAAGGGATAGAGCAAATTGGCTGTACATTTCCACATCTATTCCTTGATTGACTCTTCCCATATGGTAACAATATTAGCTCTATTAAGCCGGTATCACACGAGAGACTTTTTAGTCAACATTCGATGATCAACATGTTTCTGGCAACATTTCTGGACTATTTTGCACTGGTATCGGAAACTAGACTGTTGCTAGATGAATTTACGCAACCGAAATATTTAAAATGTTGACCTCATAAGCTGCCAGACCAGTGTTAAGGATAAATGTTAAGTGAAACAGCGCTCGTGTGATACCGGCTTTACTCTAGTCGTTTTTAGAGTTACAGAGGTTAAAACTTTAGAGGTCATGATTTCTCGCCTACTTACAGCGAATATCAAAGTCACGGGAGAAAAGAAATTCCTGTTTGGCAAACGTCTTCTAACTTGTTTCAGTTTGTGCATTCTTGTGGTGAATAGCTAAATAATATACAATGGTGCTAAAGACAACAGACTTCAGTGTAAAACAATAAAATAAATTGATTTACCTTTGTTCTAAACACAAACCTAAATGAAACACTAGTATTAGCAGTCAGCTGATGAAATACAAGGTTGTGGCCGAGCGTAGGAACGAAACAGTACAAAGGAAATCAAGCAACAACAGTTCTAGTGACCCTTCTAGGTTGCTTGTCCTCCAAAACACTGAGGATCAAGTGTCCAAACAGTGGTTTAGAGTGGGTAAGAGAACATTGGAAAGGGAATTACTGCCCTGGAACTAATGTCCGTGGCAGGATTAGGAAGTTAGTAGGGGACAGATGGGTTAGTAACTGAGGGGGGGATAAAATAAAGTTATTCATTTACAAACGCAGTCAGTCGCGGGTTTGATGCGAGATATTTGTCTCGTGGCTGAGTAAAGGGGAGGACAGAGGAGGATGTTAGATAATATACCATACTGTATATCTCCCATATAAAGCAATGTTGTTATGTCACATGTGTATGGGTTTGTAGTACAAGGCACATGTGAACAATGAGTACCCTGAACATAGGTAAAAGCAACATTATCATTGAGAATATACGAAAATAATGTAAAGGGAGAGAAAGGGGAGGAAATATCCCGTGTGTGGCGCGGTCTTTAAACGAGTTTGAATTCCTTGGCCACCCTCAACATTATTTTTTTATTTTCTTTACAATTATCTTCTTTACACCTACGTTCAGGGTGCTCATTGTTCACATGTGCCTAGTACTGCAAACCCATACACATGTGACATAATAACATTGCTTTATATGAGAGATATATGGTATATTATCTAACACCTCCCCGTGGCGTAACTGATAGCGCATCTGGCTCACAACCAGAAGGTTCCGGGCGGGGAAGAGACATTTGGGCAAGTCTCCTAACGGTGTAGCCTCTGTTCACCTAGCAGTATAAATAGGAACCTGGTATAAGTGGACGAAGTTGTGACGTCCCATCTGGGGTTGGTGATCGGTTACAAGGTGAGATGGGTATCGTACTGGACAACCTAAGCTACTGGTCAACCTAAGCCGTCGGGTGAGACTGGTACCGTAGTGAAAATGGTACCGTATAGATTAACCCTAGGTACAGTATTGTCGGCCCGTGGTTACGCCGAGTCCCACCACTACTAGCCCCCGTTCCAAATAAGTAGGCCAAAACTCCTGAACTTTAACCTTTATCACTCACAAACGAATAGAGTAAGCCTAATCGAGCAAATATGTCTACCATATAAGAAGTCAACCAGGGAATAGGTGTGGAAATGTGCAGCCCATTTACTCTAGCCCTTCTTGAGTTACAGAGGTTAAGGGTTCACGATTTCTGGCCGACCTATTTGGAACAGGTTATAGTACACTCGGATACCATAGTCTCTAGCCCACTCATACAGATCCGTAGACTTCACATATTTCTAATTATGGAAGTATATCTTTGGAACCGAATTTATGAATATAAGATTCTATAAATCAACTACAAAACTATATATACCGTACTATTTATTGATAAGCAAAAATGTACATTTTTTTTTTTTTTTTTTTTTATAGCTTGATGGGAGGTCTAGCAAAGTTATTATAAAATAAATTAATAAGTAAATAAATAGACCAATTAATAGCCTACCCATTACCTCCTTAAACAAAGGTTTTCTCGTATTATGAAGTCACCGTTTTTTTTTTTTTTATCCTTCTCTCCTTTTCTCTTTCCCTGGCTTGTATCCATTCGGCCCCATCCAGCCAACTTATTTAAGACGTTTATCCCCATCCAGGTTTCGATTTCTTCCTGGCGAGCGATAGCGAGCCAGCATTGTATGGAGAAATCCGGCTTCGCCGGAGAAATTTTTCTATCGAAAAATGTACAAATTTAGCTTGCTGTCTAAAACAAAAATATATATGCTGGCTTGCTACCGCTCGCCAGGAAAATATTGACACCTGGATGGGGGTAAACGTCTTAAACCAGTAGGCTGAATGGGCACAAGCCAAAGAGAGAGGGAGAGAAAGATAAAACAAGCGAGGTGGGCTCCCTTAAACCGTCCCCCTTCTTTACCGCCGACCCATCCCTGCACAAGTCCACCAGTCAAATTGTCAGTGCTCCGCTCGTTCGTTATTTTTTTTTCGTTTTTTGTTTTGTTATCTATACATCGTTATGTTTTGCTTTATATTCAATTATTATGTATTGTACTGTATATATTGACCATCAGATGTGTGTATCATATGTTAAAATAATTTGCATATAATAGGCCTATTACATGTGTAACAAATTGAGTTACTAAACCTTCACTATACAGATAAATATAATGGCTGGAGCCAAAAAAAAAATATATCGGTATATATAGTGAAGAAGAAAATAATTATTGTATTACTAACCTAGTAAGTGTGGAGGAGATCCATCGACAATGAGGTAGGTACACTCACGCGTACTAAAAGTTGCTCAGGGTATGGGTCCTTCGTCCACCTCCTCCACCCTGGGCAGGTGGAAGGGGAGAGTTGGGTTCAAGTCTACCCCATCTTTCTCCCCCAAACTATCACCAACTCCCACTCCTTACTCCTAGCTGCCAGTTAGTGATTAGGCACATTTGTTCTCATGTCTTGTAAATTATGGTTAAACCATCATTGCACACGCTTACAATGGCCACCATAACAGTTATTAGGAATGTATTAATACAATATGTAATTGTATTCCCGAAATGATCGAGTCTCTATGCACACAACGGATCTCGGCTAAAGTGGTCTGCCTCTCTGCCCCTTTCTCTCTCTCTCACATGTTCTACGGTCAAGATTTTGTCAGTTGATATAATAATGCCGTAATTAAGCCCAATCTCCTACAGTATTAAGGATAACATATTCACCCTCATAGCCATACACATCAACGTGCCCTCTACGAATATTCCTAGTTTCTCAAATCACTTATGAAAGTCGGGCGTTTTTAACATCAAAGGAAAGGACAAAACGCAAAGATTGGCTGGAATAGTGGTGTGACTGTTTTTAATTGTTTCGTTTATAATGTCTTCAGTTTCTTCCATTTATTCAATACCACATATTATAAACAGTCCGTATTTCATTCTATGTGGCTTATGCACTAATTGTGCAATCAATTTAATGTAGAACTCGATATAACTTACGATCAAAGTCGGTGTTAACTTATAGTAAGGTTTGATTATAAAGCCCCTCACTTCCCCCGCTGTGATATGATGCCAGCCTCTCTCTCACCTTTACAAAACTCCAACTAAAGATTAGGTTTAATAGATAGTTTTACCAACAACTCATGTGCATCGAATGCCACGGGAGATACTCGAGGTGGATGGAAAGACGTTGTTTAGTGCACTACACTCATGACAGATTGTGACAAATACTATATTATTTGCTTGAACTGCTCTACTGAGGAAATGTTAACAACATCTGAGGGAAGTTTGTTCCAGGTAAAACAGATCTTATATGTGAAAAAGTGTTTACAAATACTAGTGCTGAACTTTTTTCAATTCTAACTTCCAACCATATTTGCGTGTTAGGCTATATTGAGGCTGAACATTTTGCTATAATCCACATTGTCAAACCCATTAATACAATATGTAATTGTATTCCCGAAATGAGTTTCTATGCACACAACGTGGGTTGCACGAATCTCGGCTGTGGTTGTATTCTCTCTCTCTCTCTCTGAACACGCAGACTACGAGGTTAGCTCATTGAAGTTATTACAATACCTATGGGCGTTAATACATTCTTAAATGTTGTTTTGGTCATTGTAAGCGTGTGCAATGATGGTTTAGCTATAATTTACAAGACATGAGAACAAAGGTGCCTAATCACTAACTGGCAGCTAGAGGAGGAAGGTGTGTGAGTTGGGGATAGTTTGGGGGAGAAAGATGGGGTAGACTTTGCGTGAGTGAGGCGTACAGGTAGATCCAAAGTAGGTGGTGGGACGCTGGTCGGCAAAGGGATCTGCCAGGTGAAATTGGGTAGATATTGTTTCACTTTCTCCGCTACCGCTAATATTATTGTCATTCTCAAGTATATAAGTCCTCGTCACTTATAGAAATGTTTTGAGAGTGCCTCATTGTCATTTGACACATCTAGATCACTACCCAGCTTCATTGCCGAGTCGGATTCACTCGCATAGGACGTCATGGCACTGGTAATAATACTAGACACTCTCTTGGACGGCTATCAGCGATTATGCGATACACTGTCCCTTGGACCGTAACCCTTACTTCCTCCGTCGCTTTTCTCTTCAATCTCAAGGCCACGTGTCAGGTTGCTAGGCAACCAGACCCTCGATGCCATCATTCCATATTATGTTATATTATAACACATGATATAGGGCATTATATGCACCAAAAATAAAGTATATACTGTAGGTACAATGACCTATAATAACATTTTATGAGTTGTTTGATCACATAAAACAGCTGGTGCTACAAGGATTTCTGTAGATGCGTTTTAGTGGTGCTATAGTGTTCAACCTTTTGTTATTACGTAGGCCTAAATTGAATGAAAAAAAGCCCCCCCCCCCAAAAAAAAAAAAAAAAAAAGTAGTTTCATGGTCACATATACCTGTGCCAAATTGCATTTACATTGAAAGTAAGACCTGGAAGTTGGGTAATAAACAGGGCGGTCCAGTAAGGTATAGGCTACTGTAGACGAGTGCAAACTGCCGGTCGCCTTGTTCACCCACCTGTTGTCTAACACATCTTTCACAAGTGTAGCCTACTAACTAGTGTTCAAGAAGTTCACAATGGCATAGACAGGGAGGTGTGTGCAATTTGCATGTATGAATTTCTCACACAGTCAGCATTTCAAACACTAACAAGCGTTGATTGTTACATGCCAAGCAGTTTGTGTCAGCAAGAGGCAAGTTACTTTCGGGTAGCCTATATTACTCATGTTGCACTGTATATTTCCCTGTTTCACAAATTTACCAGAATATGTTTATACTATTTGTGGTAAACGAATGTAAGTCACTGATAATTATGAAATAGCGATGTGGGTAGTGGTAGTTGAGCGAGTGGTAGTAGAGTTTGTTTGGTAACCGGTAGGTGGGGCTGGCTGTCATGGCGTGGCGGGACGGCAGGGTGGGGTATAATGTTTTCACTAATATTTCAATAATCACTGGCCAAAATTCGTTCCAGACAGCTTCCCAACCACCGCGGTGCATTGATATTTATTTAGGTAAAGTCAGTGTACCGTATCTTCACTACTTTCGAAGATATTGATGAAAATCGAGGAGAGCGGGATCACTGTGGTCACACCGGGCACCGCCATAACACACACTGTGACACACACACACACACACACATCTCTTCTGCACACGCAAATCCCACTTACACCGACTCTTACGCACACACACACACTTTAATAGTTCTCTAGATGTACAACCACGGACAGTCCCAACTTCAAAACTTCAGATTAATTTCCTCTATAGGCCTACTATATAATGTTGAGCGGTACTTGAAAAGTAGACAGAATGGATAAAGCCTTCCTACTTCCTCCCTTCTTCTTCTTTTGAACCCGCCCGCAGACCGTGCAGATCCACAGGGCTGACCTTTGAATCGGTACTGGCTCAGAAACGTTAGTAGGAGGGAAAGTTTAGAGTAGAAGGATAGTTTAAGGGACAGCTTTGTTTTTGTTAAAGACCCACCCCTCACTTCCTCCCCCCTCCCCCTTACCGCCGGCCCCCCCCCCCCCCCCCCCCCTTACCTATTTCTCTTCCTCCAAATGTTTTCCAGTATCTTCTTCATCTCCATGTCTTGTGTTTCCATCTCTTTTGTTAACCCCAACAGCGCCCCCACCCCTCTATCGTCCCTCTGCTTTACCTCCTCCCACCCTCTCTCCCCAACTCTATTCCTCATGTATCCCTCCAACTCGTTTCTCTCCTCATCATATCTTGTACATTCCGTTATTATATGTTCTACGTCCTCTACTATTGGGTCTCCTCCCATTTCGCATTGATTGCAGTGCGGTCCCATTCCATTCCATCTCCTTGTTCTCTCATTCGTCTCTAGCGATCCTGTCCTTGCCTTAAACAGTATTTTAGATCCCCATCCTCCATCATAGAACAGCTCTCTAACTAGTTTTTCTTTCTCTCTGTAGTATGACAGCGTGGCTTTATTTTCTACCCCTTCCCTCCACTTTCTTCTCCCCTCCTCTTTTATCCCTTTCTCTATCTCTCTGTACATCCCCTCCCATTTTCCAGTATGACCCACTCCTCTCTCCCATTTCGTTTTCTAAATTCCCCTCCCACACGGTCCTGTTTTATATTTATCCTCCCCAACCTTCTTTTGCACTCTCCGTTCCATTTACTTTCCTCGCTCGCCCATCTGTATACCTTCTTTGGCCACCTACCTTCCTCCATCCCCTCTAGCCTCACTTTGTACTTCCCTTTCGCTTTCCCTATCCTTTCTTCAAACGTACTCATCTCCCCATGGATTGCTTCTTGTGCTACGTATTTATTTGCCCCCAATCCTGTCCTCCCAATTTTATTCTGTACCGTTTCTAATTTCTTCGTTTCTGCCTCTGTTGTTTCTACCGCCTCTAAGCCGTACATTATTGCAGGTACTCCTAGTCCTTTCCACAGCCCGCGCACTATTTCGTAACTATTCGCTCTTAACCTTGTCGCGCTCCATAATCTCCCATTCCATTGTTGCATTTGTCCAATTTTTTCACTTTTCGCCTTCTCAAACCCTTTCTCCGTAATTGTTACCCCCAGATATTTATACTCTCTTGTCTTCTTCATTCTGTTTCCTTCCAGTGTCCATTCCTCGTCCTCTTGAAGCTGTCCATTCATTGTCATCACTTGGCTCTTTTCTTTACTAAATTTTACTTCTAGTTCCTCTCCGAATCTCGTTGCTTCCTCTAGTAGTCTCTGCAACCCTCCTCCAGTTTCTGCCATCAGAACTACGTCGTCAGCAAACAGGAGTACCCCCAGTCTGTCCTTGTTTATCTGGATCCCCTCCCCCACTCTTTTTATCCTCTGTGTTATTTCTTCCATATATAACGCAAATAATAACGGCGATAATACGCACCCCTGCCTTACTCCCCTCTTGCTTTCTACCCATCCCGTTTCTATACTTCCTAGCGCGTACTTCGCCTTTGTTCCTTGGTACATCGATGTTATGATGTTTATATACTTTTCTGGTATTCCACTCCTTGCCATTATTTTCCACAGCAGTTCCCTATTTACTCTATCATAGGCTTTCTCTATATCCAGGAATGCACAGTAACCCGTTTTCTTCCTTCTTCCTCTTTTCATTTTCCCTATCACTTCGCTTAGTATATAGATATTATCTGTCCCCCTCCTGTCTCTTCTGAACCCATTTTGCTCGTCACTTATTATTCCGTTTCCCTCTATGGCTCTATTCATCCTTTCCTTCAATATCCCGCAGAAGAGTTTCCCTATTGTGTTTGTCACTGTCACTGGCCTGTAGCTTTTCATTTCCTTCTTACTCTTGTACCCTCCCTTGTGCAATAGCGTTACTCTCGCTTCATTCCATCTTTCTGGTACTCTCTCATTTCCCATTACCTCATTAAACATTTTCTTCAGCCTTCTTGCCATTTCTTCCCCCCCTCTATGTACGTTTCATTTGGTATCCCATCCGGGCCGGTCGCCTTTCCCTTTTTTAGTGCTTTGATCCCTCTCCTTACTTCTTCGATTGTGAGTTCCCTTTCCATTTCCATCTTATCTTGTTCTGGTAGTCTTCTCTCTCTCATTTCCAAGTTCCATTCCCTCCCCTCCCCTTGTTCATTGACCCCCCCCCCACCCCCCTATTTCCTCCCAGTATCGCTTTATTTCAATCTTTATTTCTTCTTGTCTTTATTATTCTATCTCCCACTATTATCCCTCCCAGCCGCCCCCACCCCTCCACCGCCACCTGTCATGACGGATTTTTATAGGGAGGTAGACCGTTTTTCTGGACCCCCTTCTCCCTAATGTTTAGCCCCACTAGGTTTGAGATTATAAGACATTCGGCCCATTACTTTGGCGATTTTAACACCTTTCGCCCCATTTCGTTGTCAATTTTAAGAACTTTCGTGCCATTTAGGTGTCGATTATTTCTTGGCGAGCGAAAGCGAGCCTGCAATTTTAAGAGGAACCGGCCTTCGGCCAGGGCATTTTTCTACCAAAATGTTTACAAATTTATCTTGAAGGGAGGTCTAGGGGGTGTTTTTCTAAGCTTGATGGAGGTCTAGGAAGGAAACTAAAAAAATATATGAATAAAGGAATTAATAGACCAAACAAACGGTCAGCCTCCCCTTAAGGCCTCCTAGGTACCAGTATTTGGTTGTGACCTGATGAAGCTATCTGCGAAACGTTGTCAATAAAGTGCTCTTCCTCAGATGGTGTTTTTTATCCATACTATATAATATTTTCTTAAGGGGACATGGGCCGCTCTTTTAGACCCCCCTCTCCCTCATGTTTAGGTCAATTAGTTTTCAGATTTTAAGTTTTTTGCCCCATTAGTTTATCGATTTTAAGACCTCTCGCCCCATTTTGTTTTCAATATTTAGACCTTTCGTGCTATTTAGGTGTCGATTTTTTCCCTGGCGAACGATAGTGAGCCTGTAATGTTGGAAGAATCGGCCTTCGGCCGCGACATTTTTCTACCGAAAAATGTACAAATTAATCTGGAAGGGGTATCTAATGGATTTTTTTTTTTTTTTAATTTGATGGAAGTCTAGGGAGGAAACTAGAAAAATAATGAATACATGCAAAAATCGCCCAAAAAGTGAGGCAAAAATTAACCTGAGCCACACTAAGCAAACCTGAAATACAAAGTCGTAATTTGTGTCTGTTAAGGATATGTTTTCACTTATAACTATAGTGTATTCATTATAATTAGGCCAAAAATCTTGGGCTGGGGCAAATGGGCTGTACATTTCCACATCTATTCCCTGGCTGACTCTTCCCAAATGGTAGCCTATAATTACTATTAATAGCTCGATTACTCTAGTCCGTTTTCAGTTATAGAGGATATGGTTAAAACCCGTTGAGTACCAGCATCGTGTGTTATATTATATTCTAGCTATGTTTAAACGATATTATGCAGCTTAGGAAGGATCTGTGGTACTTAAAAGGGTTGGTGGAGATAGTTTGAAGCCTTATTATTGCTAGAGGTCCTTCCTAAGCTGAATATAATCGTCAAATAGTTGCCAGAATATGACGAAAAGGTTGTCCCTGGTACTGAACGTGGTAAGACTTCTAGCCTAATTGTCTAGAATAGAGTAGGCCTATAGTGAAATAACCAGAGTTGAAATTGACCACCGGCGAACTTCGGGCAATAAGGGAGTGGGAGCCGTAAACATCGGTATTTAAGGAGGGTCACCTGCTTTTTTTTCTCTCCTCTTCTCTCTTTCTCTGGCTTGTATCCCTTCGGCCCCATTCAGCCTACTTTTTTAAGACGTTTATCCCCATCCAGGTTTTAATTTCTTCCTGGCGAGCGATAGCGAGCCAGCATTGTATGGAGAAATCCGGCTTCGCCGGAGACATTGTATCGAAAAATTTATAAATTTAGCCTGCTGTCAAACGTTTGTTTTAAATAGGTTGGCTCGCTACCGCTCGCTAGGAAAAAATCGATACCTGGATGAGGATAAACGTCTTAAAACAGTAGGCTGAATGGGGCCGAATGGATACGATCTAAATACAGAGAAAAAAAACGAGGTGGGCCCCTTTAAGACGGTTTGACAGGAGCACTTTGGCGGGGAATATAAATGAACCACAGTATCCGAGTATCTTCTTCAACTTCTTGTTTTTTGAACTTGAAGATAGTGAAAAGTGTTCACCAAGATACTAATAATATGAGCATTATGCAGATCCCATATTATCAGACTCACATGTTATAATATGAGCATTATGCAGAACCCATATTATCAGACTCACATGTTATTTTATTCGTTTATTTATTAATTATTGTATGTATTTTTATTTTTTTAGGGGGGTGATTGATGTTAAGAATGAAAATTAATTAAGAATTAATATACAGTGTATACTGTACCGATATATATATATATATATATATGTATATATATATATATATATATATATGTATATATATATATATATATATTCTTTGTGTGTCTGGTCAAGTAATAATAATAATAATAATAATAAACGGTTTAGAATGGCAGCCTCATGAGCTGAAAATACACATTTTACAATTTAGTGGATGAACATGAGATGTACAGATATGAAAATGGTAAGCTCAGTTTACAATGTGTGAGTATAATATACTTTACATTAAAAAAAGAAATTAATACAATAATTATGCTAGTGTAAAATACAAATTATCATAAATTAACCATGAGAGTAAGTGATTTACAGTGCATATACAGTACACATTTATTTTACTTATATATGTACAGAACATACATATATACACATACGTACACACATACATACGCATATATATACATACATATATAACAACATAAGAACATGCAGTAAGTGCGCACATGCCCGTATACATAAACGCTCACGTATGCAAACATGCGTTCAGGTCTTAGTACTTTTATGGATAAATTATTATGAATGTAGAAAACCTCATGTATATTAAAGTATATGTGTGTGTGTGTATGTGTGCGCGTCAGAGGGTAGTGGCAGCAAAGTCGGAGGTGCGACAGTGTTCTTCAGTTCTTGAATTGGTAAGTAGTAAGTCTCTCTCTCTCTCTCTCTTCTGAAAAGTATATTTAATCATTCATTTATTTTTATGTTATGAACATTATGTAATTGTTTTTGCTTTGTGTTTATTTCAGGTGAAGGTATTGAGGGATAAGCCTTTACAACGGCACTTTATTTATTGTATACTCCCTCTTTTTCTTCTTCATCCTTGCTATCCTTTCCATCCACTTTCCCTTACTCTTGGGGTTGCTATCTGAACTAGAATTAAGTCATGGCCACCTCGCAGGTAGGCGTAAGATCTGTGTGGCCAGCGTATCTATGTAAATCCATGTACATATCTTAATTTTTAACCTGGCTCCTTTTTCAACGTGATACTTTGCGTTAGTATTTTGCGATTCGTCTTGATTTGTTTATTTGTTGTTGTCCTTCAAGCCGGTATCAAACAAGTACTTTAGCGCCGGATGTATCGGAGTCACAGTATCCGAGTCAAAAAGCAGCTATTCTCTATATTTTATTAATATCACCACATCACCAAACACCCCCAATGACATTAATGAAAGCATATAATTATGTGATCCACCGGGATTCGAACCTGGGTTTAGTCGAGTCTACTCTCTGAGATTTGTTTTTAATTTTTTAATTTTTTTATTTAGTTTATTTATTTTGTATTCTTCATTATGACTGCACTTTGTATCTGAGAGCATTTAATCGTGTACAGTCCAAGTTAATATAAGAATACACAGCAAAATCAATATATACCGGTATATATATATAGGCTAATATTATAACTTCTAGCGGATTCAAGACTTCGATAGGTTACATGTAGCTGATTTACTTGTTCGTGTGACTCCGGCTATTTATTCAACCCCTCCACCACCGTGACGCCTTTTTTACCTTTGATTCTGGCTAGAGTTAGACGACTTTATGCAGTTTAAGAAGGACCTATTGTATTCTGAGGCTTTCTTCCGATCGTATTAACCCCTTTGAGTCCTAGAAGTAGATAATAAGCTAAGGAAAAGCGCCTAATGTAGCCCGAGTTATATGAGAATTACGTTGGGGTGCTGAAGGGGTTAATTTTTACATTATTCTCCTTCTCTTTCAAGCTTCTTCAGTGTGCAATGTTATGTAGTGTGTCACTGTTAGTAAGAATCTGTGTACGTATTTGTGTGCGCGGAAGAGATATTGTGTATGTGTGTGTACAGTCACTTGTAAACATCTGTGTACGTATTTGTGTGCGCGGAAGAGATTTTGTGTATGTGTGTGTACAGTCACATGTAAAAATCCGTGGACTCCATATATTTATCTTTGTGCAATTATAACTCTCTGGATTGATTTGTGTATGAAACTTGCTTTTCATTAAATATTAGAACACGTTTTGTAGTTGATGTACAGAAAATGTTATTCATAAATTTGTTACCAGATAATATACTTCCATAATTAGAAATAGGCAAAGTCCGCGAATTTGTATGAGTTCTGTACGTGTGAGCGTTGGTGTTGGTGTTGGTGTTGGTCTTATATAGTCAACATTAGACGATTATATGCAACTTAAGAAGAGCCTGTGTTATTCAGAGGAATATTGAGATAGCAGTTACCCCTTTTGAGTCCTACCGGTACTGTCATAATAAACTAAAGACAATCGCCTAATGGTACCCAGAATATGATACAAATTACTCCTAGAGGTAGATTATATGCTAAAGAATACTGTTTAACCCTTTCTGTACCGGTGACGTCTTTTATATTTAATTTCCGCTACATTTAGACTATTTTAAGAAGCTTAGGAAGGATATCTGGTAGCTGAAAGGATGAATTGATATAGTTTATAGCCGTTTTAATGGGTAGGCGTCCTTCCTCTCTCTCTCTCTCTCTCTCTCTCTCTCTCTCTCTCTTATTTATTGTTTTAAATTAATGCGGTATCGGTGTATAATAATTGGTTCCTCTCTCTCTCTCTCTCTCTCTCTCTCTCTCTCTCTCGGAACAGTCAATAGCAATTGTTCGCTTACTCATAAACTGTGTACTGTATACAATCAAGGATTCAAATAAGGTATGCAAAACGATATATAAGCTCATAGGGTATAGAGAGAGAGAGAGAGAGTGATTTACCTTTCTATCCTCATATTAGATGGGTACACAAAAGGGTATGCAAAAAGGTATATAAGATTATTGGGTATAGTGAGAGTGATTTACCTTTATATTAGATGGGTATAAATAAGGTATGCAAAAAAGGTATATAATATTATTGGGCATATTGAGAGTGATTTACCTTTCTATCCTTATATTAGATGGGTATACAATGGGTGTACAAAAAAGTATATAAGATCATTGGGCATAGAGAGAGAGAGAGTGACTTACCTTTCTATCCTTATATTAGATGGGTACACAATGGGTATGACACAATATATATAAGATAATTGGGCATATTGAGTGATTTACCTTTGGTCCATATATTAGACGAGTTTTAAAAGGGTATGCAAAAAGGTATACAAGATCATTGGGCATAGAGTGGTTTACCTTTCTATTCTTGTATTAGATGGGTTTTGATAGGGGTATGCTAAAAGGTATACAAGATCATTGGGCATAGAGTGATTTACCTTTCTATTCTTGTATTATATGGGTTTTGATAAGGGTATGCTAAAAGGTATACAAGATCATTGGGCATAGAGTGATTTACCTTTCTATTTTTGCATTAATGGGTTTTAAAACCGTATGCAAAAAGGTATACGAGATAACTGTGCCTATTGAGAGTGATTTACCTTTCTATCCATAGGTTACCCCTTTGAGTAATTAGTAGGCACAATTATCTCATATAACCTTTTGCATACGCTTTTAAAACCCATCAAATACAACCCATCTTCTTCCTCAAGTTTAGCCCCATTGGTTTTCAGATTTTAAGACGTTTGCCCTATTAGTTTGTCGATTTTAAAAGCTTTCGCCCCATTTCTCTGTCAACATTAAGACTGGTGTCATTTAGGTGTTGATTTTTTTACTGGCGAGCGATAGCGAGCCTGTAATCTAAGAGAAACCGGCCTTCGGCCGGTAAATTTTTCTTTCGAAAAATTTACAAATTTATCTTGGAGGGTCTTGAACGGGTGTTTTTAAACTTGGTGGAGGTCTAGGGAGGAAACTAATAAAATAATAAAACTATACATAAATGAACAAATAAATACGCCCTTCCCCCCTTAAGCTCTGTGTGAAACGTTGTCAATAAAGTGTTCCTCCTCAAATGGTGTTTATATTCAGTGCTTTTCTGTTATACAGTTACACACATTCACACTCTCTCTCTATCTCACTCACTCACTCCCTCTCTCTTACACACACACACACACACACTCTCTCTCTCTCTCTCTATCTGTGCATGTCATCCACTCTCATTCAATCTCACTTTCTCATTCTCTCATACTCTCTCACACACAAACACACAACGTCCTACCCCCCCCCCCCCCCCCTTCATTTAACCTCCCTGGACCAACCGACCTACATATAGTACGTACTGTACATATAGTACGTACTGTACATATAGTACGTACTGTACATATAAATACTTACCTTAAATAATTAATATATACTACGGCAAAAAACACCTTCTACCCACCCCCACCTCTCTCTCTCTCTCACGTTTTTCTTTCTCAAGCCCACAAACTCCCTCTCTCTCTGTCACACACACACATATACTCTCTCTCTCTCTTTCCTCCCCCTCTCCCTCTCTCTCGTTCTACCCCCCCCCCCCCCCTCTCTCTCTTTCTCTTTCTCTCCCTCCTCGTTTTTTTTTTCTTTCTCTCCCTCTCTCTTTGCCTATAATCCGTTCGGCCCCGTTCAGCCTACTGTTTTAAGACGTTTACCCCCATCCAGGTTTCAATATTTTCCTGGTGAGCGGTAGCGAGCCAACATATATATTTTTTTGTTTTTGGGTCGTTTTTCTGGTCCCCTTTCTTCCTCATGGTTAACCCTATTAGTTTTCATATTTGGGGGATGGTGGGGGGGAAGGTAGAAGGGTAATTGACTCGTGTTACAAAATTATATGAAGCCGATTGGTGAGGTAGTTTCGCCACCACGGATTTTCCTTTTTTTCCTTTTCTTCGTACGGATACGCTGGAAGTGGGTGGTGGGAGGGAGGTGGGGGTGTGGTGGGGGGACGACAGAAGGGTATGGGACTTGTCACACAAATATGGAACCGATTGGTTCAGTCGTTTCGCCGCCACATATTTTCCTTTTTTTTCTTTGTGAGGCGACCGATAGTCAGCGAATGGGTGGGGGGGAGGAGGTTGTGTTGGTGGTGGCAAGAAGCCAGAAGGGTAAGGTACCCTGTGGTAGAAATATGAAAGCCATAGGTGCAGTCGTTTCGTTACTACGATTTTTTTTCGGCGAGTCCGTATATATACGGACCTGGCACTGGGCGTGACAAGACCCTAGTCCGTATATATACAGACCTGGCACTCTGAGGGTTTTAAGACGTTTACCCCCACCCAGGTTTCAATACGCCGAACCATCGCTTGAATCGCCGAAGACGTCGCAGAACATAGGCGAGTTTTCTTTCATCCTCGCATGATGATTTCGCAAGATATTTTTGAAAATGTGACATGCCTCTCAGAGGTCATCGGCGAAACATCGCTCACTTCGCCGATAACGTCGCAGAAGGTCGGCGATTGTGTGGCCGACATCGGCGACATCTTCGCTGAGTATAATTTGTCATCTGTTTGTAACGGTCAAAATCGTGAACGTCGCAAGTATTCTTGCGAATTTGACAAAACTACTTCATCGGCGACGAAAATCGTGACTTGTCTCACCAGTGGGAAAGGGGCATAAGTATGTCTGCCATAACAAAACGCATAGATCTTGTGAGTTGGTACAATTCACTTCGCCGATAACGTCGCAGAAGGTCGGCGATTGTGTCGCCGACATCGGCGACATCTTCGCTGAGTATAATTTGTCATCTGTTTGTAACGGTCAAAATCGTGAACGTCGCAAGTATTCTTGCGAATTTGACAAAACTAATTCATCGGCGACGAAAATCGTGACTTGTCTCACCAGTGGGAAAGGGGCTAAGTATGTCTGCCATAACAAAACGCATAGATCTTGTGAGTTGGTACAATATCCACTGTTAATATTTTACTATAGCTTGCCATCATCCGTTTTCTGTTAATTGCTCCCATCATGATTGTATAGCCTGGGCATACCATTCGCGACGACTTTGCTTTTTGTTCTTGTCTGATTATAATATTTTGTTAGATTAACCTAACTTAACTAACCTAATATAATTATATATAACAAAAATAACAAAATCAAAATATAAAATACTTCGGATCCGAGGAGGATCGAACGCTTGTTTTTCCTATTCACGAGATCTAGCCCGTACTGACTGCACTACGAACAATATGTCAATTATGGTATGAAGGCTATCTTTAAACACGGTTGGGCTGCGGGAGTGACCATTGAAGAAGGCGTGGGGTGGAACAACTAGAGCTACCTCGTGTATTTATCATATCCCTGCTCATTATAACCATCACCCTGCACCCCTGAGACCCTCTACAAACATGAGTGGTCCAAATATGCACTCATATCACTATGTAAATTGATACATGTGCTTTCTGCTTGGCAATTCTCCGTCCACAATCCCTACCTTTGACTTGGCTCTCCCGTGTGAAAACTTTTTGAGTTTCGCCGGGAATTTTACAGTCCTGGAAGGATGGGAGAGAGAATTGGAAACAAAAACTGTCCGTGTGTGAACCGGCTTTATAGGGGAAGAGGGTTGGGTTTTCTTTCTGGCTCCCCTTCGCCCTGATGTTTAGCCCTATTAGTTTTCAGATTTTAAGACGTTCAACTCATTAGTTTGGCGATTTTAAGACCTTTCACCCCATTTCTTTGTCAATATTAAGACCTTTCGTGCCATTTAGGTGTTGATTTGTAATTTCAAGAGGAATCGGCCTTCGGCCGGAATATTTTTCTATAGAAAAATGTACAAATATATCTTGAAAGAGGGTCTAGGGGCTGTTTTTATAAGCTTGATGGAGGTTTAGCGAGGAAACTAAAAAAAAAAAAGTATATATATATAAATAAATATATACAGGAGACCAATAAACAACCACTACCTCCTTACCTGGAAAACAAAATTATATAAATAAATAAATAAGTAAGGCGTCGTGATCGCGTTGAAAGGGTTAACTTAACAGGGTGGCACAGAATTCGCTTATATCCACCACCTGGCAGACATTATTAACCCGTTCAGTACCAGGGACGTCCTTTTCATCATATTCTGGCAACTGTTAGACGACTTTATTCAGCTTAGGAAGGACCTCTAGCAATAATAAGGCTTCGAACTATCGCAACCCACCCTTTTAACTCCCACAGATCCTTCCTAAGCTGCAACACTATCGTCTAATAATAGCTAGAATAAAATAGAACACACGTCGCTGGTACTCAAAGGATTTCCACTTGAGGGATTTTTTTCTGGACCCCTTTCTCTCTCATGGTTAGCCCCATTGTTTTTGATATTATAAGACGTTCGCCCCATTAGTTTGGTGATTTTAAGAGCTTTCCCCCATTTCTGTCAATTTTAAGACTTTTCGTGCCATTTAGGTGTCGATTTTTTCCTGGCGAGTGATAGCGAGCCTGTAATTTAAGAGGAACCGGCCTTCGGCCGGAAAATTTTTCTACTGAAAAATATACAACTTGAAAAGGGGTCAAAGGGGGTGTAATTTCAAGCTTGATGGAAGTCTAGGAAACACACTAAAAACCTCCCCTTAACAACACTACCTTTCTGTACCTTTATGTAGCCAGACAGCAAACAACGGTGGGGGGGGGGGGGGGGGGGCGTATTTAGTTGCTTACAAATAAACAAGACCTAGATGAGTGTGCATTTGTGTTCTGTCTCTGTGTGTGTTCGTTGTTTTATGTTGTGTTTTGTGTTTTCCCTGTTCTTGCTCTGTCTTGAGTCGCCCCCCCCCCCCCAAAAAAAAAAAAAAAAGGAAAGAGAGGGAAAAAGAAAATCAAACAACAAAAGAGGAAAAGTGGGCATTGGGCCTGAGTAAATAGATAGATAGATAGATAGACAAATACACTTATATGGATAATGTTGGGTGTAGGACGAATTATCCATAATAATAGTTTACTCACTTTATATTTTAGGCGGTTTTTTCGATTATGTTCCGAATTTGTCTACAGTTGAAAATACTTGCATGAAGTAAATACATAAGTTGAAAAGACGATGGTGTTCTCCAAATATGCTGTAGTCTTCATATTCATCTATATTGAACTTGCATAATAGCTTACTCTGATAGTATATGATGATTAACCCCTTCTGTATCGGCGACGTACTTTTTATTATATTCTAGCTATATTTATACGATTGTGTGTAGCTGAAGAGGGATCTGTGGTAGTAAAATGGGTTAACTGGGATAGTTCGATTGTGTGTAGCTGACGAGGGATCTGTGGTAGTAAAATGGGTTAACTGGGATAGTTCGATTGTGTGTAGCTGAAGAGGGATCTGTGGTAGTAAAATGGGTTAACTGGGATAGTTCGATTGTGTGTAGCTGACGAGGGATCTGTGCTAGTAAAATGGGTTAACTGGGATAGTTCGATTGTGTGTAGCTGACGAGGGATCTGTGGTAGTAAAATGGGTTAACTGGGATAGTTCGATTGTGTGTAGCTGACGAGGGATCTGTGGTAGTAAAATGGGTTAACTGGGATAGTTCGATTGTGTGTAGCTGACGAGGGATCTGTGGTAGTAAAATGGGTTAACTGGGATAGTTCGATCGAAGCCTGTTAATTGCTGGAGGCCCTTCTTAAACTTAATATAATGTGCTTCTTTATGCAAATATAACTATCTGGTTTTCGTCTAATAGAAGCCACCATAATATATAATAAAAAATAAAAAAAAATCTCGGAGGGGAATCTTGGGTGTGTTTTTACAAGCGTGATGGAGGTCTAGGGTGGAAACTTAAAAACGAAAACAAAATTCTCCCCTTAATAAAATCGTCTAATGATAGCCAGAATAAATGAAGAACAGCTTCCACGAATCCCGAAAGTGTTAATTTTGTTCTGTAATTATGGGTTTTTCTTCTGGACCCCATTCTCCTTCATGTTTAGGTCCAATAATTTTGAAATTTTAAGGCGTTTGTCCCATTAGTTTGGCAATTTTAATATCCTTCGCCCCATTTCTTTCATAATTTTAAGACCTCCTGTCGATTTTCTCCTGGCGAGCGACGGCGAGCCTGTAATATAGGAGGAAGCGGCCTTTGGCCGGGACTAGGGAGCAAGCTTTAACCCATTGGCTGCGGGAGACGTTCCCGAAAGTCATGGCAATTTATAGCAATTTACAGTCTTTTAAAGCTTGTGGAGACGAGTCCAAGTGAGCAGGAGCGCGGCAGGCCTCCGTCCGCTCTCCAGCCAGGCAGCCGCAAAACTGATTGGTATGAGGTATATCCCGCTAGACTCATGTAGCGCTGCCAAAGGCAAATGTAGCGCGACATTAGCGATATTCGCTCAATATTAGCGAATGTCTAAGGTATCGCTGCGGATTAACCCCACGTGCTTCGAACCTCGTTCTGGTGTCATTTTAAAGCCATTTTCTTCTAGGTTTTGGCTGAATACATTTTATTTCATGTAGACACTTGCTCAATCATTCAGGAGTGCCTGAATGAGCGCTAATATAGTGGAAATAATATATGCCCGCAGCGTAGGTGTTAAAAAAATATCCCCTTAACTGTTTTTCTTTCAGAAGTGCCATGGTTGCTTTTGTGACTGAAGCATGGGTGGTGGTGGTGGTGGTGGTGGGGTGGTGTGGGGCAGAGTCCAGTCCTCCTCCAGTCCACCTGTTCCACCGGCTGGGTCCAGGCCGCTGCGGGTACCTCTACCACACCCTCCTGCAGGTCTCCCAAATCCGCTGTGCCGCTGTTTGTGGCAGAGGTCGGTACACTCGGATGCCATAGTCTCTAGCCCACTCATAAGAATTCCTGGATCCCCTGTGTGTTTTTTTATGCAAATATAACCTGTGTTTTTCTTTATGCAAATATAACTATCGGGATTGATTTGTGGATAGAACTTGCTTTTCAATAAATAGTGTATATAGTTTTGTAGTTGATGTATAGAAAATTATATTCATAAATTTGTTTACTAAGATATACTGTACTTTCATATTTAGAAATAGGTGGTCTACAAATATCCATGAGTGGGCTACAGACTATGACATCCGACTGTACAGTCAGGCACGAGCAATAGTTCTGGTGTACGGTAGCGCTAATAAGTCACGTCTCAGCTGGCATTACGTTTGCCTCGCTCTGTGCCGTATTAATGTCTGCCAGATGTTGAATAGGGTGGGTAAGTAAAGGAACATGCTTGTATATCTCACTTGAAATGCAGAAATCATGTTTATAAATGGCTGATACCAATCATTTATCAAAATATACTGGGTGTCAAGACATAGTCAACACAGTACTGTATATAATTTATTATACAACGGGAAAAATAAATGCCTCTTCAACAACAATAACAACGGGAACGCACAACACCGGGGAGATTTGGTAGAGGCTTCCTCTGATCCGACAAAAGAGCCAAGGTCGGGAGTTGTCAGATCAGATCAGATGAAGTATTGAGGGATAAACCTTTACAACGGCACCTCGTATTTACATTCTACTTTTCCTATTTTACTGAAGCGTGTAGAGAGGGGAGAAGGGGTTTGTTGGCCGTGGAAAGAGGATGAGGGGGCCAACCAATCAGCCTTCTCCCTCCCTCCCTCTCTTGTTCCTGTCCAGTGTGGCCGTCGCTGATTGGCCAGGGGTTGGGTGGCAGTGTAGGATTAGGTCTTTACACCATGCCCGTAAGGAGGATTATGGAGCTCCGATCTTACTTCACCATCTGGACAATTTTACCAACACACCTAAACTTCATTAGATGCTGAAATAGCCTCTAACACAAACACTTTAGTGGCAGATATATTGGAGCCACAGTATCAAATTTAAATAACAGATCAAATCGAGTCTACTATCTGACAAATTTCTCTTCTATTGTGACTGTATTTTGCATCAGAAGGTAATCGTGTAAAGTCCAATGTAATATAAGAAGAAACAGCAAAATCAGTCAAAGTAACACAACTTGTAGCAGACTCAAGACTCCAATACGTGTAGCCGAAAAACTTGTATCATACAGCTCCTAATTGTGTGCAGTCCAATCGAATATAAGAATAAACAGCATAATCAAAACAAATAGACAAGTACTTGGTTGAGCCCAAGTACTTTTATCTTTAGCTGTACTTCCCATTTCTCAACTTATTCTTCCTCTATCCAAAACTCTCTACTCTCCTACTTTTCTATAGCCATCTGATCTGAATCAAAAGACCGTGATAACTTGTAGCGGATTCAAGACTCCGATATGTGTAGCCGAAAAACTAGTATCATACAGCTCCTAATTGTGTGCAGTCCAATCTAATACAAGAATAAACAGCAAAATCAATCAAAAGAACCTGATAACTTGTAGCGGATTCATGACTCCGATACACGTAGCCGATAAAGTTGCTCGCGTGACGCCGGCTTTAGACTCTTCTCTCCCATGACAGACCCAGCATGTGAAGGGTTTGTGATCCAGGCGTCCACTTCCCCCCTCAAGGACTGTCAGCTGGCCCAGGGTATCACCAACACTGATCAGGAGGCAGGCTTCTTTTGCTTCAAGAAAGGTAGGTGTCAACACTATTTGATCTGATGTCTTGTGGTTACTATGATATTTTGTTTAAGTAGAATTGAGGATTTTGCTTTCTTTAGCCTTTTTCGAGCTGTGTATATTAGCTTGTCACCCTAGGGTAACAAAAACGCCTTCTCAAATTTCCTCCAAACTAGAAAATGCCCACCCAGACCCCTTTCAAGCTAAATTTGTACATTTTCAATGGAAAATTGTCCCGGCCAAAGACTGAATTCCTCCCAGTTAAAGGCTCGCTCACCCAGAAAAAATAAACACCTGAAAGGGGTGAAGCATCTATTGATCGCCAAACTAATGGGGTGGAACGTCATAAAATCTCCAAACTAATGGAGTGAAACAAGGGAAGTCCAAAAAGACCTCCCTCAGATCAAATAGGGTTTATGTCCGTCCACACTAGTGTTTCATGTTCAGCAACTGCAGAACAGTGAATACCGAAATGGTAACACCCAAAACAATGACCCTGTTTGTGTCAACTGTTTCCTGAACCCTCAATTGTTCACTCATAAGGGTGTTCAATGAGTTGTCCAACTAGTTGTTTGGTCCCACTTCCCGCCAACAGCCAAGAAAATTAAATCATGCTTGTATTCAATGCAGCGCCAGTTACTCTCCTGTGAGGATGTCTGTTGCTTCGCATGATGCAGATTGTGTGGTATGATCAGAAAAGATCCATCGCTCAAACACTGACAGATGTACAACTGATCAACTGGAGTCATTATAAGTGTAGCCATGACACTGAACACAAACAAGGGAAGACAGACAGTGTCCGGTGTGTCCTGGATACAAAACACTAGTGTGGGTCCAGTTTAAAGACTCTATGCTGGTCGTCCCCGTCAAGTCCTCACCCTATGATCACTCTCTAGGAGTCACTTTATTCATATCACACAAGCCTGGGTGATTCACCTTGAGAACCTAGTATATCTCTCTCTCTCTCTCTTTGTCTGAGGCTTTGAGATTATTATCATTTTATGCAAAAATTAACACAATAAGACAAAAAGTTAATAACGGCATAGCATTATCTTATGGTATCCACAATACTTATATAACTATGTGTCAGACTTATGTCTGACTCCTAAATTGTAATTAACCCACTGAGCCCCAGCGACGCAGGGTTTGCGTCCACAATGTATGTAACGCTAAACCCCAGCGACGCATGGTTTGCATCCTGGCCGGTCCGGTCCTAATTACTCCGGTCCTATGGCACCCCGAGTGCTCAGATTTGTATGGTAACTGTTTAAGTATCCCACGCACCCATGCCGATGGTTGAAAACTCTCAAAGTCCAACCGCGTGCGCGTGAGCGCGCAAAAACATGTTTTTTTTTTGGGAAATTGTCTTCAATTTTTTACTCTTGTAAAATCCGTTTTCGGGGGCTCTGTAGGACCATTTTTTGCACTTTTTGATAATTTTTTTTCCTTCATTCCTAACCCATTCGCTATTGTTTCTGGAATAAAAAAAAAATCAGAATCAGCCGGTCCTGGGTGGTACATTTATTAATATTTAGCTGGTACTCAGCGGGTTAAAGACATAATAACTTGGTTTACTTCTTGCAGCCACACCAACAACCTCCCCACTGACCTCGTCCACCTCTGCTGCGACAACATTCACATCCTCTCCAACTACCGAAGCAACAACCATTACAACATCCACCTCCGCTCCAACTACTGAACTAACAACCATGACAACAAACACCTCTGCTCCGACTACTGAACTAACAAACAAACACGACAACAAACACCTCCACTCCAACTACTGAACTAACAACCATGACAACAAACACCTCCGCTCCGACTACTGAACTAACAAACACGACAACAAACACCTCCGCTCCAACTACTGAACTAACAAACATGACAACATCCACCTCCGCTCCAACTACTGAACTAACAAACATGACAACATCCACCTCCGCTCCAACTACTGAACTAACAACCATGACAACAAACACCTCCGCTCCAACTACTGAACTAACAACCATGACAACAAACACCTCCGCTCCGACTACTGAACTAACAAACATGACAACAAACACCTCCGCTCCAACTACTGAACTAACAAACATGACAACATCCACCTCCACTCCAACTACTGAACTAACAACCATGACAACAAACACCTCCGCTCCGACTACTGAACTAACAAACACGACAACAAACACCTCCGCTCCAACTACTGAACTAACAAACATGACAACATCCACCTCCGCTCCAAATACCGAAGCAACAAACATGACAACATCCACCTTATAGACAACTACCACATTGCCAACCACATCAACCTCTACCACATTGGCTACAACCACGCTGGGAGAACTGTCGTCGATCGGCGTGGAGGGAGTGTGCGTCCATGCCTTCGACGACTCCGACGAGCCTGATATTACGTCGCTGCTCTTCGGCGACGAAACGCGTACTCCCCCTCCTGTTGTGCAGGGTGTGATCGTGGTGGACGGGGAGGAGTGTCCAACTGGCAAGGTGATGGTGGAAATGGATTATGATACGAAGAGGAGGATGTGTTCGGATCTGCTTAGCCCTATCTCCCTCACCTCCACTTGTGAACACGTGGAGGCTAACCAGGCTGCCAAACCCATGGATCAGGATACTTCTGCGTGGACAATGTGGAACCAAGCCTGCACTGGACTAATGATGGCACCAAGAACATCGACAATTTTGTTAAGTGTTGCAGCGTTTCTTATCCTCTCTAGGAATCAGTGGGATCAAAACTATCTCAATTAACTTTCTAGCTCTCACAAGTTCTTTCTGAAATGAATAACATTGCCGAATAATAGCCAGAATAAACTGTTAAAACGCATCACAATCTTCAAGGGATTAACAGTTTATTCTGGATATCATTAGACAATTACCTTCAGCTTAGGAAGGATCTCTAGGAATCAAAAGGCTACAAACTATATCAACTAACTCTTCGACTCCCACAAATACTAACTGAAATATGCATAAAATCGTCTAATGGTAACCAGGATTAGGTAAAAAATGGCATCCTTGAATACTAAGAGGGTTAAACTAAAGAAGGAAGGCTATCCGATTCACCTAGAGTTCTTAACCCCTTCTGTACCGGCGACATCTTTTTAATTTTCTTCTATCTATATTTAGACGATTCTGTGCAGTTTAAAAAGGATCTGTTCTAGTAAAAAGGGCTAAGCGAGATAGTTCAAAGCCTGATAATTGCTGGAGGCCCTTTTTAAACTGAATAAAATCGTCTAATAGAAGCCAGAATGAAGTTAAAAGGCCGGCATCGGTACTGAATGGATTAAGCCGGTGCCACACGAGCACTTTAGCAGCGGATGTATCGCAGCCACAATATCTAAGTAAAACATTATGTATTTTGAGTCTACAGTACTATCTTTCCATTTTCTCTCAATACTGCATTTTGTATCTTAGAGCTCTAAATAATAAAAAGTCCACTTAAATATATAAATATAGGCTACAACAAAATAAATAAATATGATTGTATAATTTATTTCAGAGTTATAAAATCCGTTTCAGTGGATAAAGAGTAGCGGTAACCATGTTGTGCTTTGAATAGTATGAAATTCCGCTTAGTATATTCTGCTAGTTGCAAAACCACTATTTTTTGTAATATTTTCGAAAATTTGGGTACTAAAGAAATTGGTCGATTTCGCTTTTGATAGCCGTTCTGGATGGACGTCCGTTTGTTCCTTTGTGTTCTCTGGTCGCACTCCATTCTATAGCGGAATTGGACTGTTACCTGACCTATTGAGTGGGGTCTCGTGTGTAGTGTATGTCGGGCAGGAAGTGGACTTGTCATTGGGTGCGCTTGCGGCTGGTGGACAAGTAGGACTTTGTTTACCGCCAATTTGGTGGTGGTGCCGGCGTTGGGATGTCGGCTGGTGTCAAGATGATGATGGAGGCTTCTGGGCTCTCTGCCAAGCGTGGCCGGCCTTCCGGTGAAGCCACCTGGCCACCAGGCCACCTGGCCACCTGGCCACCAGGTGGTGGCCATCTTACCATGGAGGAGATGAATATGAAGCTTTGGGACATAAACCCCAGACGTGGTTTCAGGTCGGTGCTGCGGCCTTCCCCTCTGTGCATTGTCTCCGCTGGTGGGTGACCAGTTGTTGGCTGCAGGAAAGGTGCCGGCTGCCCCTCATAATAGGTAGGAACTATTGGGTGATGAGTTGGACTCGGAGGTGGGTCCGCCTGATTAGATGATGGGGTGCAGGAGTTGGGGTTCACTATTCAGCCTCTGCCCCCTGCCTCTGTGGTGGTTCATCGGGCTAAGTCTCCTGATCCAACACTCTCCTTGTTCTCGTGTCGGCGCCAGCCCTGTGATCCACCTGTCTCCCATTCCAGAGGTTGACCCCTTCGATGCAGCTCTTTGGCCCGTGCCGCCCGACCTTGCAGTCTGTTCCCCTACCCTTTTATCGGAGTCTGCCTCTCCTGACACCCGTTGGCTGTTCTATGCCACCTGTGCTGCCCCTCGCCCTGTGCTGCCCTCTACTTTTTCTAGTGACTCCTTCCAACGTCTTCTGCTGGATGCTCTCGGTTGGCTTGATAAGGGCACCTCGCTCCTTAACATCGTTCTGGTCCTTGGATCCTGAGACTTTGGTTTGAAGCCTGAGGACCTGCTGCTTTGCCTATGTCCAAGTGTTTCATTACTTTTGTGTTTTGGTGATAAGTGTTTGCACTAGTGTGCTACCTTTTAGTGTTCTCGGTTGGGCGCTTACTTGCCCTTCCCTTCACGTTTTACGGCTTGCGGTAGTTTGGTAGGGCCAAAGCACGCCTTAAGGTGAGGCTGATGGACAGTTGAGGTTAAGGGGATATGGGTCGTTTTTCTGGTCTCCTTCCTCCCTCATGTTAAGCTCCATTTGTTTTGAGATAATAAGACGTTTGGCCCATCAGTTTGACGATTTTAACACCTTTCGCCCTATTTCGTTGTCAATTTTAAGACCTTTCGTGCCATTTTGGTGTTGATTATTTCCTGGCAAGCGGTAGCGAGCCTGAAATTTTAAGGGGAACCGGCCTTTGGCTGGGACATTTGTCTTGAAGGGGGGTCTAGGTGTTTTTTTTTCTAAGTTTGATTGAGGTCTAGCGAGAAAACTAAGCAATAAAGCAACAGGTGGCGTTGTGTGTGTGTAAGTGTGAGAGTCCGAGTGTAGGGGGTGAGACAGTGAAGCACGGGAACGAGGTGGCTTCAGAGATGGGGTCGTTTCGGGCCATGAGTGAGCACCGTGCCTCATGTGAAGGCAAGATGGCAGGTGCTCGTTGTACTCTACGTGCTTCACATGTCTCACTTCCTAGACTGGAACAAGACCTCACGGGCTTCACTGTTCATAGTAAAGCGGTGAATGTTAAGGCTCTCGGCCTATGCCCGAGAGGAAGTAAGTTGGAATATAGGAAAAAAATAATAAAAAAAAAAAAAAAAAAAAAAAAATGAAAAAAAAAAAAAAAAAAAAATGAAGACAAAAAAAAAAAAAAAAAAAAAAAACGGTCAGTCTCCCCTTAATTTACACCAAAAAAGAAATCGTTCTATAAACTTGGACCTGACAGTTCCCCTAAAATCGACACAACAAGGCAAGTTTCATACTAAGTGACTTGTTACAAAATTCTCTCAAACTATTAAGGCTTTGAGGTTCGAACAATTAATTATGTAACCTACACACATAAATTATAATTCTGCATCGCTAACAGATGTTTCTATCACTAATAAATCTTCAATTGATTACAATATTGAGATACTCCCGAAATTAATTGCTGATTACAAATATATCACCATTACAATTTATACAAACAAACTCAAAACTAAATAAAAGAAGCAAAATATAAAACCTACCGAACACTAGGGTCTTACACACCCGAATAATTGTACACATTACTCAGTGAAGCAATGTGAGAACTAAATCAAATATCGCAAACTGATGACGTCAATAAGCCAGTAAGCATTATTATTGATTAACCCTTTGAGTACCAGCGACGTGTGTTATATTTTATTCTAGCGATATTTAGACGATATTATGCAGCTTAGGAAGGATCTGTGGTAGTTAAAAAAAGTTGATTGAGATAGTTTGAAGCCTTAATATTGCTAGAGGTCCTTCCTAAGCTGAATAAAATCGTCTAACAGTTGCCAGAGTATGATGAGAAGGACGTCCCCGGTACTGAACGGGTTAATATAATCATAAAGCATTTTGATATGTGTGCTCCTATCACTACTAAGCTAATTGACCACTTGCGAGTTTCTGGCTATAAGGAAGGTCAAGCTTTAGACATTGATTTTTTGCCGAAATACGAGCAAATATATATTGATTATACACGCATACTGTAAGTACATTACATCCATTATACACGCATAAGTACATTACATCCATTATACACGCATAAGTACATTACATCCATTATACACACATAAGTACATTACATCCATTATACACACATAAGTACATTACATCCATTATACACGCATAAGTACATTACATCCATTATACACACAGTTGCCCTCTGACCCGTGACTAGTGCGGACGTCCCCAGTGACCGCTAGTGTACCGGTTTACCCTTAGTGAGGTCCTAGTGAACTTTCATAGTGATGGCTGTTGTTGATGAGTCTGCTGTCTCCTCCCATACTCTCCAGCTTTGTCTTGCTTTGCAAGAGAGACTGGAGAGTGTGGAGCAGGAGATTCAGTGTCTCAAAGATGAAAATTTGGCCTCGAGACTAGCTATGGCGGAGAAGAAGTGTGAGGCTACCGGAAGTGTTCCCAGGGATCGTGAAGCCCCTTGGAAAGTGGTGTCAACTAGTGCAACGGCCTGCAAGCTGAAAAGGCAGCCAGTCAAGACCCACAACAACTTCAGCACCTTGGCTGATGAGAGTGATGGCGATGAAGTGGCGATCATCGAGGCAGTGAGAGGGGAGGGGGGGAAGTCTGCTGCTGTTGCTGCAACAACTGCTGCTACACGCCGACAAAAGGAAAAAGCTAAGTCTGTTTTCATTGTCGGTGATTCATTGGTTAGATACCTTGGCAGGGCAACAAACACTCAGGTTGGTAAAGTTGTCTGCGTGCCTGGTGCCGGAGTCGGGAGGGTGGCTGAGAAGATAGATGCTGTCATGGAAGTGAGTGGGGAGGACCCCATCATCTTCCTCAACGCAGGGAGCAACGACATATGGAGATGCAGGACTGAGGAGTTGCTCTCCAAGTATCAGGAAATGTTGGAGAGGATCAAGGAAAAAGGTGGAGTTCCTGTGGTAAACAGTATCCTGCCTAGAAGAGGGGTAAGGAAGGAATGGTCCTCCAGGGCTATTGGTGTAAATAGCCGGCTGGAGAAGTATTGTAAGGCAAATACTATTCCATTCCTGGATAACTGGTCCCTCTTTTATGGTAAGGATGAACTATATGCCCAGGATGGAGTACATCTCTCTCGACTAGGAGTTTCGACCTTGGCCAGCTCACTCGACAAGATTGTTGCGGGGTTTCGTTAAAAAAACCTGGGTGTGTAAGTAAAATACTGTCTCCATATGGAGCAGGTACTTCATGTGACAAACCAGTGAGTAAAATAGAAATAATCAGTCAAGATAGTGCGGATATAGTGATGTGTAATAGTAGTATCGATAACACTACACATGTAACTGATAGTAAAGATGAGAATACTGATAGAGTAGAATTTCCGTCTAGAGCTAGTAGTTCAACAGGAAATAATAAGTTAGCTAAACACAATAGAAAATTAGTTGCAAATAAAAGTAATAGGTTGAGGGTATATTATACAAATTGTAGGAGTTTATGTAACAAAATGAACGAACTTAGAGCACTCGTTAGCACAGAAAATATAGACATAATAGCGCTAACTGAAACGTGGATTAATACAGAATCTAGGCATTTTTTAGCAGAATTTGATATTCCAGGATATAGTTTGTTTAAATATGACCGAACAAGTAGGAGGGGCGGGGGTATAGCAGTGTTTGTCAGGAGTACATTAAAAAGCTGTATTAAATCAGGTATTAGACTAAATAATGATAATGAAAGTGTTTGGGTAGAGGTTAACGAAGGTAGTGAGACCATAGTTATTGGAGTTATATATAGACCGCCTAATATGAGTAGAAATGGCGGAAAATCGTTATGGGAGGAAATTAAAATAGCATCAAGGTTTAGCAATGTGTGCATTATGGGGGATTTTAATTTTCCGAACATTGATTGGCAGCACCAAATAGGCGACTCCGATTCAGTAGAGTTTATAGAGGTAGTACAAGATAGTTTTTTATTTCAATTCATAGATACGCCGACTAGAGGTATTAATATCTTGATTTAGTTTTCAGTAACAATGAACATATGATAAATAATGTAGAGATTGGTGACCACCTAGGAAATAGCGATCATAAATCTATTTATTTTAATATACAATGGACAGGGAATGCTAAAGAGAATACGACACTTATCCCAGATTTCAGAAAAGCCGATTATGGTGGGCTAAGAAGAGACTTAAGGGTGGACCCTATTGTTAAGCGATTAAGTCAGGATATGCCAGAGTTAAACTTGCCACCTACATATAACCAGTTTATTGCTTCACTCCACAATGCTCAAAATAAATATATCCCTAAAAGAAGATTTAGATCGACGCAGAACCAACCAAAATGGATGACTAATAAGCTAATAGATCTTATAGGAAAAAAGAAAGGAATATATCGAAAAATAAAGAAAGGTGAAAATCATTTACATATATACTATCAGACTCTATCAAGACAGGTCAAAAAGGAAATCAGGAAAGCAAAAAGAAATGATGAAATAAGGATAGCCAGCGACTCAAAAAATAACCCTAAAGCTTTTTACCAACTATATAAATCTAAAGTTAGAGATGTAATAGGCCCCCTAAAAACTTCAATAGGAGAAATAACAGAAAATTATTTAGAAATGTGCAGTACATTAAATAGTCAGTTTCTTTCCGTTTTCACTAATGAAAATTTGGCACAGATTCCAGAAGTCAATATGGTATATAGTGATAGTATAGAAAATATGTTAAGTACAGTTGGTATAAGTAGAAATGATGTGCTTAAGGAAATTGACAGACTGAAACCTCAAAAATCGCCTGGTCCTGACGAGGTATATGCTAGAGTATTAAAAGAATGCAGAGATGAGTTAAGTAGTCCATTAGCATTTATATTTAACAAGTCATTAGAAACAGGTTTAGTTCCAGAAGCTTGGAAGCTTGCAAATGTAGTTCCGATCTTCAAAAAAGGTGATAAATCGATAGCATCCAATTACCGTCCCATTAGTCTCACATCAATCATAGGAAAGTTGCTAGAGTCTATTATTGCTAGGAAAATTAGAAGCCACTTAGTAAAATTTAACTTAATAAATTCTTCTCAGCATGGATTCACTCAGGGACGTTTCTTGCCTTACTAATTTGCTTAGCTTTTTCTCAGAGGTATATGAAGCAGTAGATAGTGACAAGTCATATGATATTATATATTTAGATTTCAGTAAAGCTTTCGACAGAGTCCCTCATGAGAGATTGATGAGAAAGGTTGAGGCACATGGAATAGGAGGGTCGTTGTTGGGATGGATTAGGTCATGGCTAATTGGTAGGAAACAGAGAGTCAGCATAAATGGTACCAAGTCAGAGTGGGGAGCAGTCAAAAGTGGTGTCCCCCAGGGATCGGTATTAGGTCCCCTGTTGTTTCTTATATACATAAATGACCTAGATTTAGGTATAACTAGTAGGATAAGTAAATTCGCAGACGATACTAAAATGGGGAGATCAATTGATTCAGATAGCGATATAGAGTGCCTCCAAAGGGATCTAGATACCTTACATGAATGGTCAGTAAATTGGCAGATGAAGTTTAACATTGACAAATGCAAGGTATTAAAGATAGGGAAGATGCAAACAAATGTTAAATATAAACTAGCTAATTTAGAATTAGAAAATTCAGACTGCGAGAAAGATCTAGGTGTGTTTGTTAGCAATGATTTGAAGCCTAGAAAACAGTGTATAAGCGTTCGTAATAAGGCAAACAGGATTCTCGGGTTCATCTCTAGGAGTGTGAGTAACAGAACTGCTGATGTTATCTTAAAACTTTACTTGTCATTAGTGAGACCCCATATGGATTATGCTGTCCAATTTTGGTGTCCTTATTACAGAATGGACATAGATTCATTGGAGAGAATTCAGCGTAGAATGACAAAATGATCCATAATATTAGAAATTTTCCGTATGAAGAAAGGTTGAAGAAATTAGGTTTACATTCGTTAGAGGGACGCAGAGTTAGAGGGGATATGATAGAGGTGTTCAAGTGGGTTAGTGGGATTAACAAAGGGGACATGACAAATGTACTAAAGCTCAGTGATAGCGAAAGAACTCGTACCAATGGTTTCAAATTAGATAAATTTCGTTTCAGAAAAGATATAGGCAAATATTGGTTTGGTAACAGAGTTGTAGATGGGTGGAATAGGCTACCAAGTGATATAGTGGGATCAAGAACGATAGGGAGCTTTAAGAAAAAATTGGATAAGCATATGGACGAGAAGGGTTGGGTGTGAAGGGGGATCAGCCGGGTTGGGCCAATCAGCGCTCTGCAGACCCCCGTAATCCTGCGTTAATCTCTAACCGGTTTGGTAAGATGATCCTCAGGGTATTAGAGTGTTGAGCCTATAATTGGGGTTGTGTGGGACAGGGATCTGCCTTGCTTAGGCCAATCGGCTTTCTGCAGACTCCCATTTTCTTATGTTCTTATGTTCTTAAGTACATTACATCCATTATACACACATAAGTACATTACATCCATTATACACACATAAGTACATTACGTCCATTATACACACATAAGTACATTACATCCATTATACACACATAAGTACATTACATCCATTATACACGCATAAGTACATTACATCCATTATACACACATAAGTACATTACATCCATTATACACACATAAGTACATTACATCCATTATACACACATAAGTACATTACATCCATTATACACACATAAGTACATTACATCCATTATACACGCATAAGTACATTACATCCATTATACACACATAAGTACATTACATCCATTATACACACATAAGTACATTACATCCATTATACACGCATAAGTACATTACATCCATTATACACACATTAGTACATTACATCCATTATACACACATAAGTACATTACATCCATTATACACACATAAGTACATTACATCCATTATACACACATAAGTACATTACAACCATTATACACACATAAGTACATTACATCCATTATACACACATAAGTACATTACATCCATTATACACACATAAGTACATTACATCCATTATACACACATAAGTACATTACATCCATTATACACGCATAAGTACATTACATCCATTATACACACATAAGTACATTACATCCATTATACACACATAAGTATATTACATCCATTATACACACATAAGTACATTACATCCATTATACACACATAAGTACATTACATCCATTATACACACATAAGTACATTACATCCATTATACACACATAAGTATATTACATCCATTATACACACATAAGTACATTACATTACATCCATTATACACACATAAGTACATTACATCCATTATACACGCATAAGTACATTACAACCATTATACACACATAAGTACATTACATCCATTATACACACATAAGTACATTACATCCATTATAGCATTATTTCCATGCACCAAAACTAATTATTTCTGTTAATAATCGATGTCTACTGGTCCAACTTCCTTATAGCATGAAATTCGCAAGTGGTTAATTAGACGCAGCCCATTTCCCTGGATGTACGGTCACGAACATAAACACTGTGATATCAACCAGCTGATAACGTCAACTCCTTCATCACGAGAGGTTTATACTAAGCTGAATAAAATCGTCTGACAGTAGCTAGAATGAAATAAAGAAATCCATGTGAGTTCGCATAAAAAAGGTTTAGCAATACCTCTCAAAACGAAGGGGCGAGTATTATCTGGTTGGTGTCGCAGTATTTATGCTCGTGACTGTACTGTATAGCACTATTTTGCTGGATCACGGATTACTTGATTTGCATACGGTTTCGCAAACGGAATATTATTATCAACCGGAATCTGAAAACATTATTGGTAATTCAAATGGCCCAAATATTGTGTCTTACATTATTAGAAGCATTCCTAACAATTACGAATCAATTATTAATCAAAATTTAAGATTCATTTTATCGGATATAGCCTACATGGTCTTGGCTTGGGTTTAGTGAGACTGAGGATTGTCTCATGAAATTGAAGGTTTATATAGCAAAAATTAATTCAATCTATTCACTAGAAATATAAATCGTTAAGGGGAGATCTCCACTTGAGGGATTTTTTTTCTGGACCCCTTTCTCCCTCATGTTTAGCCCCATTGCTTTTGAGATTTTAAGAGTCGCCCCATTAGTTTGGCGATTTTAAGAACTTTCGCCCCATTTCCGTCAATTCTAAGACCTTTCGTGCAATTTAGGTGTCGATTTTATCCTGGCGAGCAATAGCGAGCCTGTAATTTAAGAGGAACCGGCTTTCAGCCGGGACATTTTTCTACCGAAAAATGTACAAATTTATCTTGAAAGGGGCTCAAGGGGGTGTAATCTTAAGTTTGATGGATATCTAGAGACCAAACTAAAAACCTCCCCTTAAGGTGTGGCTATATATGTTGATAATACTATAAACAACAGAGTGATTGACAATATAGGTATTAATAAGGATTGTTGTTTTGGTTGGTAGTGTAATGGTTTACATACTTATGTTCTGGGTGTGGTGTCCCGAGTTCGAATCCCGGGAGGACCATATGTTTTCATTAGTTTATTCAAGTGCATTGGGGTTTGTAATTGATGATTAATGTTAAGAACGGGGTGTTACTTAATTCATATTTTAAGAATGTGGCTCTGAACCCTCACATCTGGAGGGGGTGACATACAGACGACCTAGCTCGGATATAAAGATGATTAACACTTTGATTGAGGATCTATTACATAACATTAAATAAACAAAGCGTCAATGCTTATTTTTTAGGAAATAGTAATACTAATCTTATTAAACACAATATTAATATATACAGTATATATATATATATATATATATATATATATATATATATATATATATATATATATATATATATATATATATATATATATATATATTCAAGACCTTGCTAGTACTATGCAAAGTCATCGATTGTATTCATGAATTAATATACCTATCAGAGTGGGGGTTCAGAGTGCTTCTCTTATAGACCATAATATGTGGTCGAATGACTACACTACTTGTATCAAATGTGGTGGCCTAATAAGTGGTATTTCTTATACTATCCTACCATTTATCATCAGCATGTATCATATTATAACCCTAGAAACCTCCAGTAACGTCACACTGAAAAAGCTGATACCAAATATATCATCTCTCAAAATTACAGTAATTTTATGTTTTTCACTTGAAGCAACCGTCTTGGTGGTTAAGGTGTCCAAAAAACTGTGTGATAACCCAGGTTCGAATCCCGGTGGATCACATAATGTATATATGCTTTCATTAATTTCATTGGAGGTGTTTGATGGTGTGGTGCAATTAATAACAAAATAATTATATATACATCAAGATAGTAAATAATATAATTGAAAGAAATACAACTACAAAGTTTTTTAGGTGTAAACGTCGATCAAAATTTATCAAAGAAGGATCATATTGAATTTATTCGTGACAAACATTCTAAAACTATTGGAATTGTGCATAAGATAAAAGATAACCTAACTGTTGATGTTCTAAAATGTATTTATTATAGCTTAGTATATTCCTCTATGCAATACTGTAACGTGGCTTGGGGTTCAGCAATTAAATCCAACTTGCAACCACTACTGCTCCTTCAAAAAAAAAAAAAAAAAAAAAAAAATTGTAGAAGGATGATATCAGGAGTAATCTATAGGGAGCACACCGACCCAATAATCTATAGGGAGCACACCGACCCAATAATCTATAGGGAGCACACCGACCCAATAATCTATAGGGAGCACACCGACCCAATAATCTATAGGGAGCACACCGACCCAATAATATTTCAACATGGCATTTTAAGGGGGGTCACCTGTTTTGTTCTCTCTTTCTCTCCTTTTCTCTCTTTCTCTGGCTTGTATCCATTCGGCTCCATTCAGCCAACTGTTTTAAGACGTTTATCCCCATCCAGGTGTCGATTTCTTCCTGGCGAGCGATAGCGAGCCAGTATTGTATGGAGAAATTCGGCTTCGCCGGAGACATTTTTCTATCGAAAAATTTACAAATTTAGCTTGATGTCAGAAAAATATATATATATATGCTGGCTAGCTACCGCTCGCCAGGAAAATATTGACACCTGGATGGGGGTAAACGTCTTAAAACAGTAGGCTGAATGGGGCCGAATGGATACAAGCCAAAGAGAGAGGGAGAGAAAGAGAAAACAAACGAGGTGGGCATTTTAAACATTCATGGTATTTTTTAATTGAAAGCAGTTAAGTTTGTACAATCAAATTAATTACTCATCTGATATAAAATTCCAAAGCATATCCAATTTTTATTAACACATTTGTGAAGTAATAATTTGTTAAGTCCTCCCAAGATCACGTACAGTCGGCCTAATAAGTGTTGTCTCGGCACCAATTACGTGTTGATCAATAATTCGTATCAGCAATATTTACACATGATTTCTTCCTTTTGAGCGAGATATACCAACATGTTCCTACACTTACCCACCCTATTGAACATCTGACAGACATTGATACAGTACAGAGCGAGCCAAACGTAATGGCAGCTGGGACATGACTTATTAGCGCGACCGTACATAAACGCATATATGATTTTTAACTCTTTCCAGTGTACTTTTGTGGAATAAATTACCAAATGAACTTAAGTGTATTAATAACAGTTAATTACAAATAAATAACGATTGAATACTGTTCTAGTTATTGGACAAATTATTGTTTGCAGTTAAGGGGGTAGGGTTTGTTGTTAAGAGGGTAGGGTTTGTTGTTAAGGGGGTAGGGTTTGTTGTTAAGGGGGTAGGGTTTGTTGTTAAGAGGGTAGGGTTTGTGTTAAGGGGGTAGGGTTTGTTGTTAAGAGGGTAGGGTTTGTTGTTAAGAGGGTAGGGTTTGTTGTTAAGGGGGTAGGGTTTATTGTTTAAGGGGGTAGGGTTTATTGTTTAAGGGGGTAGGGTTTATTGTTTAAGGGGGTAGGGTTTATTGTTTAAGGGGGTAGGGTTTATTGTTAAGGGGGTAGGGTTTGTTGTTAAGGGGGTAGGGTTTGTTGTTAAGGGGGTAGGGTTTGTTGTTAAGGGGGTAGGGTTTGTTGTTAAGGGGGTAGGGTTTGTAGCTAAGGGGGTAGGGTTTGTTGTTAAGGGGGTAGGGGTTTGTTGTTAAGGGGGTAGGGTTTGTTGTTAAGGGGGTAGGGTTTGTTGTTAAGGGGGTAGGGTTTGTAGTTAAGGGGGTAGGGTTTGTTGTTAAGGGGGTAGGGTTTGTAGCTAAGGGGGTAGGGTTTGTTGTTAAGGGGGTAGGGTTTGTTGTTAAGGGGGTAGGGTTTGTTGTTTGGTATATTTTCTATTTGTTAATGTATTGTTTAGTTTCCTCGCTAGACCTCCATCAAGCTTAAGGGGAGGTATTTAGTTTGTTCCCTACGTTTTCATCAAGCTTAAAATTACACCCCCTAGACCCCCTTTTAAGATAAATTTGTACATTTTTCGGTAGAAAAATTTCCCGGCCGGAGGCCGGTTGCTCTTAAATTACAGGCTCGCTATCGCTCGCCAGGAAAAAATCGACATCTTAATGGCACGAAAGGTCTTAAAATTGACAGAAATGGGGCAAAATGTCTTAAAATGTCAAAACTACTAGGGCGAACGTCTTAAAATCTCAAAAGCAACGGGGCTAAACATGAGGGAGAAAGGGATCCAGAAAAAAATCCCTCAAGTGGAAATCTCCCCTTAAAAGCTATCTTTCTCTCTGTCTTTCTCTGTCTCCCCCGGTGAGACAGACCAGTAATCTCCATGATCCCGGTACAAAGGCCGGTGCTGTAAAACGTCAATTACCGACATGTGAGCGAACCAGAACCAGCTATCTCCAGCTATCTCTCTCTCTCTCTCTCTCTCTCTCTCTCTCTCTCTCTCTCTCTCTTTACTTTTTCTTTGTGTAACCCACTTCTAAAAATTGGTACACTCACAAACCATAGTCAGCGTACACCCATTCGCATACATTAACTTTTAAAATTGAAGTTACTCTATGAAACAGTCGGGATATTGTTTATTATTGATGGGAATGAGGATAACTGATCCGATGCAACGCCCACAATCGCCACACCGCTCACAACGCCACTCTTCCAGGGGGGAACCAGGGATCAGAGCCGTACAAGTACCCTCCACCAGGTATTTCTCAATCCCCCCCAACCCCCCAACACCTTCAACTCTGTTCAACTCTCACTGTGATATAATAGCCCATTACCACATGACTAGAACCCAATCCTCTCAGCATCAGCTAAGAAAGACCCTAGAAAGCCACCTTTGGCGGGGGGATAGCTCCCCTATTTCACCCCTGGGAGTAAAAATAAAAATAAAAATAAAACGCTCGAAAAAAAACACTCTCAAAACATCCAATAAGAATTAAAAAGAACTCCCAACAAAATTCGGATCAGCTAGTGTTAACTGTGCGAATTGTCGGTCTCGGTTACATAAAATAACCTCGGACCCTGGTAATCCTTCAACAGTCTCGGTCTCAGGTCACCCCCCGGTCTCAGGCTACCCCTGCCGTGTTATCCAAGAACTGTCGGAAAGCTAATTAGCCCCATTTCATTAATGACAAGCGTGGGTAGCTAGATAGATAGGAAGATACGAAGGTAGGTAGAGATAGATGGAAAGATAGATAGATATAAATCTACCGTAAATTAAACACTAGTTTATTGAGATTAGGAAGGATCTGTGACAATACAAGGGTTCACTTAGACCGAGTTTACCCCACTGGTCGCTAAAAGTGCTGACTAAGCTGCATAAAATCTTCTAGTATCAACAATGATGATATGAAAAAGACACCCTGGTACTGAACAGGTTAATGACATTATTATTATGATGCAGTATGGGCTTCTTGTAAAGGCGGTATCACACGAACGCTGTTTCACTCAACATTTATCCTCAACACTGGTCTGGCAGCTTAGGAGGTCAAGATTTAGAATATTTCGGTCACCTAAATTCATCTAGCAACAGTTTAGTTTCCGATACCAGTGCAAAATATTCCAGAAATGTTGCCAGCAAAATATTGATCACCGGATGTTGACTATAAAAGCTCTCGTGTGATACCGGCTTAATTAACTTGGATAAAGAACATTTTTTTTTTTTTTTTTTTTTCTATGTGATTGAGGGAGGCAAAAGGCATAACTGCCTATAGCGAGTGCCTCCCCCATAGTTGAAAGAGTGACAGGGCCAAAATCAAGGGACGTTCGAGCCAAAATGCCTGGACACACGGAGTTTGAAGCAATTTAAGTCATAGGAAGAGGGAAAGACTGATTCTGGGAGAGAGTTCCAGAGCTCAGATGTTGAGTAGAAGAAAGTTTGAGAGTAACGTTTCACTCTTGGGTTGGAGAGTTGCACAGAGTAGGGGTGGGATTGAGTTGCAAGACGGGTACCACGTGCCCTACGTAAAGGAGGTGTATGCACTGGGATAGCTCTGAGGAACACTGATTATTATAGTAGCGATAGAATAGCGAGAGAGATGCAACATTGCGGCGGAGAGAGAGAGATTGCAGAGAGTTGGTGAGTGGACGGGAGTTAATGATACGAAAGGCCTTCCCTTCAACCTTGTCTAGGAGAGCGGTGTGAGAGGAACCTCCCCACACATGTGAACAATACTCAATACAAGGGCGCACTATGCCCCTGTACAGAGCAAGAAGCTGTGCAGGGGAAAAGAACCCCCTAAGGCGGTTGAGCACACCCAGCTTCTGGGAGGCTGCCTTAGCAAGACTGGTAATATGGTCCTTCCAAATGAGAGCAGAAGAAAAAGAGACACCAAGAATATTGAGAGAAGATGAAGGGTTGATTTTTGTATTGTTGAAGAATAAGGGATAGTCCGCTGGGAGATCCTGACGGGTAGATAGATGGAGAAATTGGGTTTTGGAAGCATTAAAGTTAACAAGGTTGTTTCTGCCCCAATTGGAAATAGTATTTAGATCAGAATTTAAGAGTTCTATGGCTTCATTACGTTTGTCGTTGAGGGATTGCTGGCTGGGGCGTTCTGAAAAACTAATGGAGTAGTGTAAAGTTGAGTCGTCTGCGTATGAATGGATGGGAATTAAGGTACAGTTAAGGAGATCATTTATAAAAATTAGAAAGAGAATAGGAGATAGGACAGAGCCCTGAGGAACACCAGAGTTTATAGGGTGAGGAAGTGAACAATGGCCGTCCACAACCGCAGCTATGGAACGGCCAGAAAGGAAATTAGAGACAAAGGCACAGATGGAGGGATAGAAACCGAAGGAGGGTAGTTTAGAAATTAAAGATTTATGCCAGACTCTATCGAAGGCTTTCGATATGTCTAGTGCAATAGAAAAAGTCTCACCGAAGTCCCGAAAGGAGGATGACCAAGAGTTAGTAAGATATGAAAGAAGATCACCAGTAGAGCGACCCTTAAGGAAGCCATACTGGCGATCTGAGAGCAGATTATGAGAAGAGAAATGCTTAAGAAATTTGGAAGCAAGAATAGTTTCAAAAACTTTAGAAAGACAAGAGATAAGAGCAATTGGACGATAGTTGGAGGGTTGAGAGCGGTCACCCTTCTTTGGGACAGGTTGAATGTGAGCAAACTTCCAGCATGAAGGGAAGACGTTAGAGGATAGACAGAGACGAAAGAGTTTGCCTAGGCAGGGAGTCAGCACGGAAGCACAGTTTTTGAGAACAACAGGAGGAACACCGTCCGGACCGTACGCCTTATTAGTGTTAAGCCCAGAGAGGGTAGAAAGTACATCTTTAGAAGAGATTAGGATATTAGGCATAAGTAAGAGAGAGGAGGGCGGAGAGGGAGGAATAGCACCGGAATCATCCAAGGTGGAGTTTCTAGCAAAAGTTTGAGCGAAGAGTTTAGCTTTGTCAGAGGAAGAAGTGATGGTTGTGCCATCAGAGTGGGAAAGGGGAGGGAAAGACGAGGAAGAAAAATTGTTGGAGAGGTTTTTGGCTAGATGCCAGAAAGCTTGGGAAGAGCTAGAGTTGGATAGTTCAGTGCATTTATTATTGATGAAAGAGTGTTTGGCAAGTCGAAGAACAGATTTGGCTTGATTCCGGGCAGAAACATATGAAGAATGAGAGTCTTGAGTTTTAAGGCGTCGGTACCGTTTGAATGCTTCCTCCTTATTGCGGACAGCAGTAGAACAGGCGTGAGTAAACCAAGATTTTTTAGCATTAGTCTGAGAGAAAGAGAATGGAATGTATGCTTCCATGCCCGATAGGATTACCTCGGTAATGCGTTCAGCACTCTCCGAGGGTCCCCGGCCATGGAAGCAGAAATCATTCCATGGGAAATCAAAGAAGTACTGTACTGCCGAAGAGCCTCCCAGTCGGCAGCGCCAAAGTGCCACAAGCGCCGCCGGCTAGGAGGATCGGGTGGCTGTACTGGAGAGATAGGACAGGTGACAGAGATAAGTTTATGGTCGGAGGAGCCCAAAGGAGAGAAAAGATCGACAGTATAAGAAGAAGGGTTAGAAGTTAGAAACAGGTCAAGAATGTTGGGCCGATCTCCGATGCGATCCGGGATACGGGTGGGTTGCTGAACTAACTGCTCTAGGTCATTTAGGATAGAAAAGACGTAGGCTTGTTATAGGTTATCTTTTAAAAACGATGTCACTATCAACCAATGGGGGATTCCTATACACTGTCAAAATTAAAGGTTATAAAAAGGGTATGATAAAGGTATATACAATCATTGGGTATATTGATGATGATTTGACCTGCCTAGCTGTATATTAGACGGGTTTATCACTACCAATGTACCATTAAGGGAGCCCACCTCGCTTTTTTTTTCTTTATCTCCCTCTTTCTTTGGCTTGTATCCATTCGGCCCCATTCAGCCTACGTTTTAAGACATTTAACCCTATCCAGGTATCAATATTTTCCTGGCGAGCGGTAGCGAGCCAGAATATATATATTTTTGTTTTGACAGCAAGCTAAATTTGTACATTTTTCGATAGAAACATGTCTCCGGCGAAGCCGCATATCTCCATACAAAGCTGGCTCGCTATCGCTCGCCAGGAAGAAATTGACACCTGGATGGGGATAAACGTCTTAAAACAGTTGGCTGAATAGGGCCGAATGGATACAAGCCAGGGAAAGAGAGAAAAGGAGAGAAAGATTAAAAAAAGCCGGTGGCCCCCTTAAAAGGGATGAGTATTACAGACACTGATACTGATGCTGATACTGATGCTGATACTGATGAGTGTGCGCTATTGCCTTTTGTAACGGCAGCTCTACCTTTTTCACAGTCACAGTTTTTGAGTGTATAATTCAAGAAATATATATGATAACGGCAAAATAAGAAACAATATAACCGACTTGCGTGGACAATCTACAGTATATAACTTATAAGGGGGCCACCTCGTTTAGTTTTCTCTCTCTCCCTCTCTCTCTGGGTTGTATCCATTCGGCCCCATTCAGCCTACTTTTTTAAGACGTTTATTCCCATCCAGGTGTCAATTTTTTCCTGGCAAGCGGTAGCGAGCCTGCATATTATTTCTAAATATTTTTGACAGCAGGCTAAATTTGTACATTTTTCGATAGAAAAATTTCTCCGGCGAAGCCGGATTTCTTCATACAATGCTGGCTCGCTATCGCTCGCCAGGAAGAAAGCGACACCTGGATGGGCATAAAAGTCTTAAAACAGTAGGCTGAATGGGGCAGAATGGATACAACCCAGAGAAAGACAGAAAATTAGAGAACAAAAACAGGTCACCCCCTTAAAAACATAATGACAAGCCACTATATTAAAACATCTATGAATCAGCTTATTCGTGGTGCATTATGGTGATGACAGGAGGATATGACTTAATTATGTGGTAGATGAGCCTGGGCCGCAGGTACCTCGTGACAGATTACATTACCAGAACACGTGTACAGTCGCGCTAATAAGTGATGTCTCGGCATCCAGTATATTTTGATCAATAATTGGTATCAGCAATATCTAAGCTTGATTTCTTCCTATCGAGTGAAATATACAAACATGTTCCTACACTTACCCATCCTAGTCAACATCTGACAGACATTAATACAGCACAGAGCAAGCCAAACGTAATGACACCTGGGCATGACTTATTAGCACGACCGTACTGCTTCATAGCGATATCTATGAGGTGAGAAAGATTACACAACCTGGGCTAGGCACGCTATTTAGGCACAGAGGTCTATTATTTGATCAACTGTTTACTTTCCTAACTTATTTGATCAACTGTTTACTTTCCTAACTTATTTGATCAACTGTTTACTTTCCTAACTTATTTGATCAACTGTTTACTTTCCTAACTTATTTGATCAACTGTTTACTTTCCTAACTTATTTGATCAACTGTTTACTTTCCTAACTTATTTGATCAACTGTTTACTTTCCTAACTTATTTGATCAACTGTTTACTTTCCTAACTTATTTGATCAACTGTTTTACTTTCCTAACTTATTTGATCAACTGTTTACTTTCCTAACTTATTTGATCAACTGTTTACTTTCCTAACTTATTTGATCAACTGTTTACTTTCCTAACTTATTTGATCAACTGTTTACTTTCCTAACTTATTTGATCAACTGTTTACTTTCCTAACTTATTTGATCAACTGTTTACTTTCCTAACTTATTTGATCAACTGTTTACTTTCCTAACTTATTTGATCAACTGTTTACTTTCCTAACTTATTTGATCAACTGTTTACTTTCCTAACTTATTTGATCAACTGTTTACTTTCCTAACTTATTTGATCAACTGTTTACTTTCCTAACTTATTTGATCAACTGTTTACTTTCCTAACTTATTTGATCAACTGTTTACTTTCCTAACTTATTTGATCAACTGTTTACTTTCCTAACTTATTTGATCAACTGTTTACTTTCCTAACTTATTTGATCAACTGTTTACTTTCCTAACTTATTTGATCAACTGTTTACTTTCCTAACTTATTTGATCAACTGTTTACTTTCCTAACTTATTTGATCAACTGTTTACTTTCCTAACTTATTTGATCAACTGTTTACTTTCCTAACTTATTTGATCAACTGTTTACTTTCCTAACTTATTTGATCAACTGTTTACTTTCCTAACTTATTTGATCAACTGTTTACTTTCCTAACTTATTTGATCAACTGTTTACTTTCCTAACTTATTTGATCAACTGTTTACTTTCCTAACTTATTAATTACTTAATAATCACCAGACAAATCAGATAAACAATAATAGAAGGTCCCACCCCTTTCCCATTCTTAAGGGGAGATCTCCACTTGAGGGATTTTTTTCTTGACCCCTTTCACCCTCATCTTTAGCCCCATTGCTTTTGATATTATAAAACGTTCGCCCCATTAGTTTAGCGATTTTAAGAACTTTCACCCCATATTAAGACCTTTCGTGCCATTCAGGTGTCGATTTTATCCTGGCGAGCGATAGCGAGCCTGTCATTTAAGAGGAACCGCCCTTTGGCCGGGACATTTTTCTACCGAAAAATGTACAAATTTATCTTGAAAGGGACTCAAGGGGGTGTAATTTCAAGCTTGATGGAAGTTTAGGAAACACACTAAAAACCTCCCCTAAGCCATTTTAGATTTACAGAAGAGTGACCATTACTTGCATTACTGCATGTCCACACACATTACTTGCATTACTGCATGTCCACACACATTACTTGCATTACTGCATGTCCACACACATTACTTGCATTACTGCATGTCCACACACATTACTTGCATTACTGCATGTCCACACACATTACTTGCATTACTGCATGTCCACACACATTACTTGCATTACTGCATGTCCACACACATTACTTGCATTACTGCATGTCCACACACATTACTTGCATTACTGCATGTCCACAAACATTACTTGCATTACTGCATGTCCACACACATTACTTGCATTACTGCATGTCCACACACATTACTTGCATTACTGCATGTCCACAAACATTACTTGCATTACTGCATGTCCACAAACATTACTTGCATTACTGCATGTCCACAAACATTACTTGCATTACTGCATGTCCACAAACATTCCCGTAATGTAAGCATGTTTCCTTTTATTGATTTTTTATTTTATTTATTAAAGTGACAATTACAAAGTGGTGTACAATCTATCTTATTCTAGTGCCCTTATAGATTATCTTATTGTACCGGTACCTCCCTACATTCAACATATACGTTCCCCAATTCGGCCCTCCGCCACGGCCATTTACAAATCAGATCACATGATAAGATATAAAATCTGTCTACCGTTTGCATTATAAGAACATAAGAAAATGGGAGTCTGCAGAAAATAAAATAGGCCTATTGGGCTTAAAAATTGGTCAAAATTAAAATATAATTATACCGTTGAAACCACAACGGCGAGACGAATCCAAATATGTAATAATATTGACAAGTCAAAATTCGACCAAATACAAGGTTTTTGGAACCAAATATTTTCGATTCTGGGCGAATGGCTGGGCGAAAATGAAATCTACGACCATGTCTAGAAGCAGCTCGGCGTGAAAAAACGAATGGCATCAGTTAAAATTCTCTAGGACTTATAGTTTGGGCTACAGAAGACTTTTAAAGTCCAAAAAAACGGTCCCCTGGGCCCTCCAGGAAGGCAAAGTCAAAATCGAAATCCTAAACTAATGGTCCGATTTTAATTCTGTTTGCGCCATTCGATTCAGCTTGCCAAATTGTACTTATGGTATAAATTTAAACAAAATCCGTACATAAATAACTCGTCTATGGAGTTTTGAACTTTAAAATAGGCCTATTGGGCCTAAAAATTGGTCAAAATTAACAAATAATTATACCTTTGAAACCGCAACGGCGAGACAAATCCAAATATGTAATAATATTAACAAGTCAAAATTCGACCAAAATCAAGGATAAGCAAATATTTTCGATGCTGGGCGAATGGCTGGGCGAAAATGAAATCTACGACCTTGTCTAGAAGCAGTTCGGCGAGAAAAAACGAATGGCACCAGTTATAATTCTCTAGGACTTATAGTTTGGGCTACAGAGGACTTTTAAGAAGGTTGATACGATTCCCTCCACAGAGGAGTTGGCTAGACCAAGACATACATACCTACAACTAAACCTCTCTTGGAGTGACCCCATGATAAATGACTGACTGGTGACCTGCTGACATTCCCTCACTTCTGACATTCATGGCTTTGTCACGTGTCCAACTTAAACTTAGGTAAGAATAAAGTTGATTTGCCCCTCTCTCTCTCTCTCTCTCTCTCTCTCTCTCTCTCTCTCTCTCTATGATCATAACATTGGATAATTTATCTTACTGACTTGGGATTATAATATTCCCTTCATAACTAGGGAGGATATAAATTGGGAATCCATTCTTGTTGTACTTTGTTTTAGTAGTTCATCATACACTCACCGAAAGTAATGCATGAACAAAAATATATATTATCAGTATGAACCTAAAGACTAATGGCATGCTTGTGTGAATGTAGACAGTGTGGCACAGAGTATGGCATGCTTGTGTGAATGTAGACAGTGTGGCACAGAGTATGGCATGCTTGTGTGAATGTAGACAGTGTGGCACAGAGTATGGCATGCTTGTGTGAATGTAGACAGTGTGGCACAGAGTATGGCATGCTTGTGTGAATGTAGACAGTGTGGCACAGAGTATGGCATGTTTGTGTGAATGTAGACAGTGTGGCACAGAGTATGGCATGCTTGTGTGAATGTAGACAGTGTGGCACAGAGTATGGCATGCTTGTGTGAATGTAGACAGTGTGGCACAGAGTATGGCATGCTTGTGTGAATGTAGACAGTGTGGCACAGAGTATGGCATGCTTGTGTGAATGTAGACAGTGTGGCACAGAGTATGGCATGCTTGTGTGAATGTAGACAGTGTGGCACAGAGTATGGCATGCTTGTGTGAATGTAGACAGTGTGGCACAGAGTATGGCATGCTTGTGTGAATGTAGACAGTGTGGCACAGAGTATGGCATGCTTGTGTGAATGTAGACAGTGTGGCACAGAGTATGGCATGCTTGTGTGAATGTAGACAGTGTGGCACAGAGTATGGCATGCTTGTGTGAATGTAGACAGTGTGGCACAGAGTATGGCATGCTTGTGTGAATGTAGACAGTGTGGCACAGAGTATGGCATGCTTGTGTGAATGTAGACAGTGTGGCACAGAGTATGGCATGCTTGTGTGAATGTAGACAGTGTGGCACAGAGTATGGCATGCTTGTGTGAATGTAGACAGTGTGGCACAGAGTATGGCATGCTTGTGTGAATGTAGACAGTGTGGCACAGAGTATGGCATGCTTGTGTGAATGTAGACAGTGTGGCACAGAGTATGGCATGCTTGTGAATGTAGACAGTGTGGCACAGAGTATGGCATGCTTGTGTGAATGTAGACAGTGTGGCACAGAGTATGGCATGCTTGTGTGAATGTAGACAGTGTGGCACAGAGTATGGCATGCTTGTGTGAATGTAGACAGTGTGGCACAGAGTATGGCATGACTCTGTAGGAAACTATGGCACTGTCGACGAGCGGCCTTCCACTGGCTACTATCAATTGGTCCCCAGAATTCGTTGCATATCAGGCATTGAACCCAGGTTGAAAAAACGGAAGAACAAAATACAAATGCATGTGTGAGTACAAAGGCCCCAGCAGGCAAATCATATCACATAATGAATACACACCCATAAAATCTTGAAACAACCATGTGCATGCAAGGGTCGCCCCCCTCCCAACCCCTTCCTCTACCACCACCATACCACCCGTCACCCCACCTCCACACCTACCACCTCCATACCACCCTCCACACCCCTTCCCATACCACCCTCCACTCCCCCTTCCCTACCACCATACCACCCTCCACCCACTTCCCCTACAACCACCATACCCCCCTCCACCCCCTCCTTCCCTACCACCTAGCGGAGTACCACAAGGATCATTACTGGGCCCAGTTCTCTTCCTAATCTACATAAACGAAATAGATAAGGGCCTCACCTGCACAATCTCATAGTTTGCAGATGATACAAAATTGCAAATAACGTGATCTCAAATGAACACGTTCAGGATATGCAAGGCAATCTAGATAAGTTGTCTCAATGGGCTACAATATGGCAAATGTGTTTCAATGAAGACAAATATAAAGTACATCACATTGAAAGCCAAAATGAGAAAGCGAATTATTCATTGAATGGCACCCAAATCAAGACTGTAGACAAAGAAATGGATTTAGGAGTAACAATATCAAGTAACCTCAAACTTAGTCAACAATGCAAGGAGGTTGTTAAGAAAGCAAACAAAATTATTGGTTTCATAGGCAGGTCCTTTGAGCATAAATCCAAAGATACAATACTCACTCTTTATAATTCCTTAGTTCGCCCACTCCTGGAATATTGTGTTCAGTCCAGGTGCCCTTACTATCAAAAGGATATAGACAAACTGAATCGTGTTCAACGCACAGTTACTAAAATAATACCCAGTCTAAAGAACAAACCATATGAGGAACGTCTTGAAGAATTACATCTGTTTCCCCTAACCAAGCGTAGATTAGGAGGCGACCAAATTTAAGTCTTTAAGATCATCAGAGGCATCGACAATATGAACTGTAGTAAATACATTATGATTGACCGATCAAATTACACACGGGGAAATGGTTGCAAAATCATTGGTAAGTCAATCAACTCGCACGAATCGAAGAATGTCTTCTTCAATCGAGTCATCAACTTGTGGAATGGACTTCCTCGAGATGTTATAGACTGCAACATTGTTGATTCCTTCAAAGTTCGCCTTGACAAGCACCTTGCTTTTAATCCAAGGTTGACTGCATTTGTAAATTAATACAATATTTCCTTAATTGTGCCATTTCATTAATATTGTCCCCCCTCCCTGCCATGTTAATCCCCAGGAAGGTATTTCCATTTCACATCTTTATCTCTCTGAAATACTGTTGGACACTAGAAACAGCAGTATTTTGGAGGGCAAGTAACCTTGAGGGGTCGCAAGACCTGTTGTTGCTCGTTTTCCTTTGTACTCCTTTGTACTTTGTACACCTCCGTACCACCTTCCCCTACTACCACCATACCACCCACCACCCCCTCCCCTACCACCATCCACCTCCCCTACCCAGTTATCGCCACTTACTTCACTTCCCCAGGAGCACATGTGGGTCAAGTGGTGCCAGGTTGTTATTACACCAAACACAGTACCGCAGGTTACTTTAAGAGGGACCCAGTAAAGTGAAGAAGAAAATGTGAGGTGATGGCTAGGTAAGGGGACTAGAATTTGTACAGGGTAATGGTGTGTTATTGGGTGAGAGAGTTACATAAAGTTACATAGATACACACTCTGCACAGACTTTGCGGTCCCTACTAGGCAGTCCGGACTTAATGCTAACATAGAATTTGCTAAAAAGTGAAAGGTGAGGATAACAAAGCAGAAAGCTCTCTCCCCAACTACCCAGAGAGAGAGAAAGAGAGAGACAGAGAGAGAGAGAGAGAGAGAGAGAGAGAGAGAGAGAGAGAGAGAGAGAGAGAGAGAGAGAGAGAGAGAGAGAGTAATCCATAATCCAAACCTCTGTCTTGTTGAACTTCCATAAAACACCGTAGTATCGTTGTAGTACCTGCCTGTACGTCTTATTACTGGGAAAATCACATCTGTACGTCGCTATGTAAGGGTATGAAGTGTGTGTGTGTGTGTGTGTGTGTGTGTGTGTGTGTGTGTGTGTGTGTGATAGAGAAACAAAGTTGGAATATAAACAAAATATAATTATATATAGTTGACTTCGTATAATCCCATCTTGGGTATATTTTAAGGCTAGTTTCCCTTTTATGTATGCATCTTAAATACATGATGTCATTATATCCCGTTTAATTTGTGCCAATGTTCTTTCAGCTACCCAAGTACAACAAGCCACGCAAGTTGTATCGAGCCCTAACTCCATTCCCTCCTGTTCTCTACTAATAACCATTTCCACACCACCTACCACTCCCTCTGTCTTCCTCCTTGATATCCACACCACCTACCACTAATAACCATATCCACACCACCTACCACTAATAACCATATCCACACCACCTACCACTAATAACCATATCCACACCACCTACCACTAATAACCATATCCACACCACCTACCACTAATAACCATATCCACACCACCTACCACTAATAACCATATCCACACCACCTACCACTAATAACCATATCCACACCACCTACCACTAATAACCATATCCACACCACCTACCACTAATAACCATATCCACACCACCTACCACTAATAACCATATCCACACCACCTACCACTAATAACCATATCCACACCACCTACCACTAATAACCATATCCACACCACCTACCACTAATAACCATATCCACACCACTTACCACTAAGGCCATATCCACACCACCTACCACTAAAAACCATATCCACACCACCTACCACTAATAACCATATCCACACCACCTACCACTAATAACCATATCCACACCACCTACCACTAATAACCATATCCACACCACCTACCACTAATAACCATATCCACACCACCTACCACTAATACCATATCCACACCACCTACCACTAATAACCATATCCACACCACCTACCACTAATAACCATATCCACACCACTTACCACTAAGGCCATATCCACACCACCTACCACTAAAAACCATATCCACACCACCTACCACTAATAACCATATCCACACCACCTACCACTAATAACCATATCCACACCACTTACCACTAAGGCCATATCCACACCACCTACCACTAATAACCATATCCACACCACCTACCACTAATAACCATATCCACACCACCTACCACTATAACCATATCCACACCACCTACCACTAATAACCATATCCACACCACCTACCACTAATAACCATATCCACACCACCTACCACTAATAACCATATCCACACCACCAAGGGGAGGTGTGGTGGAGTGGTCATGCCACTGGATTGGTAATCCAATGGACCCGGGTTCAAATCCCGATATGTCAATGGGAAGATATTATTGGGATTGAATTTGTGCTGTACCTAGTATCAGTGCATTACCACAAAGCCCACCGAAATGCCAAAAAAATACCCTCATTGTTCCCTGATTAAATAACACTGTATGAATATTCCCATATTCAAAATATGTTACAGGGGGACAATGCCTAGTGAGTTCACTGCTCAATAGGTGGCGTTCTGAGAGTGAGGGTCTGAGTCTGGAGGGTGAGACGGTGAAGCACCTGAGCGAAGCAACCGGCCGCTTCAGAGATGGAGCTGTTTCGAGCCATGATGGTTGCTTCACATGTCTCACTCCCCAGACTGGAACAAGACCTCACGGGCTTCACCGTGTTGAGCGGTGGAATGTACAGGCTCTCAGCCTATGCCCGAGAGGGAGTAGTTGGAATATAGAAAAAAAAAAAAAAAAAAAAAAAAAAAAAAACCTACCACTAATAACCATATCCACACCACCTACCACTAATAACCATATCCACACCACCTACCACTAATAACCATATCCACACCACTTACCACTAAGGCCATATCCACACCACCTACCACTAAAAACCATATCCACACCACCTACCACTAATAACCATATCCACACCACCTACCACTAATAACCATATCCACACCACTTACCACTAAGGCCATATCCACACCACCTACCACTAATAACCATATCCACACCACCTACCACTAATAACCATATCCACACCACCTACCACTAATAACCATATCCACACCACCTACCACTAATAACCATATCCACACCACCTACCACTAATAACCATATCCACCACCTACCACTAATAACCATCCACACTACCTACCACTAATAACCATATCCACCACCTACCACTAATAACCATATCCACACCACCTACCACTAATAACCATATCCACACACCACCTACCACTAATAACCATATCCACACCACTTACCACTAAGGCCATATCCACACCACCTACCACTAATAACCATATCCATACCACCTACCACTAATAACCATATCCACACCACCTACCACTAATAACCATATCCACACCACCTACCACTAATAACCATATCCACACCACCTACCACTAAAAACCATATCCACACCACCTACCACTAATAACCATATCCACACCACCTACCACTAATAACCATATCCACACCACCTACCACTAAGGCCATATCCACACCACCTACCACTAATAACCATATCCACACCACCTACCACTAATAACCATATCCACACCACCTACCACTAATAACCATATCCACACCACCTACCACTAATAACCATATCCACACCACCTACCACTAATAACCATATCCACACCACCTACCACTAATAACCATATCCAGCACACCACCTACCACTAATAACCATATCCACACCACCTACCACTAAGGCCATATCCACACCACCTACCACTAATAACCATATCCACACCACCTACCACTAATAACCATATCCACACCACCTACCACTAATAACCATATCCACACCACCTACCACTAATAACCATATCCACACCACCTACCACTAATAACCATATCCACACCACCTACCACTAATAACCATATCCACACCACCTACCACTAATAACCATATCCACACCACCTACCACTAATAACCATATCCACACCACCTACCACTAATAACCATATCCACACCACCTACCACTAATAACCATATCCACACCACCTACCACTAATAACCATATCCACACCACCTACCACTAATAACCATATCCACACCACCTACCACTAATAACCATATCCACACCACCTACCACTAATAACCATATCCACACCACCTACCACTAATAACCATATCCACACCACCTACCACTAAGGCCATATCCACACCACCTACCACTAATAACCATATCAAAGGAGTACAAAGGAAATCAAGCAACAACAGATCTAGTGACCCTTCTAGGTTGCTTGTCCTCCAAAACACTGAGGATCAAGTGTCCAAACAGTGGTTTAGAGTGGGTAAGGGAACATTGGAAAGGGAACTACTGCCCTGCCACTAACGTGGCAGGACTAGGAAGTTAGTAGGGGACATATGGGTTAGTAACTGAGGGGAGGATAAAGTTATTCATTTACAAACGCAGTCAGTCGCGGGTTTGATGCGAGATATTTGTCTAGGCGGAATTTAAATGAATCAACGGTGCTGCAGTCTATAACGTCTCGGGGAAGCCCATTCCACAAGTTGACAACTCGATTGAAGAAGAAATTCTTAGATTCGTGCGAGTTAAAAGATTTACCAATAATTTTGCAACCGTTTCCCCGCGTGTAATTAGATTGGTCGATAGTGAAGTACTTACTACAGTTCATATTGTCGATGCCTTTGATGATTTTGAACACTTGAATTAAGTCGCTTCTTAATCTGCGCTGGGTTAAAGGAAATAGATTTAATTCTCTAAGACGCTCTTCGTATGGTTTGTTCTTTAGGCTAGGTATCATTTTGGTAACTCTACGTTGAACTCGTTCTAGCTTGTTTATATCTTTTTGGTAATAAGGGCACCACACCACCTACCACTCCCTCAGTCTTCCTCCTTGTTTACTGACATGAGGAAAATAAAAATTATATATATATATATATATAAACTGCTGACGAACACCCTACTCCAACACAGACCAGCTAATCCCTGGAGAAATATGGCTAGGTATAAAGGAATGTTGATGTGATCCCTGGCGAGGTTGTCAAATTGTGTTGTGTTAAGGGAGCCCACCTCGCTTGTTTTCTCTTTCTCTCCCTCTCTCTTTGGTTTGTATCCATTCGGCCTCATTCAGCCTACCGTTTTAAGACGTTTATCCCCATCCAGATGTCAATATTTTCCTGGCGAGCGGTAGCGAGCCAACACATATATATTTTGTTTTTGACAGCAAGCTAAATTTGTACATTTTTCGATAGAAAAATGTCTCCGGCGAAGCCGGATTTCTCCATACAATGCTGGCTCGCTATCGCTCGCCAGGAAGAAATCGACACCTGGATGGGGATAAACGTCTTAAAACAGTTGGCTGAATGGGGCCGAATGGATACAAGCCAGAGAAAGAGAGAAAAGGAGAGAAAGATAAAAAAAAAAGCAGGTGACCCCCCTTAAGTGCAATATATATCTAGTGTGAGTGTGTTATTGGGGTTGACCTGGCTATATGACTATATGACATGGGATATAGGCTACATTCCTACCTGTGACCAACCACCCCTGGGGTTTATACTACAGGTATATTCTTAAGGGGGGGGGGGTCACCGGCTTTTTTTTTTATCTTTCTCTCCTTTTCTCTCTTTCCCTGGCTTGTATCCATTCGGCCCCATTCAGTCAACTGTTTTAAGACGTTTATCCCCATACAGGTGTCGATTTCTTCCTGGCGAGCGATAGCGAGCCAGCATTGTATGGAGAAATCCGGCTTCGCCGAAGACATTTTTCTATCGAAAAATGTAAAAATTTAGCTTGCTGTCAAAACAAAAATATATATATGGTGGCTCGCTACCGCTCGCCAGGAAAATATTAACACCTAGATGGGGGTAAACGTCTTAAAATAGTAGGCTGAATGGGGCCGAATGGATACAAGCCAAAGAGAGAGGGAGAGAAAATAAAAAAAAGCGAAGTGGGCTTCCTTAATACAATCACACACACGTTTGGTATGTTATTTTACATGGCCTTGGCCCTTTTCCAGGATTCGAACCTACGCTATCCTGCCATACAATAGGAAATCTCCATATTATGTCCTCTCAACCATCACTGAAGATAAAGATAATGTAACTATATTCTATAACTGGAACTATGGATATATACGGTGTCAATGGAAATCAGAGAGAGAGAGAGAGAGAGAGAGAGAGAGAGAGAGAGAGAGAGAGAGAGAGAGAGAGAGAGAGAGAGAGAGAGAGAGAGAGAGAGAAGGAGAGGTAAATTCTTATTATTAACATCCTATTTTAACTTACCTCTCTCAAATGTTCGTATTGTTGTACACATGTATTTTCCAAAGCACCGATTCTCAAAACTCGATCCATATATTAGTTATCAATATATTAAAGCTGCGTTAATGTTGATATTCGCTAGGGCTGTAATGCAAACACACTGTTATTTAAATAGTTCTTCATTGCATTACCTGATGCTTATTATAGTTCATATGTTACTTGCATTAGCGTCGTAATTTCACTGGAATTTGCATATATCTAGTTTGTCACCCAACTGAAATATTTTGACACAAGATTGATTATATGTTTTAATTATATTTGTCACTGTCACCTACATTATAGTTTCATGTTTGATGCTGTAATGAAGGAATAGATAGATAGATAGATAGATAGTGAGTGAGTGTGTGAGTGAGTGTATGTGTATGTGTGTGGGGTTTTTTCTATGTGAGTGAGGGAGGCAAAAGGCAGAACTGCCTATAGCGAGTGCCTCCCCCATAATTGAAAGAGTGACAGGGCCAAAATCAAGGGACGCTCGAGCCAAAATGCCTGGACACACGGAGCTTGAAGCAATTTAAGTCATAGGCAGAGGGAAAGACTGATTCTGGGAGAGAGTTCCAGAGCTCAGCTGTTGAATAGAAGAAAGTCTGAGAGTAACGTTTCACTCTTGGATTGGAGAGTTGCACAGAGTAGGGGTGGGATTCTGTTGCAAGACGGGTACCACGTGCCCTACGTAAAGGAGCTGGTATACACCGGGAGAGCAACATTGCGGCGAAGAGAGAGAGATTGCAGAGTTGGTGAGTGGACGGGACGTCACAGGAGTTAATGATACGAAAGGCCTTCCTTTCAATTTTGTCTAGGAGAGCGGTGTGAGAGGAACCTCCCCACACATGTGAACAATACTCAATACAAGGACGCACTATGCCCCTGTACAGAGCAAGAAGCTGTGCAGGGGTAAAGAACCCCCTAAGGCGGTTGAGCACACCCAGCTTCTGGAAGGCTGCCTTAGCAAGACTGGTAATATGGTCCTTCCAACTGAGAGCAGAAGAAAAAGAGACACCAAGAATATTGAGAGAAGATGAAGGATTGATTCTTGTATTGTTGAAGAATAGGGGATAGTCCGCAGGGAGTTCCTGACGGGTAGATAGATGGAGAAATTGGGTTTTGGAAGCATTAAAGATAACAAGGTTTTCTCTGCCCCAATTGGAGATAGTAGTTAGATCAGAATTTAAGTGTTCTATGACTTCATTCCGTTTGTCGTTGAGGAATTGCTGGCTTGGGCGTTCTGAAAAACTAATGGAGTAGTGTAAGGTTGAGTCGTCTGCGTATGAATGGATGGGAATTGAGGTACAGTTGAGAAAGTCATTTATAAAAATTAAACAGAGAATAGGAGATAGGACAGAGCCCTGTGTGTGTGTGTGTGTGTGTGTGTGAAAGAGAGAGAGAAACCAACCTATTGACAGTGTCCGCCATATTGTCTACCTGGCGTCACTACCCACCACATAATTTTCCAAACCATAATAAATATCCAGGTAGATTCATATTTTGTCCATTAACCCATTCAATACAAGGGATGCCCCTTTTGTCAGACTCTGGCAACTATTAGACGATTATATTCAGTGTAGGAAGGACCTCTAGCAATAATATGGCTTCAAACTATCCCAAGCAACCTTCATAACTACCACCAATCCTTCCCAAGCTGCATAATATCGTCTAAATATAGCTAGAATACAATATAACACACGTCGCTGGTACTCAGAGGGATAAGGTGAGGCAGGCCGTTTTTCTGGACCCCCTTCTCCCTAATGTTTATCCCCACTAGTTTTGAGACGTTCGGCCCATTAGTTTGGCGATTTTAACAACTTTCACCCCATTTCGTTGTCAATTTTAAGACCTTTCGTGCCATTTAGGTGTCGATTATTTCCTGACGAGCAATAGCGAGCCTACAATTTTAAGAGGAACCGGCCTTCGGCCGGAACATTTTTCGACCGAAAAATTTACAAGTTTATCTTGAAGGGGGGTCTAGTGGGTGTTTTTCTAAGCTTGATGGAGGTCTAGGGAGGAAACTAAAACAAAAATATGAATAAATGAATTAATAGACCAAACAAACGGTCAGCCTCCCCTTAAGCATCGATAAATCAGTTGCTAAGCGATTCAATTTACCATCAGCTGGTTAAAAGCCGACTATATCACCCTCACAAATTACACGAGTGTACAGTTGTGTTCACTACTCCCTGGACACGGGTTTGGTACTATATCGAACACAAGGGAGAAACACCGACGCCTGGAAACTGTATCGAGCACACACTAGACACTCAGGCACTTTAAACCAGCCCAATAGCTTCACAGGGTTGCTTCTATTCCTCACCAAACCCTAGCCATGTTCAGGGATTGTTAGCAACGATTGTGTAATTTCGAACACGGACAGAACACAACTTGGGGTGTACAGTCTCGTTAAAAAGTCATGTCGTACCTTTAATATTTCAACTTTGTTTAATAATGATCTAGTCAAATGGTCAAAACAGTAATCAACACACGTAAACTAAGCCAATAATTATCTTCAAACAATGCTCAGTTTTGTGGAGGATTATTTGTGTGTTCATCAAAAGAGATAAATGAAGTTAACCCCTTCAGGACGATGACGCAGTTTTCATCATATTCTGGTTATCATTAGACGATATTATTTAACTTATAATCTACCTCGAGGACTCAAAGGGGTAAATACGATCTCGGTAAACCCTCTGAATAACATAGGTCCTTCTTAAACTGCATAAAATCGTCTAATTTTAGCCAGAATCAAAAGTAAAAAAGACGTCATCGTACTGAAGGGGTTAAAGCTACGATGGAAGGACACGACTTTATAGCGTGACTGTACAATAAGGTATAATAGTAAGAAGGGGGTTGGGTAGTGTGTGTGTATAAGGGACGAGTGGAGTTATGTTATCCACTACCTCCACATGACGGTGGTTGGTGGAGGAGTGTGGCGGACTGGTGGTGGAGGAGGGTGGGCTAGGACTCTCAGGACACACACTCGCTATCTATCTATCTATCTATCCATCTATCCATCCATTCCATCTATCTATCTATCTATCTATATATATATACATATATACTGTATATATATATATATATATATATATATATATATATATATATTAGAGAGAGAGGGAGAGAGAAAAATGTATACATCTATCCATCTCACATTCACACATACTCTTACATACACTAACACACACACACACATACATACACTCACGCACGCATACACACTCTCTTTCTCTCCTATATATACACTATATAATAATTGTATTGCTTTGACTGTGTGGATTACAACATATATATATATACCTCTATACGAGTAAAACACGCAACAATGGCTGTAGAGGTTTAACATTAATTTATGAGGAAACTTTCTCATATGATCTGCTCTTCCTGGAACATACTTTCCTCGACAATAATTAATAGTAAGTCACTACAGCAGTTTAACACTATCTGGCCCAACCTTTTGAGTTACTAGGATATCTTGTTTAATTATCATTGAGGATTTTGTTTATTTTTGCCATTTTCGAGCAATGCCTGTTAGTTTATCCCCTAGGCTAACAAAAACGCCTTCCCAGACTTCCTTCAAACTAACTAAAAAAAAAAAAAAAAAAAAAAAAAAAAAAAAAAAAAAAAAAAAACGCCCACCCAGACCCCCCCTTCAAGCTAAATTTGTTTATTTTTTCGACAGAAAAAAAAATCTCAGCCGAAGGCCTAATTTTTAAAGTTACAGGCTCGCTGTCGCTGGATCAGAAATAAACGACACCTGAATGGGGTGAAGCATCTTACTATCACCAAACTAATGGTGTGAAATTTCTTTAAATCTCCAAACTAATGGAGCGAAACAGGAGATCCAAAACTGTATCTCTCGGACCAAGTAGGGTCAAGAATAGAATAGAGAGTATTTTGTATTCTTTACAAATAATAAACTGTACTATGCAATCTCTTATTTTCTTCAAGAGTATATCCCTGGAATGGACCGCAAGATATTTGAGATGTTGAATACCCAATGAAACTCTCTCTCTCTCTCAACTCTCACTCACACACACACACACACACACACACTCTCTCTCTCTCTCTCAACTCCCTCTCGCCCCTCTCTCTCTCACTCACACACACACTCTCTCTCTCCCTGAACCTTGACCCGCTGTCTGGTTTCATGTCCGTCTCTTCATGCCACCTATTTTTATCATTATACAGTTTTTATGCCCTCCACCCACCCACCTCTTCCACCCACCCACCTCTTCCACCCACCCACCTCTTCCACCTCCCCACCTCTTCCTCCCTTCCACCCTCCCACCTCTTCCACTCTCCCACCCTTCCATCCTACCACCTCTTCCACTTCTTCCACTCTTCCACCCTACCACCTCTTCTACCCTCCCACCTCTTCCATCCTCCCACCTCTTCCACCCTCCCACCTCTTCCACCTCTCCCACCTCTGACTCTTCCCAAATGGTAGACAAATTAGCTCTGTTCAGTCTAGCCGTTTTTTAGCTACAGAGGTTAGGGTTAATCATGTGTTGCCTACTTGTAATGAATAGACAATAGTATATAAATGTACAGTTGCTCACACAAATAGTTGCTACAGAGATACTTTGATTTATGTTGTTGAAATAGCTTTGAAAAGTTGGACAGAATTAATATAAACACCATATATGGAGGATCACTTTAATGCCAACGTTTCGCAGATAGATTCTTCATGTCACTAGTTGTCAATAAAGTGTTCCTCCTCAAAAAGGTGTTTATATTCGTTATTTATGTCATTTCAGCTCTTGTACAGGCTTAACCTATACGTTAGATAGCTAAAGTCTGAGATTAAATTTCGAACACTTAAATTCTGAGTTTAAATTTTCATTTGTTCCCTAGACCTCCATCAAGCTTAAAGAAAATATCCCCTAGACCCTCATCGAGATAAATTTGTACATTTTTCGGTAGAAAAATGTCATAGATTCCCCCTAAATTGCAGGCTCGCTCTCGCTCGCCAGGAATAAAATCGACACCTTAATGGCACGAAAGGTCTTAAACTTGACCAAGAAATGGGGCGAAATATCTTAAAATCGCCAAACTAATGGGGCGAACATCCTAAAATCACAACATTAGTGGGGCTAAGCATGAGGGAAAAGGGGGTCCAGAAAAAACAAACCTCCCCTTCAGGTCGCATTGCCGCGGAGCTCACCCCTGTGCCTTCCCCCCCCCATAACTCCTAGACGGGAAATCAATAAATGTCTACTTTCACCAGGTTCCTATTTCCTATCACCTATTACTAAGTCAACAGAGACATATGGTGTGAAGAGACTTAAGGGGAGGCATTTAGTTTCTTCCCTAGACTTCCATCAAGCTTAAAATTACACCCCCCTAGACCCCCTTTGAAGATAAATTTGTAAATTTTTCGGTAGAAAAATGTCCCGGCCGAAGGCCGGTTCCTCTTAAATTACAGGCTCGCTATCGCTCGCCAGGAAAAAATCTACTCCTAAATGGCACGAAAAGTCTTAAAATTGACAGAAATGGGGCGAAAGCTTTTAAAATCGCCAAACTAATGGGGCGAACGTCGTAAAATATCAAAAGCAATGGGGCTAACCATGAGAGAGAAAGGGGTCAAGGAAAAAAATCCCTCAAGTGGAAATCTCCTCTTAAGCAATAATAACGTTGATAATGAGGACCCCCCAACTAACTCCTTGTTGCTATGTCAATTATAGAGTTGGGGGCAATGAGGACCCCACCCCCCCAACTAACTCCTTGTTGCTATGTCAATTATAGAGTTGGGGGCGGCCTAAGATTAGAAAAGTATCCTAAATACCAAGTCTAGAATTGCTGCTCATAAGTATTATTATATTATAACGACCCTTGTCTAAAAATGTGTGTTCTCTTTCTGCCCCCCCCCCCCCCCCCTCGCATCCGTGTGGAAATATTTACTTCAAGGGGAGATAGGCCGTTTTTCTGGACCTCCTTTTCCCTCATGCTTAGGCCCATTATTTTTGACTTTTTAAGACGTTCGGCACATTAGTTTGGCGATTTTAACACCTTTAGCTCCAATTCGTTGTCAATTTTAAGACCTATCGTGCCATTTAGGTGTCGATTTTTTTCCTGGCGAGCGATAGCGAGCCTGTATCCTAATTCTAAGAGGAACCAGCCTTCGGCCGCGACATTTTTCTACCGAAAAATGTACAGGTATATCTTGAGGTGTCTAGGGTTGTTTTTTTAAGTTAGAGGGAGGTCTAACGAGGAAACTAAAAAAATAAATGAATAAATTAATTAATAGACCAAACAAACAGCCACTGTCCCCTTAATTACATAATACACGGCTACATTTCCCTACATTTGCAAATATTATGTTCTATTTCCTCTCCAGGCCGCTATTTTTAAGTCACCCTTCTTTAATTACTTCACCCATGTCGGAGCTGGGGTTTATAATGTCCAGGAATAGTTTAGTCTCCCTGGGCGTCCTTGTCTTGTGGAAATAACCTTCAGGGGGTGTTTATAATAATCTATACTGAAAGAAAACGCAGTATACAAGCGGGCATGCACACTCACACACACACACACACACACACACACACACACATTCACTCACAGACAATCACTCATTCACACATATACACATAATCATTCATGCACTGACACATACACTCAAACAAATACTCTCTCTCTCTCTCTTATTATTGGTATCCATATCATAAAAAGGATATTAAAAGACTGTAAAGAAGAGTAACAAAGATTATTCTCACACTAATAAATAAACCCTAATAGGAGCGACATACAAGCTAAGAAATACTGCATACCCTGATGGAGCGACATACAAGCTAAGAAATACTGCATACCCTGATGGAGCGACATACAAGCTAAGAAATACTGCATACCCTGATGGAGCGACATACAAACTAAGAAATACTGCATACCCTGATGGAGCGACATACAAACTAAGAAATACTGCATACCCTGATGGAGCGACATACAAACTAAGAAATACTGCATACCCTGATGGAGCGACATACAAGCTAAGAAATACTGCATACCCTGATGGAGCGACATACAAACTAAGAAATACTGCATACCCTGATGGAGCGACATACAAGCTAAGAAATACTGCATACCCTGATGGAGCGACATACAAACTAAGAAATACTGCATACCCTGATGGAGCGACATACAAACTAAGAAATACTGCATACCCTGATGGAGCGACATACAAACTAAGAAATACTGCATACCCTGATGGAGCGACATACAAACTAAGAAATACTGCATACCCTGATGGAGCGACATACAAACTAAGAAATACTGCATACCCTGATGGAGCGACATACAAGCTAAGAAATACTGCATACCCTGATGGAGCGACATACAAACTAAGAAATACTGCATACCCTGATGGAGCGACATACAAGCTAAGAAATACTGCATACCCTGATGGAGCGACATACAAACTAAGAAATACTGCATACCCTGATGGAGCGACATACAAACTAAGAAATACTGCATACCCTGATGGAGCGACATACAAACTAAGAAATACTGCATACCCTGATGGAGCGACATACAAACTAAGAAATACTGCATACCCTGATGGAGCGACATACAAACTAAGAAATACTGCATACCCTGATGGAGCGACATACAAACTAAGAAATACTGCATACCCTGATGGAGCGACATACAAACTAAGAAATACTGCATACCCTGATGGAGCGACATACAAACTAAGAAATACTGCATACCCTGATGGAGCGACATACAAACTAAGAAATATTGCATACCCTGATGAAGCGACATACAAACTAAGAAATACTGCATACCCTGATGGAGCGACATACAAACTAAGAAATACTGCATACCCTGATGGAGCGACATACAAACTAAGAAATACTGCATACCCTGATGGAGCGACATACAAAACATAATCTTGTGTATCATAACGTACCACAGAATATGAGAGTACTTAATTCAAATTTTTGACATTTTAAAAGGTCTAGACAATATAGATGCTAGTAAGCATTTCATAGATCATTCGAATCACATTAGAAGTAATGGTTACAAAAATAATCGATCCCTGGCTGACCCTTCCCAAATGGTAGTAATGTTAGCTAAATTACTCTAGTCGTTTGTGAGTTATAGAGGTTAGTGTTCAAGAGCTTTGGCCTACTTATTTGGAACAGGGTATAATGTGAATTAGTAGATCTGAAAGGCTTACAAAGAGAATATGTGAGTCAGGTACAAGGGGAGATAGAAGGGCAGGAAGACCCCCATTGAGATGGAGAGACTGTGTAAGAAAAGCTTTGGATGATAGAGGAATGACTATAGATCAGGCAGGGGAAGTGGTGGTGGACAGGACTGAATGGAGAATGCTTGTGAATAGTTGAGTGAACACGTGGTCATTTGGAGTAAGGGGTCGGGCTTAAGTTGGACTGGATAATAGTCCATCAGGCGCCTGGCCCGGGGAGACGATTAATATGAAGGGTGCGCCTGGAAGTGTGGTGGGAGGGCTTGTGGCTTTGGCTCCGCTGCATGTCTGCCTGCCGAGATCGGAACCTCGCCGGGGGAGTGCTGGAGCGACCTTGGTGACCCTGGTCTCTGGGTCTTCTCCTGGGTGACCTGGATGTGTGTGAGTTTGTGCTTTTTATCTGTGTTTATTCGTTGTTTTAAGTTGTTTTTGTGTTTTCCCTGTTCTTGCTCTGTCTTGAGTCGGCTACCCCCAAAATGGGGATTGGGCCTGAGCATATAGATAGATAGATAGATAGTAGATATGTTACTTACTTGTAACAAAAACAGCATAAGCATAAAACCGCCTCGGGTGACCGATGAAGACATGACGTTGCACTGTTGACTCAATTTGTTTCCTTCTATAATGGCGAGAGAGATAGAGAGAGAGAGAGAGAAAGAGAGACTGTGAGAGTGAGTTACAAGGAATAGTTAGTATCTCAGAGACCTTGCAGTCCATTCAGGTGAGATACTCGAAGTAGGAGGAGAGAGACTGTTTAGTGCACTACACTCTTTACAGAGTGTGCAAAATACTATCTACTCTCTTCTTGTACTGCTCTACTAAAGAACTGTTTACAACTTCTGGGAGAAGTTTGTTCCGGGTAGAACAGATCTTATATGTGAAGAAGTTTCCACAAATACTAGTGCTGAACCTAATCAATTCTAATTTCCAGAGAGAGTGAGTGAGAGAGAGAGTAACGGAAGACAAGATGATTGACGGATATAGACTAAATCGATGCTCTCAATCAGGCCCCTCCATTCCTCCCATAATTCTGTCTGTCTCTCACACATACACTCTCTCCTTCTCTCTCTCTCTCTCTCTCTCACACACACACACACACTCTCTCCTTCTATCTCTCTTAAAATCAAAGCCGTACATGAAAAACAACAGGATCGTGACGAAGAACTAACCAAGAACTTACTGAACCAAATATGAACTAGCATAGATAAAGCCTTGAAACACATGAGGAAGGCCTTTACTGTATATTCAAGCTTTGTTCATTTGTTGTTAAGGAAATTGGTTTGTAATATCAAGAGAGGAACATAAAGATGATGTTAACCCTTTCTGTACCAGCGACGTGTTATATATTCTATTCTAGTTATACTTAGAAGATTTAGTGCAGTTTAACACTTACGGTGCGGGCATATTTCTGCCTATTTTTGCCATATTAGGGCTCATTCAGGCACTTCTGATTGATTAAGCAAGTGTCTGAATGAAATTAAATTTATTCAGCCAAAACTAGAAAAAAAAATAGCTTTAAAATGACACCAAAGCGAGCTTCGTAGATCGAGGGCTTCACTCGCAGCAAAAATAAGTAATTATAGCTAATGTCGCTCTACATTTGCCTTTGCCAGCGCTGTATATCTAGCGAGAATATGGTTCATATTCCTCAGTGCACCGGCTGGCTGGCTGGGGGAAGGGTGGGTGGCCTGTCGCACTCCTGCTCCCTCACACTTAACCCCTTACCGACGGGGATGTTTGTAACTTCTACTACCTGCCTGGCGGGCATATTTACCCTAAACGAGCTTCATTCCATGCTCTTTTTCATGCATAAACAAGAGCCAGAGCATAATACAATTATGTATCTGTGAAAGGGTGATAATAGAGCTTTCTAATGCACCTGAATCATCCTTGTACGACCACGGGTTATCCTGTAGCGATCGTGCAACGAGAGGTGAAAAACCCTAAAATAACGTAATTTCCCCAGTTTTTTCCTGGTCTCGCGAGGCCGTGGGTGTGGAATGTTGTGGTGGGGAGCTCAGTCGCGGCTCTGTGGTCGGGCCGAACGGTCAGAGCCCGCCTATCGTCCTCCCAACGCGTGGACTCTCTCTCAGAGCCGATAATGTGCTCAAAATCCCGCCCGACTGTTGTCGGGCACCGCGGGATAGGCCACTTATCTCTCGCCCAACATATGTCGGGCGCCGCGGCTTGCGTGTTAATTCTACAGGTTTTAAGAGGCTTTAAAAGCCTGTAAATTGCTGTAAATTGCCATGGCGTTCCGGAACGTCTCCCGTAGTCATTGGGTTAAGATGCACCTGTTGTAGTAAAATGGGTTAATGAATATAGTATGTAGCATTTTAATTGGCACTAGGCTCTCCTAAGCTGAATAAAATGGTATACTAGTTACCAGAATATAAAGGAGCATGGGGAACATAAAGGAGCATGAGGAACATAAAGGAGCATGGGGAACATAAAAGAGCATGGGGAACATAAAGAAGCATGGGGAACATAAAGGAGCATGAGGAACATAAAGGAGCATGAGGAACATAAAGGAGCATGATGAATATAAAGGAGCATTGGGAACATAGTGTATGGGGAACATAAAGGAGCATGGTGAATATGAAGAATCATGGGGAACATAAAGGAGCATGGTGAATATAAAGGAGCATGGGGAACATAAAGGAGCATGGGGAACATAAAGAAGCATGGGGAACATAAAGGAGCATGGTGAATATAAAGGAGCATTGGGAACATAAAGGAGTATGGGGAACATAAAGGAGCATGGGGAACATAAAGGAGCATGGGGAACATAAAGGAGCATGGGAACATATAGAAGCATGGGGAACATAAAGGAGCATGGTGAATATAAAGGAGCATGGGGAACATAAAGGAGCATGGGGAACATAAAGGAGCATGGTGAATATAAAGGAGCATGGGGAACATAAAGGAGCATGGTGAATATAAAGGAGCATGGGGAACATATAGGAGCATGGGGAACATAAAGGAGCATGAGGAACATAAAGGAGCATGACGAACAATTAAATTACATACATTAATTCAAGATCTGATCCCACGTCGTTCTTGGTCTACCCCTTGGTGCAGCTCCCTCCACGTTCACGGATTTACATTTGTTCACCCAACTTGTACATCCATCCTCTTAACAGGCCCAGACCATCTAAGCCTGCCTGTACACATGAGGAATATAGGAGCATGATGAACATAAAGGAGCATGGGAAAAATATATTAGAGCATGAGGAATGTAAAAGATCATGAGTAACGTAGGGGAACATAAGTATAATGAAGTATGAGGAATATAAGGAAACATGAACAGAAATGTGCATGGGGAACATAATATGGCATGAGGAACGTAACGGAGCATGAAGAACGTAAGGGAACATAAGCGTAAAGGAGCATGAGCATTAAGCAGCATAAGGGAACATGAGCATAAAGGAGCATATGGGACATACGGGAACATAAGCATAAAGGAGCATAAGGGAACATAAGCATAAAGGAGCATAAGGGAACATAAGCATAAGGGAACATGAGCATAAAGGAGCATGAGCATAAAGGAGCATGAGGGACGTAAGGGAACATGAGCATAGAGGAGCATGAGCGAACATGAGCATAAAGAAGCATGAGGAACATAACGGAACACAAGAAACGCAGGGAACCCCAAAATAGCCCATAATCCCAGGGAACTTCGGGGGGCCGGAGCGGTTTTTCATTAATTTCTGATAAAGTCGGTCAGGTCATGTTTGTTTTAGCTCTCTCACTTCTTCCTATCTATTTATCTATCTATCTAGCTATATCTATCTCCTTCCTTAATCCCTATTGTGTACCTTGTTTTAGCTCACTTTTTCTTCTTATCTACCTATCTATCAATCTATCTATCTCCTTCCTTAATCCCTATTTTATATCCTGTTTTCCTCCTATTAATATACTCTTTATATATCTATCCTTAACCCCTACTTTTCTTCTCCTCTTTCCCTATGTATCTACTTTTATTCTATGTTCCATTTATCAAAACTCTTTCTATTGTTGGTTATTGTTTGTTTTATCGCTCTCTCCCTTCTACGTAAATCCTCTTCCCTATTTCGCCCCCCTCCTTTTTCCTTTTCTTCCCTCCGTCCTTCTTTTCATCCGTTCTGTCCTAATTTCTTTCTACTGCTCTCCCTTTTTTGTCTCTCCTTCCTCCGCACTTGACTCGTGTATAGAGGGCCCCGGGTTCGATCCTCGGTTGGTGCTCCGAAGGTTTGTTGACCTACGGGCATGGCTCTCCATACCCTAAGATGCAGTGGCGGACACTAGAGTTGCGATAGACCAGTGTTGGATGTAGGCTACACATGTATATGCTAGCAACTGATCAGCATAGGCGAGCTGTTTACACTAGTTACAGACAACACTCACAAGCAAAGCCACTCCTACAATAGTACACGAACATTCAACATGCACTTCACACATTACACGCAACAAAGGGGCCCCCGCCCTTCCAATAGGCATTAATCCCCGATATTGATCTGACCTGATATCCTATCTTCCTCCTCTTTCCTGTACCTTCTCTTTATTTAGCTCCCTTCTTCCTACCTCAGTTCAGCATTCTCATTCCTCCTCTATTACATCTTTACTATGCCCCTCTTATTCATTATTTATATTAATTAACCCCTTCAGTACAATGGCGTAATTTTCGTGTTATTCTGGCTAACATTAGTCGATTGCATACAGCTTAGGAAGGACATCTAATAAGCAAAGTGGTAAACTGTATCTCAGGTATTCTTTAGAATCCCACTTGGCCTCTACAAACTCAATAAAATCGTCTAATAAAAGACTGAATAAAATGAAAGATTGCGGCCTGGTATAGGCTACTATCCCCTCGAGAATTATGACGCGTTTTGACAATTTATGCTGACTATTATTAGACGATTATATTCCGTTTATGAAAAATTTGTGGGATTTTTGGAATCAGTTGATTGAAATTATTGTAAAAATGTTACCTATTTGATTCCTAGAGATCATTCTTAAACTGCATAAAATCGTCTAATTATAACCAGAATAGTGTAAAAATGCGCCCTTCAACTACAGAAAGAGTTAAAAGGAATAGCATAGTGCTAACACAAAGAACAATATTAGTGGTGGATATTTTACCATAGCCAAGGATGTTACTAGGAGTTAATGGATCATTTTGAAAGATGAGTGTATAGTTTCTTAATTTCTATACTGCACTTGGAAATATGTATATTTCGGGAAAGTTTTCACAATGACTAAACCAAGCATTCCCATGGGAATTCAATGTCTAAACCAATACAAAAGATATGCCTGCATTCATCCAAAAATATTGTATTCCCTATGGAAAGGGGGAAGCTACAGTAGGCTACATCAAACAGGAAAAAAAATACTATATAAGCCTTGCATGTTGTAAAAGTCAAGTAAATAAGCAAGTGGTCAGAGTCGATTAGCTTTGACAGGCAACATGTCGAACATAACATGTCCCCCAAAAAAACATACCCTTGCATTAGGATCTTAACATGCAAGTTGGCTTCAGGGAAGGAATCTAGCCATAATTAAAATCCACCAACCTCCTACCTCAAGGCAATTCCAGGTTCTTTATGCTAAGAGCAGTGAATCTGCTCCTGGAGAACTGTCACGGGGTACACATAGGTTGAGCTATGCTATCAATCTATTATGGCTAGACAATATTCACGAGTAGCATTGCCTATGTTTGCCTTTAAACCAAACAAAGAAACAAACTATAGTTCATGTCTTAATATTATAATTTGTACACAGCAAACTATATATATTGTGATGTAATTTTTCAAGTCACTTTCTACATTTAATTTGACGACATGTTGCATATTTGACAGGGGAAATATTGCAACTGCAACATGAATTAAACGGCAAAGTTTGTGTACAATATGTGTTCTTTTATAAAAGGCATAGACCCTCATAAGAAAATACTCAAAGAGTAATACCTTTTCAGCAACATTCTTTAGAGTTTTATCGCATACTAATGGGATTCAACTCCCACACGATGAGAGGAGAGCCCAGGGTGTTACCACTGCACCACACTGGCTAAACAGGAACTCAGAACCCTGAAGCTACTGCTGTAGGCTACTGGGAATAATTTTGCACCAAATTAATTGGTCATTACTCATCATCGTTCTAATCTAGCCAATGTGGAACAGTGAGAACGTCCTGAGTCTCTTCTTAAATTGTGTATATCGAATCCCGCAAGACTAAAATTACGTCATCATATTGACCAGGTTATCTTCTCCGTTTCTCCTCTCTTAATCCTCCACCCCTCCTCTATTCTTACTCCACCACCTCTCTTCTTCCTCCACCACTCCTCCTTCTTCACCCACCATTTAGCCTAAATTTCTCTATCATTCCTCTCGTTTTCCTCCTCCATTCATCTCTCCTTCGACAACTACTCTTTTGCCTAATGTACAGTAAGGTCTTGGTATGCTACCGTCTTGTTGTAGCACTGTTGAGGCTGGTGTGGTTTGCAAATACTGTAGTTGGACTTAGTTGAGTCTTGCTGCAGCACGGTTAGCACCATGCCAACATCAGCCAAGGTGATGACATGATAGGGCGTTGTTGTGATGGGACTTTATTGTATTACAGTAAAGAAAAAGTGAACCATCCCCCCTTAAAACACTTAATTATTCTCCATACCTTACCTTGGACTTTTTCCACACTTACCTCTTGGATTATTATTATGCAAATGCTGAAAAATTAAGGCAACACTACTGAATAATAATGAACAATAATATCTGCAAGAGGATAAGGGGCACATAAAACAAGAAGATACAAAGTACTCCACCACCTCTCTTCTTCCTCCACCACTCCTCCTTCTTCACCCACCATTTAGCCTAAATTTCTCTATCATTCCTCTCGTTTTCCTCCTCCATTCATCTCTCCTTCGACAACTACTCTTTTGCCTAATGTACAGTAAGGTCTTGGTATGCTACCGTCTTGTTGTAGCACTGTTGAGGCTGGTGTGGTTTGCAAATACTGTAGTTGGACTTAGTTGAGTCTTGCTGCAGCACGGTTAGCACCATGCCAACATCAGCCAAGGTGATGACATGATAGGGCGTTGTTGTGATGGGACTTTATTGTATTACAGTAAAGAAAAAGTGAACCATCCCCCCTTAAAACACTTAATTATTCTCCATACCTTACCTTGGACTTTTTCCACACTTACCTCTTGGATTATTATTATGCAAATGCTGAAAAATTAAGGCAACACTACTGAATAATAATGAACAATAATATCTGCAAGAGGATAAGGGGCACATAAAACAAGAAGATACAAAGTAGCCTACCTATAATACAAAAAATAGAAGGTAAAACACAAGATAATTATAAGTAAGTATAAACATTGAATTGGAGAAAGTTGTGTAATGGTGTTAAGATAATAGAGCAAAGTAGAACAAAATAGATAATATATGGCACATGAATAAACTATCTAAACTTTACTTGTTAACCCGATGAGCCCCATCCGAAAAATAGTTCAATGTAAAGCCAATCCCAGGCATTATTCATATTTGTTCTTTATTTTATAATATTAAGCAAAATGGGGTGGCTCAAGGTTGTTTATGTGGGCTGCCAACTTTGCCCCACATCCTAAGTTACCATGTGTGCAATTTTGAGACCCCTACGAGCCTTTTGGAGGCCTAAAATTATTTTAATAAGGCGAAAATAGCCAACGTCCAATGGATGTCGCTGGGGCTGTGCGTTAGATGAGTAGGCATCGGCCAATGGGCGTCGCTGGGACTGGATGGGTTAATCTTCACCGGGAGAGAAATTGTTATTGAATTATGAATGTGTACAGTACTTTGTTTGGGTGGATGGGACTCGTCAGCCTTGGTCAGCAACCATCTAGAGGAGACAGCCTATAAACATCCGGGTGGATGGGACTTGTCAGCTTTGGTAGGCAACCCATCTAGGAAAGTAAACCTTATACAAATCCTTACTGCTTGCCTAATGGTTGGTGGATAGACTAGCCACACACCACTGTTGAACAATAGCGCTAAAAAGATACTTAAAGAGCCTTGGATCCGGACGGACCTCAAGTGATCAATCCTGTAAGCTAATCCTAAAAGCCTGTTATGTCTTTACTTAGTTGAATAGAATCATCTGGAGGTAGCTAGAATATAAACACAAATTAGCATCATCAGGTAAGCTCAGTAGAAAAGGAAAATGGAGGAATAGATTGCTAACCTTCATTCACTCATCAAAATTTACACCTTCAATGGTTTCATGCACCGGGGGATGTCATCATCACTTCTGAAAAGGTTAACCTCCAAACTCACCCTTATCACTTCACAACATTAGTTAAGCCGGTATCACACGAGAGCTTTTATAGTCAACATTCGATGATCACCACTTTTCTGGGAACATTTCTGGAATATTTTGCACTCGTATCGGAAACTAGACTGATGATAGACGAACTTGAGTAACTGAAATACAGTATATCAAATGTTAACCTCCAAAGCTGCCAGACCAGTGTTGAGGATAAATGTTGAGTGAAAAAGCGCTCGTGTGATACCGGCTTTACTTGATACACTTACCTTGGACACTACTCACTCACCTCTTCGGATATCAATACAGGTCTCCCTCACTATCCGATGTTCCGATTTATGATATCATTAGAGATTTTAACCCCTTGAAGCTCTGATGCATTTTAGCAGTTTATTTTGGCTATCATTAGACTATTGTATGCAGCTTAGGAAGGATCTGTGGGTAATAAAAATGGTAAAGACTATCTCATTCAACCCTCTGACTTTCAAATACCTTTCCTAATCTGAATAAAATCGTCTAATAATTACCAGAAAACAGAAAAGAAATTCGTATTGGATCTTGAAAGGATTAAGGTGTTTGTGTTTGGGTTTTGGTTGGTCCAAGAACGCATCCCCATTTACTCCATTAATTTCAGGGTTCGCTATATGACAGTTCTATTCGAGATTGGGTTTTCAGGAACGTAACCCAATCTTAAATCGAGGGAGACCAGTACACCAATACAAGGTTCCTAAATAAAATTCAGTGGTATAGCAATTGCAATATTATTTTGACAAGTACAGTATATACAAATGAAGTGCCTTTTCAAAACAAGTCAACTGATATGTCTTTAAGTAAATGAATACAAAGAAACATTACCTTTGGGTTGGTTTTATAAATGTGTAGCAGCCATTGTGTACATAACATAAGAATAACGAGTATCAAGCTCACTCCAGCCATACGCCATGTGGAAAATCCATACCTGTGACCGGATACACCAACGCTTTACCACCAGCATCGTTTTTTAAGTCCATGGCAACTAAATTTTACCAGAACTACTGTATTTGTAACTTTTAAATATACTGTATATGTAACCCCCATAAATTTTATTTTTCATAAATGTTATTTTAGTAAGCGTTGTTTCCACATAGCGATTTTGATTACAGTACTGTAGTTGTTTTGCCTTTATATTGTCTTTGTCCCAGTTTTGGTTTGCAAGTTTTACATTTTAATAATTATATAACCCCCATAATCACACTGTGTCTTGCACTCTAGCAGTAATATTGTATTTATTCTGAATTTTCTTAAGACAATTATAGTGGTGCATCTTGTATAATGGGTAGTCTTATAAGCCGGAAAAAACTGTATATCCTTTTCACGTTTCTATAATTCAATATGCCAAGACAAGACATAAACCAGAGTTGAATGCATTTTACATATGCCTGTATTTTGATACATTGATTAATTTGCTTGGGAAACAAATTCACTTGCTCATGTAGTGATGTGCATCCTATGTGGTGGTTTTGTGTTCATTAATTTCAAAATTATATTTTACTAAAGCACTATTTCCACATAGCGATTTTGATAATCTTTTGTCTTTATATAGTGTCGTCCCTGTTTTGGTTTGTTTGTTTTGCAAGTTTTACAATATAATTTAACCCTTATAAAATGGTCAATGCATAGTATCAATGAAAACAAATGACCTTTCCCACTTCATACTTCATTTTTACATTAGGGTATATTCATTAACTTATTATAAAACTCTATATTAATCTGTGAGAGCATTAAAAACTATCACTCCTTCACAGCCCTTTTAACAGGCTTATGTCTTGGCAACTGGACTGGCTAGAATCTCAACCATCCCATTTCCTTATTATGTCTGGTGGTCGATGGCAATGGTCAATATGATGGGATGGTAGCGTTGATGAACCCGTACATGGACACCTGGTTAAAACACACAACACTGGTACACCGAATTATATATCTGTGTCCGAATTATATATCTGTGTCCGAATATCGAAATACCCTAGTCATAGTTCAAATAAAAACCAAAGTTAAAACAACTTTCTTTAACCACAAATCAAAACATGAATCATTAATTTATGTAAAATTACCATATTACAATTTTCCCCTCCTTCCCCGCTAGATATAGGGTGCTAGCAAACTGGGTTCAAAATATCGATATTCACATTCACAATAATGGAATGGACATTTTATAACCATGCTGGAAAGTAGGCTTAACCACACTTTCCACCAAAATTTGAATAATTGGGGCAATTTTCAGTAGTCCATAGTATATGTTTGTGTAAATTACTATAAAAGATTCTGAGAGACCCTTGTCCTCTCCCTGCTGCTGTGCTCTGTCCACATTAACCAGGCAGCTTAGTCCACCCTTCTCCTCGCAGTTATTCCTCGGTAGTTCAAAGTATTCGTTATCATATGGGCAATATAAAAGTTCTTTGTCATTCAGCTTCAAGTTATTCCTCGGTAGTTCTAAGTATTTATCATCATTTGGGCATTATAAAAGTTCTTTGTCATTCAGCTTCAAGGGCCACTCCACACACCACTTCTAACCAATCATGTTCATCCATAACAACACTTAGGAAGAGAGGATTTGCTGCCAAGTTAATTTGAAAGGAGTATAGTACTGTAATGACGGGGCCTGCTAGGCTTAATGTATGTGATAGGGTCACTGCATCCATATACCAAGATAATTACAAATAGAAATATTATCACAAAATTTTAATATATACGTCTCTTCCATTCCACCAATAATGTATTTATATTGTAGAAGTCAAACCATATGTACAGTGACGTGTTTGCTCCTCTAAACGTGGATAATGTACAGTGCCAAGAGAATAACAAAAAAGTCGGGCTGTACCTTAAATTATTACCAATTAGTATTGAGTTTTTCATGACTATAAATGTACAGACATATTCAATAGTTCACCGACACCTTAGATGAAAACCAGGCAATTTGATAATCTAAACGATCCTCAGTTCTTTCCAGTCAGCTTTTTAACTTTAACCATTCTATTTGCTTTCTCTAGTAAGATTGCCAGATTAATGTGGTTCTCTCTGGAATTTTGTACCCTTATTCATCCCGGTTATCGCAGAACTATAAAATATGGGCGTACATGGCAAGTCTCTCTCAAAACTGCATCAGACAAACGCACACACACACAAATACCCCCACCCTCCCCTTCCCGGTAAGACATTTAGACGGAGGGATGACACACTTGCAATACTCTTAGAGGGCCATTTTTTCACTCAGTTATTTTCGTGGTAGTCCCTAAAAAAACAAATGTGGATGCCACATGTAATACTGTTTTTATTTTTGCTTAATGAATTACTGAATCAATTGCAAAAACCTCAACCTGAACTTTTATAGTGAATCAATAAACAGGGTGGCGGGGAATTTGGTTGCCCGGGGGTAGACGTTAGCCCCGCCCCTTGGGTAGCCGAGTTCAGTGCCGCCCTATGCTTTTGCCAGTCTATTAACCCGTTCAGTACCAGGGATGTCCTTTATATCATACTCTGGCACCTATTAGACAATTTTATTCAGCTTAGGAAGGACCTGTAGCAATAAATAGGCTTCCAACTATCTCAACCCTTTTTACTACCACATATCCTTCCTAAGGTGCATAAGATCATCAAAATATAGCTAGAATAATATATAGCACACGTCGCTGGTACTCAGAGGGTTAACTACTGAAACTTTAAAATTAGTTCTTGCAATTACCAAAATGAGAACAAATGTTTGAAAAACTGGCCGCAAGAAGGTGTTTGTGCAGTGGAACAATGTGAAGGCAAAGGAAATAAAGAAAATAAAGGCGTGGCGTGGGTATCCCTAACATATTTGAGCTGTCAGTGGTCCGAGCACAGTGCTGTTTTACTGACCATCCGGAATAGCTAAATAATATATATATATTTTTATTTATATATAATATAAATTTGTATATACTAAAACTCATCTTAGGCACATTTTATAAAAATCTTAATAAACATTCTGGTAAAAATTATGTACATCTTTTATGTGTATGAAATCTGAAAAATGGAATGTATGAACAGGACTTGCAGTGTACAATACAAGCCTGTCTGCTCCAGAGACCCTTTGTTAAGGGAGCCCACCTCGCTTTATTTATCTTTCTCTCCCTCTCTCTTTGGCTTGTATCCATTCGGCCCCATTCAGCCTACTGTTTTAAGACGTTTATCCCCATCCAGGTGTCAATATTTTACCGCTCGCCAGCATATATATACTGTACCTTTGTTTTGACAGCAAGCTAAATTTTTACATTTTTCGATAGAAAAATGTCTCCGGCGAAGCTGGATTTCTTCATACAATGCAGGCGAGCGGGCGCTCGCCAGGAAGAAATTGACACCTGGATGGGGATAAAAGTTTTAAAACAGTTGGCTGAATGGGGCCGAATGGATACAAGCCAGAGAAAGAGAGAAAAGGAGAGAAAGATTAAAAAAAAACGGTGACCCCCCTTAACACACACACAAAGACTGGACAACCTTTAACACTTAACACTTTCAACCACATCACAACAATTGTCCTTTTATTTTACCTACCTCAACATGATTTTACTGAACTTGTGAATTATTGTATTATATATTTCCACATAGCGATTTTGATAAGTTATTTTACCTTTATCTTGTATCGTCCCAGTTTTGGTTTGTTTAGTTTGCAAATTTTACATTTTAATTGGATAGATTCTATGCCTCTCATTCTAAGAGGTTGTCTTAGTCTCAATATAAACGTTTGGTGGTAGATGAAATAAAACCAAAATTGGCCTCATGTGATTAAAAGGGTTAAGCCTTCATGTACCATGGCATCAGTTAAATATTATTCTAGCTAACATTAGACCATAGCAATTTTGATAAGTTATTTTACCTATATCTTGTATCGTCCCAGTTTTGGTTTGTTTAGTTTGCAAGTTTTATATTTTAATTTTACCCAGCTTGTGAATGACTAGGAATCAAAGGGGTAAGGACTATCTCAATTAACCATTTGACCCCCGAAAGGTCCTTCCAAAACTGGATAAATTTGCCAAAGGTCATCAAAATTATAATTCCGTGTTAACCCATGCAATTCAATGACATTCATATTAGTTTATTCTAACTACCGCCAGATGATTTTATTCAGCCGTGGAATGATCTCTCGGAGTCAGAGGATTATAAAATCTACCTCCACTAATCTCTGAACATAAGAGAGCCATCATTCATAGGCTGAACAGAATCATCTAAGGATATGTGGAATAAAATAAATGTCATCCAACTGAAACCGAGACCATATCTATTGCCACATAAGTGTGTCCCCGCGGCTTGTAGGCTACGGTTGACGCCCCCCGCGCTGCCTGCAACAGCTGGCCTCGGTCTCAGGCCTCATATTAGCCTCAAAATTGCGCCCGTCATATGACGGGCCCCGTACTGAAGGGGTTAATGATGGCATAAATTTATTTTATTCTGGCTACAACTAGATGAGTTTACTTACCTTAGAAAGGACCTATACGTATCAAAGAGGTAAAATCTATCATGATTAAACCTCAGAGTCCTACAGATCCTTATTAAACTCAATAAAATTGTCTAATATTAGCCAGACGATGATAAATATGGCATAATCAGAAAGTGGGAGTCTTATGAGGGAAACAATACAGTCCTACTGGTTTATAAATGACCAAGGTACATAATGTCGGCAGTGGTCCAGTCTCTGCTCATTTACATTCAGTTGAATCGCACTAGCAAGCTTTCCTGCAATTTTCCTTGGCAAATTTTCCGGGCAATATTGGCAGTATTGGTATCAGCAACTAGACTGAATGCTTGAGGAAGCTAAATTCTTATAACACTTGAATTTAGTATCAGCACATGGATTGAAAGTAAATTATTTAAGGTCAAAATCTTACAAAATTTTAAATTTAAGGCTGCCAGACCAGAATTGCCAAAAACAAATTGCCAGGACAAACGCTAGTGTGACAACAACTTAAGGGTCTCCAATCAGCACCTGACTTAACGCTGGGCCGCAAACACCACACTATACACCGCTCACATTAATTTGGCACCTTATTCCACCATTCTCCTCATAGTCGCAACACAGATTATGCTTTGTTTTCTAGCATAATTAACATTCTTCAAAATTCAGCTTAAAGGGTGGATCGACATATCACTGCCAACCAATCAAGTTTATTCATAAACATACTCAAGGGGTAAGGATTAGGTGCCAAGTTAGTTTGAGCAGAGTATAGTCTCCCTTGGTGGGTGGCTGGGGTGGCTGGAGACGCTGCAGTAGGCTGGGTAAAACCATCTCTTAATTAACATATTAATTTTAATATTAATTTAATATTAATATTAATTTAGTAAGCGTTGTTTCCACATAGCGATTTTGATAAGTTAATTTGACTTTATATTGTCTTTGCCCCAGTTTTGGTTTGTTTAGTTTGCAAGTTTTGCATTTTAATTTGGATGTATTATTGGTGTCTTATTTACCTAATAACAAATTAACACTTTATATGCGGAACTTCTCAGATTCTCTTTTTGTATTTCTGCTACTCCTACCCATTTGAGAGAGCATCTAGTTAATAATCATCGAATAATATATATATTTGGCTTCTGGGCAAGCTACAGCACCCCTTTTAAGAGAGAAGGATGTACAGTAGTTATAGTCATAATTTATAGAATCCAAACTATGTTAATTTTTTCTAGTTTTGTCATATTATTGATAAGCTAGAAATATTTCAGTGTGAAAGCGACTAGAAAGAGTACCAATGTGGTAAATAAACCAGTTGTTAGGTATCTGTCTACTACAGGGTCTCCAGCCGGGTAGTCTGGGGTACAATCCTTGTGCCTCGGTGCCGCACTCACTACCCGGCACTCGGGCACAATGGGTACAGTCAAAAGCCAAAGTTATAGTCTGTTACAATAATACAAACTATACCATACCACTGTTTACTACTACCACTATCTTCTGTATTCACCTGCATCTTGTCCAAATACAGTATATCCAATCTTTGTATATGTTCCCCTATCATTCATCACATTCTACTTCTCTCTACCTTTGTTCTGAGTGAGGTAAAGGGCTATTGAAAGACTGAACACCTATACAACCATATCCCTCCTGCCCTCCTTCCCGACCCCATTATTTTCATCAACTTAAAGGTGGGCGGGCATTGTGGTACTCCGCTGCGTGTCTGTCTGCGGAAATCCGCTGCGTGTCTGTCTGCGGAATCTTGCTGGAGACCCAAAATGGGCCTGGGTCTCTGGGTATTTCTCCTAGACGACCTAGATGTGTGTGATTTTGTGTTTTGTTTTTGTTGTGTTGTGTTGTGTTGTGTTGTCCCTGTTCGGGCTCTGTCTTGAGTCGGCCACCCCAATAAAAAAGTGGGATATGTGCCAGAGTATATACAGTATATAGATACTGTATATATATAGATAGATAAACTCTTACCCTCCTTCCCGACCCCACTAATTTCACCAATGTCAACGTTCACGCTTTCAACAGCCCTGATTTCACTTTCACCCAGAGCACACACGTGGGTAGAAACTTTGGCTTTTGGTTGTACAGTTGGAGGCTATTCTAAGCAGGCCACTACCATCAATAAAGTTTTAAAATAAGCGTAGACTAAAGAAATACTGCTTCCGTTTTTTATGTTCATGATTAAGAAACAAGTCTTCATTGAACCACAAAGACTAAAGCACTGACCTGATGAAGCTATCTGCGAAACGTTGTCAATAAAGTGCTCTTCCTCAGATGGTGTTTTTTATCCATTCTGTCTACTTTTCAAGTACCGGTCAACACTGAAGCAATGCATTTCTTCAGTCATTATTTTAGTTTAATGGATGGTAGTGTCCAATGTGGAAATGGCCTCAACTGTAACTCACAATCAGAAATAGTGTCCAACACTCACAACTTCAATGAAACTGAACAAGGCTTAATTATAGTTTATAGTTCATGTATATTAAGGACCTTTCTATTACTATTTTTACTAGAAAAATCCCAAATTATAGCAATTTTGATTAGTTATTTTGTCTTTTTACTGTGTTCGTATAAGTTTTGGTTTGTTTATTTTGCAAGTTTTACATTATAATTATGGAGCGAAGACAACTCTGAGCATGACTGTTACACACACGCTCACACTCAAATGTCAAACCCTTCATTACTTCCACAATTTCAACCTTGGTTATCTCTTTGGTATAATAATTAAAAGATTACTTAAGCTCTGTCTCGAATTGGCCACCCCAGAAGAAAAAAAAGGGAGGAAAGAGAAAAAAAAATGGGGAATGGGCCTGAGTAAATAGATAGATAGATAGACTTAGTACACACAAACAACCTTGATATTCATGCTTTGCAAGTTTCGTTAAATATTTTTTCATATATGAAACTGGAAATATAATTGAAGTTGTGAGGATGGTACATGAATTATGACCATGACTGTACACGGGGATTCAGGCACCACCACCAGCACATCAAAATAAATTATATCACACTTGCCCCATAAAAACTTTGGCTTTAATTCTACTCTGGGGAAACTATAAATGACGAAAAGAAATAATATGAATAATAAAAATAATAATAATCTAGTCATCTGCTAAAAATAATTAGACTCGGAAAAGAAATAAAAACAGCACTGTAGTTGCTATCATACACTGGACTCGGTAATGACGGTGGGGTTGGTGGCAGTGTTGTTGGGTATCTTAGGGTAGGTGTGGTAGTGGTGGTCCCGGTTCTCGTAACTCCTAGTCTTGTTGCTCCCCTCTGCTGCGGCTACTGGACCTCCTCCTCCTACTCCTCCTCTCCTCTCGCAGATGCACTCGCGGTCACATCGCCCCTCCCCTCGCCACTCCAGATCCCGCTGTTCGTAAATCAGGTCCCGGGTGCACTTCCCCTCGCCTTCGTAGCTGTAGTCAAACTCCCTTTCGCACCAGCCATCCCTCTCAAACCTAAAGTCCCTCTCGCTGGCCCGTTCCCTCTCGTAGGCCTCTCGGTCGAAGCTCAGGTCTCGCTCGTATCGTGCCTCCCGGGGGTACTTGTTGCCATCTCTCTCATACTTTCCTTCTCGCTCATATTTACAGTCTCGCTCATACTTTCCCTCCCTTTCGTACTTTCCATCTCTCTCGTGCTTTCCGTCACGTTCGAGCTTTCCATCTCTTTCAATCTTTCCATTTCTTTCATACTTTACGTCTCTCTCGTACTTTCCGTCTCTCTCGTATTTGCCTTCTCTTTCGTATTTACATTCCCTCTCGTACTTTCCCTCCCTCTCATACTTTCCGTCTCTCTCATACTTGCCTTCTCTTTCGTACATGGCTTCCCTCTCGTACTTCCCGTCTCGCTCACCCTTGACAGGAATTTCGTAGTGCCTGTCTCTCTCGTACCAAGTCTCGCGGTCGTACTTGCTCTCGAATCTCCCACAGTCCCGTTCAAACTTGCTATCTCGGTTGTATTTGCCATCCCTGCTATCTCTGTCATATTTCCCGTCTCGCTCGTATATTCTATCTCTATCATACTTGCCCTCTCTGTCATAGATCCGGTCTCGCTCGGGCTTCCCTTCTCTCTCATATTTGCCCTCGTAATTCCTGTCCCTGGTGTACTTACCATCGTATCTTACTTCTCTTTCGTACTTCCCATCCCTCTCGTACTTTCCTTCCCTCTCGTACTTTCCTTCTCTCTCAAGGTTCCTGTCGCGATCGTACTTGCCCTCATGTCGTCGTTCCTTTTCATACTTCTCATCCCTACAGTAGCGCGCCTCCACCTTGTTGTCCTGTCGGTGAGGCTTGGAGCTGATGCCGTTCTTCATGGGTCCGCAGTATTCAGCAGGGGGAGGTGGGGGTGCGGTCGGGCTCCTGCCATTGGTCATGCCGTGCTTCCCTGATACTCCGTTTTCTTCTCTCCCTGAAATGCCATTTTCCTTTCTCCCTGATACGCGGTTATCTTTCCTTCCCACGACCCCGTTTTCTGACACTCTGTTATCTTTCCTTGCTGCGATTCCATTATCTTTCCTCACTGATACTCCATTTTCTTTCCTCCCTGATATGCCATTTTCCTTTCTGCTTGATATCCCATTTTCTTTTCTTACTGATACCCCATTCTCTCTCTTTATGCATACCCCATTTTCCTTCCTGTTGCATGCTGACCGCTGGCCTTTTACCGATTCCACTGAGGAATCTCTGCTTTTCGTTGCATTCTTGGTAGTATAGATTCGTTGGGCTGAGCTAGGGTAGCTACCATTAATGGGGGTTTTAGGTCTGGGTTGTCTTGGGCTGGCAGATGGAGTATTTATAATGACAAAACTTGCTGTCTTGTTGGCATTCATGCAACGGGTGGAAACTTTCATAGGAGATGGCATTATGCTGGGAGTCTCCCCTACTTTGCCAATCAGGGGAGTTATTCTGATCTCTGGGGTGGCAATCCTTATCTCGGGCGTCACCATATCTTCCCTATCGTCCGAGTGGCCATTCTGAAAGACCTCCTCTGAGCCATTAACAGTAATGCTGATGGCACTGGAGCTACTGCAGGAAGAGAGGCGTGATGAGCGTCCCTCCCTTCCTTCACCATTACATGACTCTCTCCCAGTACCTCCCTCCCTGCATCCTGCCTCCCTACTTCCCCCACTACTGCCAGTGGATGACTCGCTGGGGTTGCGTGGCCTGAGGGTGAGGGTGATAACGCTGCGTTTGGTAAGGTGAGCGTTGGCGTGGTGTGCCGCCAACACCTCGGGTGTGGCAGGATGGATGCGCACCTCCGGAGTCTCTATGTCCGGCTCCTCTTCATCATCAGCCCGGCTCTCCGAGGATTCTTGGCTATCCAAAGAGGGCACATGGTTTATCTCTTCATCAGTGGAACCTCCACCATCAGTGGAGTGGCCTTTGGACTGCATCGTCTCTGAAGCACCATTAATATCTTGATCTCTCACAGCTTGACAGCGGGAGATAAGCACAGTCTTCCCTCCGATTGAGTTTGAACGTAATATTTCCCCATCAATGTCACTGGCAGTGCTGTTCCTTGACACTTCCCCACCGAACGAGCTCTTTCTGGACATTTCCCCATCCACTTCGCTCATATCTTGGTCATCAGTCTTCTCTATCGGGGAAAGCGGCACCTCACACTCCATTTCCGTCCCCTCCTCCCCCTCACCTCCTCTGGCCAGGACCTCCACGCGAATGGTCTCAAGACGGAGGCCAGTGTGGGGGGCGTCTGGAGCAGTGGTGGTTGTGGGGGACGTGGGTTCCGTCTCTGGTAGAGTGCTGGTGGACCGACGCTTCAGTACTGGAGACTCCTGGGGAAGACACAAAATTCATTACTTAAGACTTTAACGTGCTTTCTAACACCTTAGATAAAGATATACGAGAGATTCCTAGGGAACACACATAATTATCACTTACATCTATGGGTTTCCACGATACTGAACAAAGAAATTAGAGATGCAGCATTTGGGCATAAAGATTTATTTAAGCTTAGGAAATGTGGGCAATCTATCTATCTATCTATTGCCTGACGCCGTGATCCCCGAAGGGGTGGCCACGAACGAACCGCCCCCATGCACCTCTGTCCCCAGTCAGTCGACGCCCCTCCCCCCAACCAGCACCGCCTTCGTTCATGTAGTTCCTCACTCCATCCTTCCACCTCATATTCGGTCTACCTCTCCCCCTCTGTCCCTCCACCTCGCTCTCGTACACCCTCTTAGTCATTCTCTCGCTTTCCATACGTTCCATATGGCCGAACCATCTCAAGTTGTTCCTTTTCACACATTCCAGCACATCTACCTCCACACCACACCTCCTTCTTACTTCCTCATTAGTCTGTCTATCCCTCCATGTAACTCCGCACGCACTCCTTAAGTAATTCATTTCCACTGCTCTCACTCTTGGTCTGAGTCTCTCAACCAACGTCCATGCTTCGCTTCCGTAAGTAAATGTGGGCAATGATTTAGCTTAATTATAAGTTTAGCTATAGAACAAACAAACTTTAAATTAAAATACTTATATTAAGAGTGCATGATGACATATACTGTAGGTTTACATGTATACAGTATACTAACCTCATGTGCAGCCAGTGGAGCCTCTGTGTCGGAGCAGTGTTCCCGTTCACTGGAGGAGCCGCGTTGAATCCGTCCATTCACCGGCAGCGTCCCGTACGATCGACCTCGCTCAAACGGCGCCGGGGCTGGGGAGTAAGGTATACATTTGTAACTTAACAATTTGAAATTACACAGATATGGACTGTGGCATTTGCTATCAAATTGTATTGTAATTTATGGCTTAAATTTGAGGGTTGTGAAGTAAATAATTAATTGCAACATGACTTTAGTTCTAGAGTTGTTGATTAGCAGCATTCACTGATGTTTTATTGTAACTGTTACCACTAGCATATGAAAGTAAATCTGTACCTCTTATGGCTTACTCAGTCTTTAAAGTGTACCTTATAGTGAAGTTATGTCTTGTGGTTGGGGAATTTATTATAGCTTATTATTAAGAGTTTCAAAAAGGTTAAGAGGGGCAATTATTGTAACTTAGAATTTGAGTTCAATGGCTGAGAAGTGGGGAATTATTTGTCACGTAGGATTTGATGTTTAAATTAACAGCAATTGATTGAGTACCGGTAGTTTATTTATAATAATAAAAATCAAATGAGAACTCGGTAATCAAGATTTGGACATGACAATTTCTCGTCAGGCCAAAATAAACAAAAGTAACGGCAGAGATTTTACTACACGAGAGGGACTAACAACACTTTCACAGCAACTGTGGTCTGAGAGATTCTGAAGTAAATGTTTATAATATATTCGAACTTCAGTCTAAATATCGAAACCATTGAATGAGTGTATGTATCTGTATCTGTGTGCGTGCACAAGTTTAACCCGCTGAGCCCCACATTCTAAGCTACCATGTGTACAAATTTGAGATCCCTATTAGCCTTTTGGGAGCCCTAAAATGATTTTAATAAGGCGAAAATAGCCGGCGTCCAACGGACGTCGCTGTGCGTTGCATAAGTAGGCGTCGGCCAATGGGCCGCGCTGGGGCTGGATGGGTTAAGTATATGAGTGTGTGTGTATCAGTTTGCGTATCTGCATGTGTGTGTATATTAGTGTATGTATCCGTGTGTGTGTATATACAGACCTTTGATCTCCTTGTTGATCTGTGGAGTAAGGGCCAGAGGGAGGTATGACAGAGGTATTCTGTAAGCCCAGTAGTCCGGTATACTGCCCTCAGAACAGCTGCTCAGGTGGCTCGCATCACTCCGACGCTACACAAAATAACAAAATTAGAAATTGGTAATGGCACAAGTATAGTAATATCCAAGTTTAGAATTGGATTAGATTAAGAATTATTTTCAGGTAGGGAGAGTAATAAATGGTGCCAATAATGTAAAGAACACCAAAAGTTGTCAGCTGTCTAAAAAATTACCAATACAGTCAGGTTCTCGGTAACGTGCCGTTTGGTAGCGCGCTTTTGATCTAACAACGCTCTATCAAATGTGAAAAGCTCTGATCTAACGCTATAAAGCTCTGCTCTAACAACGGCCGAGGGCCGAGCGACTCGGGCCCGTGACGTCAGACTCGGCTTATGATGTCAGACTCGGGCTTGTGACGTCAGACTCGGGCTTGTGACGTCAGATATGGGTCCGCTTGGCAGCCTTGTCTTCCAGCCAAGCAAATTCACTGTTAGCAGTGTCGGAGCGTCCCTTGAGTACACAGTGAGCGATATTCTCTCTTACCTCTAGGATCTTTTCCGAGATGCATCCCTCACCCCATACGGTGAGAAGCATTATATTATCAAGCCGATTGAAAATGGCAAGAAAAGGTGTGATGTAGCAAGACAACATGGAGTCGTCAACGAGTCTATGATAATACAGTACGCACCAGTAGCTTTGCGCAGTGGCAGTATCGTAACCAATGGGGTTTAGTTTTCCGAGTGACGTATCTGCTACTGCTGAAGGCCCAAAACACGGTTAAAGTTTTCACATTTCATCTTTGCCTAGTACTTGCGACACCTCGGTTGGGTTACCTTCTTTGGAAGGTAATCAAGTCGTACCCCACCTGCTCGTGGTGACCTCGCAAACACCCATTTCTATTTATTTTTTCCATTTATTCTTTTTTCAAGATAGGGTGACACAAACGGGGGCGGCGCTACCTGGGTTTATCCCAGGTAGTAGTTTAATTTTACTCTAATTTTATTAAGTGTTTTGTATATTTTTAATTGTAGGCTACATAAATATAAACAATGGCCGGCCAAGGCAAACGGAGGCAGAGTTTATTGGGAGATGAAGAGAGCTATGAATTTGAGGGATTTCTGGCAGAGGGTAATGAAGTGGAGGATCAATTGACTGTAGTGAAGAGACAGATGATGGGTCTGTTAAGATGGAAGGGAGTTATGGAGAATTGGAGGAGAGATATAGGTGTGAAGGTGGAGTCACTGACAGAAATATGTGGAGCCAGTTCAGTAGCAACTGCAGATGGGCCATTAATTGCTAACCTAGATGCTGTAATAAGGAAAGTAGATGAGCTGGAGGCGGAGAACATGGCACTCAAGGAGCAGCTAAAGGAGTATGAGGGCCATTTAAGTGAGAAAGTAAAGGGAGTAATAAGTGAGGAGAAAGATGAGTGGACAATGGTGGGGAATGCTAAGGTGGATGCATTGGAAGAAATCATGAAGGAGCAGGTGGAAGAGAGAGAAAAAGAGAAAAGAGAGTTTGAGAAGAATGTAGTGCAGGTTTTGAAGAGCAAGGAAAAGGTAGTGAGGGAAACAGTGGAGACCAAAAAGGAGCCGACCAAACGCACCACTGAGGTGGTAGATGGTGGAAAGAAAAAAAACTGTCTGGGACCATCAGGTCCTGGTAGTGAAGCCAAAAGACCGATCCTCCGAGCCAGTAAGCCCACCAGATACAAAGGCAATCGAGACTGCTTTGGCTTCGGTTCCGGTTAACAAGTTAACTAGAACTGATTCAGGTGTACTGGTGGTACGACTTCCATCCAAGAAAGCCAAAGAAGATGCAGGAAGGGCCATCAATCAGTATTTGGGGGTGGACAGTGCCTTCAGTGTCTCCGAACCGAAGAAGATGATGCCAAAAATGACTCTGGTAGGCATTGCTAATGACGCTGAGGATAATGAGATCATTCCCAGCATCCTCAACAAGAACCCAAGAATAAAGTCCCTGGTCGACGATGGCTTAGCTATGAATTTGCTATTCACTAAGCAAAAGAGTGATGCACACACTAAGATTGCGGTAGTAAAAATGTCACCTGAAATACGCTCTTCCATTGTGGATGATGGCAATTCTGTGTATGTTGGACTTGTGAGATGTCGTGCATACGATCGCTTCTGGGTAACACAATGTTACCATTGCCAGGGCTTTGGTCATACCAGTGACAGGTGTTATCGGAAAAATGAGGATCCAAAATGCAACTTCTGTGCCGGTACTCATAACTCAAAAGACTGCACCAACAAGACTTCCCCCAAATGTATAAATTGTATGAGCTCCACATCAGTTACGGAGCCGCCAAATCATTTCGCCTCAAGTAGAAATTGTCCTTTAATGACAGCTCAGAGAAATAAAGTTATTGAGAACACCAATTTTGTAGGTTCAAAAAACTGAAAAATGCACATGGGAGCCGGTTGAAACTGGGTCTGTTGAATGTTCGTTCCTTGCGTAACAAAATGGATCATATTTGCGAGATCTTGGATGAACGTAACCTTGATGTATTATGTCTCACTGAGACCTGGTTGTTCGAGTCAGATCTGAATATTATCCAGGCGGCATTGCCTAAAACCCATTCCATAATAAATGTTCCTAGGCCTAGGGGAGATCATCCGGGTGGTGGAGTGGCAGTTGTCTACTCCACATCTCTGGTGAATATCTTGCAAATAAGCCATAACCCAGCCCCTCTTTATTATGAACTGTTGGAAGTGGAAATAAAACTCCATCAACAAATTCTAAGAATGGCAGTTGTCTATAGGCCTGGCCATCGTGGCACAGATAGGGGTTTTATGGAAGAGTTTGGGCAGTTTCTCGAGGAATTTTCTGCTAAAACCGGAAGACTTTTGATATGTGGAGATTTTAATTACTGGGTTGACAGCCCTCATCTGAAGCCATTCTCTCCTGAGTTCCTTGAGTTGACTGATCAGAACAATTTTGTAAATCATGTGTCCCACCCAACTCATATCTTAGGACACACCCTTGACTTGGTTTTCTCTCCTGTGGGTTGTGGTGGTGTTCTGGATGTTGATGTTGAGAATGCTGACCCTAATACCTCTGATCATGCTTTGATTACTTTCAGCTTTGATTTCCCTAAGCCACTCACACATGAAAAAGTAATCAGATTTAGAAATTATAAAAATGCAGACCTAAATTTGGCTAGCAGTGAAGTAAAACAGTACTTGGGAAGTATTGATACTTCCAACCTTACTTCAGATGAGCTGGTGGAGGTACATGGAAATGCACTTAAATTAGTGTTCGATCATCACTGTCCAGAAGTAGAGAAGAAAATCATAGTACGAGATGATTCGCCCTGGTATAGCACTCAAGTTAAATTTCTTAGAAGAGCGCGTAGAAGAGCTGAACGTGAATGGCGGAAAAATAAAACAGACTCTACATGGTTGCAATATCTGTCAGCCAGAAGAGCTGTGGTCCACAAAATCAAAGATGAAAAGAAAGTGTATTATCAGGGAAAAGTTGACTCGTGTGGTAACGACCAGAGGAGGTTGGCTTCAATTGTAAACAGTTTACTTGGAAAAACAAGAGTCAGCTTAAGACCTTCTGTACCTGATGCCGAGTTGGCTGCCAACTTTGTGGCATTTTTTGCTGGCAAGATAACTCGCATAAGACAGGAACTGGATGATGCTTCTGTTGGTGAAGAACTTTCAGTTGTACTCCAACCCCGACACATTCCTAATAATGTCCTCTCATCCTTTCACTAAGTAGAGGTGGACATGATCTCGTCCTACATAAGAAACCTCAATAAAACATTTTGCCCGTTGGATCCCATAAATGTTTCCAAGCTACCAAGAGTCTATGATCACACAGTTGAGTTTATTTCCAAAATAATTAATAAGTGCTTCTCTGAAGGTAGCTTCCCACATTCTGAAAAGCATGCACTACTCCGACCTACTCTAAAGAAACCTGGACTTGATGTTGAGAACATGTTGAACTATCGTCCTGTCTCCAACCTGTCCTTCATATCAAAGATATTAGAGCGTGCAATACTTGACCAATTACAACCACTACTTCAGCAGAATGAAACTATCCCAATTTTTCAGTCTGCTTACCGACAGCATCATTCAACTGAAACAGCATTGATTAGAGTACATAATGATCTAGTTGAGAACATTTGCAATGGTGTGGCCTCACTATTGGTCTTGCTTGATCTCGCTGCGGCTTTTGACACAGTGGATCACGAGTTGTTATTGAGTGATCTTTATGATTGTGGTGTGCGTGACTCCGCTCTCTTGCTTCTTGGGTCGTACTTGTCAGGTAGATCCCAGAGTGTGATGGTAAATCAAGTGGTCTCGGACTCGACACCCCTGCAGTATGGTGTTCCGCAGGGATCAGTTTTAGGTCCTATCCTATTTATAATTTATATTAGCAGTTTGTCTCTTCTGCTTCGTGCACATAATGTCACCTTTCACTTTTATGCAGATGACACCCAGATTTATGTGAGAATCACAAATATAGTTGATATACGGAGTAAGATGGAATTGTTGATGTCTGATATCAAGAAGTGGATGAGAGCGAGAAAACTTAAACTAAATGATGGTAAAACTGATATTCTCATCATCCGAGGAAATAGAAGAGCTGATGATATAGTAGGTGCCCTCTCCATCAATGTGGGTGGATCTCAGCTGCGACCGGCCAACTCTGTTCGAAATCTGGGTGTATATGTGAACTCCCGATTAGATTTCAAAGAGCATGTAAACCAGATAGTTAAAAGTTGTTACTTGCACATCAGAAATCTCTATTTGGTGAAGCCGTTTATAACCAGACGTTGCCTCCTGACGTTGGTTCACTCATTGGTCTTCTCTCGTGTTGATTATTGCAATGCCCTGTTGGTGGGTCTTCCAAATTATATTTTGAAGAAAGTTCAGTCTGTTCTTAACAGGGCCGCAAGACTAATTTTTGGTGTTCCACCTAGAATTCCTACTACATCTCTTCACATAGAACTGCACTGGCTGCCAGTAAGAGCAAGAATAGAATTTAAGTTGTGTTTGGTGACTTTTAAGGTTCTCAAATTTGGTGAGCCTAGGTACCTTGCGGAGCTGCTCAGGCGCCCACCGGCACACCATGGTGTAGTTGTGCATCATGACAATGACCCTTTTCGTCTTGATGAACCATGGGCTTTCCAGCAGTCCTCTTTCTTTGAGAGGTCTTTCTCCTACATGGCTCCGAGGTTGTATAACAGGTTGCCGCTGTCCATGAGACAACTGAGTTCTGTTGAATGCTTCAAGAGACAACTTAAGACTTTTCTCTTTGAGAGAAGCTATGATCTTGAGAGAGGTGTCATGACAGATGGCTATAGAGTTTAGGCTATTTTGCCACTGCTAGTGATTGTTGAGTGTGTGTTGTATATAAGCCTTCTTTTGATGCATTGATTTTTTTTCTTTTTTCTTTCTCTTTTCGAGCGCTAGTGAATTCTTCGGAAAAATTGGCGCTTATGAGAAATAAGTAACATGCTTATTATTATTATTATTATTATATGAAAGGGCCGTGATAAGATAAAGAGGTTGTAAAAGAGGGGAGGGGGTCATCACATTCTTACAGTTTCTTACAGTAGATCCTCTGGAAAAAGGCAAACTATGCCTGTGTATCCAGCTCAGTACCAGTACTTGCACTGCTGCGGTCATTCACGGTGTTGGCGGCGGTGGTAGCAGACGCAACATTTTTACTATTCTGTATTTTTGTTTTATAATCAAACTTCAAATCTTGTCTTCCCCATGCTTTATCAAGATTACTTTCAAACTCCCTTATTGATTCGGAATCGACTACATACTGGGGCAGTGCGTTCCACTCATTTACCACTCTATCACAAAATGAGTTCTTTGCCTTCTCAAGCCTATTTCTTTCTTTGTAAATTTTCTTAGAGTGTCCTCTCGTTCTTGTTCCCTCCCGCATCAAGAAGATACCTTCACACACATCCTCATCGTACTTTCCTGACACTATCTTAAAAGTCTCTATCATAATATCCCCTCTCTTTCTCCTATATGCCAGTGTCGGAAGCCCCAGTGTCCTCAACCTCTGCTCATAGCCCGCGTTCTTCAACGTTGGTACCAGCTTGCTAGCTCTCCTCTGCACTTTCTCCACTGCTTCTATATCCTTTACCATATATGGAGCCCACACCTGGTTCGCATATTCCAGGTGCGGCCTAACCAGCGCTGTATAGAGATTCCTGAAGATTTCTTCATCAAGTGACACAAATGTCCTCCTTATCAGCCCTACAATTCTATTGGCTTTGTTTATCTTTTCCGCTAAATGTTCTGAGAAATTTAACTTATTGTCTATCACTACTCCTATATCCTTTTCTGCATTCACTTCCTCCATCGCTTCATACATACTGTATCCTACCTTGTCTATCTTGCTGGTCCCAATCCGCATGTACTTGCATTTTTTTGGATGAAAAGGCATTAACCAATGCTCAGACCATCCCTTCATGCCCTCCACATCTCCTTGAAGCAAACCCATATCTTCCTTACTCCTCACTCTTCTATACAGCTTAGTGTCATCCGCATACAGGTATACCTCACTTCCATTAGTTATAACTTCAGGCAAGTCGTTGATAAATATAACGAACAGCAGTGGTCCCAACACAGATCCCTGAGGTACCCCACTTGTAATTTCCCTCCACCCCGAGCCTATTCCATTCACCAGTACCCTCTGTCTCCGATCTTTCAGGAAGGCTTCTATCCATTTCACACATTTCTCCCCTATATTATAGCTTCTAACTTTCTCTATTAACCTTTTATGTGGGACCTTATCGAAGGCCTTCATAAAATCGCAATATACCACGTCTATTACATCACCATCTTCTAGAATTTGCATCCAATCATCTACCACCTTAATTAGCTGTAGTACCGTCGACCTCCCCGGCAAGAATCCGAACTGTCTCCCACTGAAAAGTTGGTTTGACTTCATATGATCCATTATTCCTTCTCTAATTACCGTTTCCATTAGTTTACACACAACACTTGTCAAACTGACTGGTCTATAATTCCCTGGGTCATTTCTCTTTCCCTTCTTAAATATAGCTGTTATGTTCGCCTCTCTCCAGTCCATCGGGATTTGTCCTGTATTAAACGATACCTCAAATAACATTTTCAATGGCTCTACTAACATCTCCCCTCCTTCCTTTATGATTCTTGGGTGTATCCCATCCGGTCCCGGTGACTTACTTCTGTTCATTTTTTCTATAGCCCTTCTTATTCTAGCATGGGAAAACTCTATTAGTTCTAGTGCCGGTGCCTGTTTGATGGGAATAGTAGGCACTGCATCCTCCGACTCCACTGTTAGTACCCCCCCAAAGTATTTCCCCAGCACCTCTGCTTTCTCCTTATCAGTCTCCGCTCTACTCCCATCATTCAACCCCCCTACCAGCTCTGGGATCCCTACTCTTCTTGTTAACTTTTCCTGAATGTACTTCCAGAATATTTTTGGATTATCCTTCACATTTCTAGTTATCTCTCTCTCCCTCTCCTTCACCCCCCTCCTTGTCTCCCACCTTATTTTATTGTTTATTTGTCTGCGTTCCAGATCCACTTCCTTAGCCTCTATACTAGATCCCCTGTTAATTTTTAACAATTTTAATCTTTCCCACAATCGTTTCTTTCTTCTAATCAATATCCAAAGCTTTCTTTTCATTGACAATTCTGGGTTAGTTCTTTTCCTCAATTTTGTTTTATCCTTATATTCCCTTACTGGTACACTTTTGGATACAGCATTCTCCAGTTTGACTCTAATTTTCCTCCACATTCCTTCAGCGTCTTCACCGTTCAAGTATTCCCCCCAGTCAATGTCCAAACACCGTCTCAGCAGCTCATAATCTGCTCTATCATACATGTATATTTTTCTATTGCTTCTATTATCCCTCTCTGATTTAATATTACAACTAAAGCTTATACAGGCATGGTCACTATGACCTATAGGGCTATCCACATTAACATGTTCCACTATATCCTCTTCATTGCTAAAAATCAAATCAAGTACACTCCCCTGCATCCCATCTCTATATCTTGTCATCTCTACAATATGTTGCATTAAAAAACAATCTCTCACTTTCTCTATAAACTTATTTTCCAGGCTACCCTGTCCCGCTGGAGTAGTACAATTTGCCCAGTTGATCCTTGGCAAATTGAAATCTCCAATCAAAATTTTATATTTGTTCTCTCTATTATCTATCTCCTCCATTGCTTTCAGTAGGTTATCATCCTCTCCCCTGCTATTATTTGGGCTTCTATATATAGAGGCAATTAGAATTGATCCTCTTACACATTTTACTTCAATACACAAATACTCACAATACTGCTGTCTCATATCCACCTCATTAACCTTGAGCTCTTTTCTTACATAAATAAACAGTCCTCTTCCAACCTCTGCTCTAATAGCATTTCTCTCATATAACTCAAAACCCTCCAAACTATATTCCACCAGTTCCCTTTCAATTCTAGCATTTTTTGGTCTTACTTCCTGTAGGGCTATGACATCAGGTTTTTCCTCTTCATCCTGCAACCTACATATCAGTTCTCTTTTCTTGTCCTGGGTAAACACATCCACATTACTAAACATAATCCTTAATCCATCTACCATTCCTTCAGCAATTACACCATCCTGCTCCCCATCACATCAACATCACATTATCACCACTACAGGTCGGTAAAGGCTATCATTATATAATTTTTACCTTAAATATTATGTTTATGACATGTGTGTGTACCAATATGTGTCATTTGGGTGGGTTTTGGGTAGCTTAATGCCTCAAAAAGGGAACTTTGGCACTTGGGCTGGGACGAAATGAATTTTTTCCCATTAACCCTTACAGTCCCAGGCCCGAGTATATTTGTCAGTACAGTAATGTATTTGTCTTGTAACTGCCTGTACAAGGCTTTTTTTTTTTTTTTTTTTTTGCCTTGTAAAAAAAAAAAAAAAAGGTGAGAGATCCAGTTTTGCCTCATCTCTTAAGGTGAAAAGGTGGTCTCTCCTGCCATTTTCGCCACAGTGCTTGGGACTGCTGGGGACTTTTATTACTGTATCCTACGGTACTCAACGGGTTAAAGTCTGTTGTTTCGGTATAGAATTTTTTGGTAACACGGTACAAAATTACCGCGTTACCGAGAGCCTGACTGAACAGGCAACTTCCACTTATTTCCTTCCCTTATCAGCGGTACACCAACATCCACTGCTCTTCCTTGTATTTCTTTCATGACTCCATCCATATATAAATTGAACAACCATGGGGACATCACACACCCTTGCTTTAACCCTACATTCAGATCAAAGAACTCGCTCTGTTCTTTCCCCACACGTATTGATGTCTTTGCACCCTCATACATGCTCTTCACTGCTTTCAGCAACTTGCCAACTACTTTGCATATTATCAGTAGTGTACTTTCCACAGACCTTCTCTATCAACTCTGTCATAGGCCTTCTCCAAGTCTATAAAGGCAGTATACAACTTTTGTCCCTTTTCCAGATATTTCTCCACAACACATTTCAAGGCAAAAATCTGGTCTACACATCCTCTTCCCTTCCTAAACCCGCTCTGCTCGTCACCTACCCATTTATCCGTTCTCACTCTCACTCTCTCAATCACTACCCTACTGTACATCTTCCCTACTACGCTTAAAAGACATATCCCCCGTTGATTACCACTTACTCCTCTCTACCCTTTACCCTTATACAGGGAGACTATTATGCCTGTCTTCCAGTCATCAGATGCACTTCCCTTCTCCCATGCTAGTTTACACATTTTCCATACCCATTCAATCACTATCTCACCACCATACCTCAGCATTTCCCCACACACTCCATCTATTCCTGATGCTTCCCCTATTTTCACTCTTTTTAAGGCTTCACACACTTCTGACCTCCTGATCTCCACCTCTTCCTCCAATATTTCTCTTCTTCTACCCCCATACCCCATCCAACTATGTTTGCTGGCATTTCATTCCTTAAGTTCAACAATTCGTTGAAGTGCTCCCTCTATCTCTCAACTCTCTCTTACTTCTCGGCTAACACTCGCCCATTCTTATCTTATTATTGCCAGAGTTAAATAAGGCTGGGGAATGTTCAGAGAACTGCTGCCAATTCTAACCATGAGTAGACTCCCTATCCCCTGAAAGGGAAAGGCGTACGCAACATATACAGTAGTGTAGTAGAAACGGAATTATCTATGTTTCAGAAACATGGGTATATCAAAGTGGATTATATCAACAGAATGAAATATAACGAGATGAGAATAGTGAGATGGATGTGTGGGGTCAAACTGCAAGATAGGATATTAGTGAAAAGCTGAGGACACAGTTAGTTATCAAGAATATCAGTGATGAGATCCATACAAGTAGGCTTGGATGGTTTATGCATGTGGAGAGGATGGATGAACTAAGTTTGGTGAAAAGATGCAAATCCGTGAACATGGAGAGAGCTTCACTAAGTGGTAGACCAAGAAAGACATAGGATCAGACCATACAGTCTAATCTTTAATTATAATACCCAACAAATGAGGCAGCTCTGAACAGCTCTCCTAATACGCGCCTATATGGGTGACACAGGACAGCGTGTACTGGTATTAGGAATCTGCGTATTAGGAATAACATACAGTACCTGATGGGAAAAATAGCTTATGGTGGACACCTTGAAAAAATTGCCTAATTTTGACAATTTTTGCCCTAAATACCAACCAAAAGTGGATTAAATGATGAACAATAAGACATACAATAATAAGAAAATACACCGAAAACGAGAGCAAAAATAATTATTAAAGACTCTACATCAAACTAGAAAACATAAACAAACAAGTGAACTCCAAGAAACTGCCAGGTTTTTGTTGCTTGGAGGCGAAATCTGAGTGAATCCGACGATCCGAGCGTTATTTGCGCAAGTTACAGCCGCCATCTTTAATGTCGTCAACGCTAGGCAGACGCTCTAAGTCCACCCGCCTTTTACTTACTTATTTGTGCCTGAACCTATTATCTCTCACATTTATTATGGCCTCTAGTGCATTCAGTGATAGCGACGGTGGGCCTGGTGGTAATGATGAAGGAATTGAATGCCCGGGACCATCAAAACAGTCAAGTCAAGTGCCGTGTCTGACGAAAGCCGCGGAAATATGACGATGAGTTAGGCTATGCTAAATATGACTATGGTTTCAAATAAAGTCTATGTGGTAAGTAATATCTTCATAATATGATGATATCTGGTGCCACGTGAAATGATGGGTGTCCACGTGTATTAGGTAAAAAGGGTGGATTTGGTCACTTTTGGGCTCACAAACGCTTATTATGAACCGTAGACGCTTATTGAGAATTTTGTTTGTTTCCGACCCCTAGGCACGTATTAGGGTTTTCGCGAATTAGGAAGGTGTGTATTAGGAGAGCTGACTGTACTGTAATATAGTGTAGTAGTAACCATATTTTTGTATTCCTATGTTGACATATTATGTTCCTAGTTGAGTTTCATACAATATTCTGCAGATTTCTGCTACATTCATGAGGGGGTTTTTAGTGGGGCTTTTTCCTTCATGGAGAAGGAGGATGCACGCTTGGGGGTCTTGTTCTACATTACACACGTGGAGGCTGACCAGTGAGGGTGATCACCTTGGTTTTGGGCAGGCAGGATTGGGGCTTTCCTATATTGGAGGGCCAAATACCATCCTATGAGCTTTTAAGTCCCTAGGGTGATTACCAGGTAAGATATTCAGTGTGTAACCAGTTAGGAGGGTTATACTGTACACATGTAGGTCAGTGATTTAGTTTAGGCTACAGTGTCGGGCAAGAAGGTTAGATTACCATATATTTTGCATTACTGGTACTGGTCATAGACTGCTGATCACTGAGCCTTGTGTCCTAGTATTCTACAGTACAGTATTTAAAGTTAGGCTAGGCTACACTTTTGTGTTAAGTTAGGTTAAATCAGTAGGCTTTGAGATAGGCTAGGCTAGGAGTAAACAGACTATAGGCTGTGTGAATCCTTGAGTGCTTGCCTTATCATATATCTGCACATATCATTAATAAATATAATTGCCTGTTACATGTGTATTTATTTTCAAGAGTGCCTTTATAACTATGATGGTATTTATACCCTTATATGCTAGGTTATAGGCTGTACACATGTTATTAGGCTAATTATCAAGCCAGTTGTCCCCATATCAGGTAACCTCTATAATAAATGCATAATTCTACTGCATACAGTAGTTGTGTATTGCTCACTGAGGCATTACATAAAATACATAAGATCAGGGTAGTAGTTATATAAACTAATATAATTTCCACCCCGTGACATATAGTAAGAGAATATTATATGCAAAAAGTGCTATTGCAATATTTTAATTATAATGTAAAACTTGCAAAATAAACAAACCAAAACTGGAACGACAGAAGATAAATGCAAAAGAACTAATCAAAATCGCTATGTGGAAATAACGCTTAATAAAATAAAATTACAATAACGAATTAACACCCCACCTGGTAGAAGAGGATGTAAGCGTCGGGGCTGACCACTTGGCTCTCTGTGGCTATTTCCACCTTACTGTCGTCGAAGGTGTACCACTTCCCATCAGCCGTGTTTTTGCACACCGCTGCACAAAATAAAAATATATATAATGAAGCACTGTTCAATACTAGGATAATTGTAAAACAAATACTGGTACATACACATACAGTGCTGTACTGTACATTGAAAGGCTATGTTATGACTATTATAATGTAAAACTTGCAAATAAACAAACCAAAACTGGGACGATACAAGATAAAAGCAAAAGAACTCGGCCTGATTGGACTAGTTCATCTGTTGCTCTTCGTACTCCTTTGTGTACCGGTATGTGGATAGGGGTAATATTTTGTAAATACCTATACTGAGAGAATATGTTTCATTATATAAATACAGGTAAATCAGAGGTATTACGTCTTACACAACGCTACCCAAATATACATACAATAAAAGACTATACTACTGTATATAATTATGTGAATTGGGTCAACTAATAAATAAACAAACACACCTGTAATTTGTAACTGTACAAATATTATTAAACTGTTCTTACTTGGACAGTTACAAAAAAGTAAAACTCTGTAAGAAAAAATTAAAGACAATTCAATTTGAAAACAGAATTACAAACTATAATGTATATCTAGGGCAATAGTGTAAAGAATCAAACTATAATGTATATCTAGGGCAATAGTGTAAAGAATCAAACTATAATGTATATCTAGGGCAATAGTGTAAAGAATTACAAACTATAATGTATATCTAGGGCAATAGTGTAAAGAATTACAAACTATAATGTATATCTAGGGCAATAGTGTAAAGAATTACAAACTATAATGTATATCTAGGGCAATAGTGTAAAGAATCAAATAATAAAGAGGTAAAATACATAGAACTAAAACATATACAGTCAATAATATAATGTGTATATTGTTATTAATTCATATTTAACTATAAACCTATATTATATACAGTATATAGGTAAACCTATAAGCAAGTACAGGTCAGTATATTAACCCCTTCAATATGAGGGCCTCATTTTCATTTCATTCCTGCACACACAAGACCATTTTATTGAGCTTTTGAGGGGCCTCTGGGAATCAAAGGGCTAAAGATATTTTTGTTAACCCTGTCTCAAACATATAATTTGAAAAGTGAATTAAATTGTCTAAATAAGACCAATAAAACAAATAAAAAGGCATCATATGCAGAGGGGGCATAAACATCTAGGTGATTACACAGAGTCCAGAAGAGTGGAAGACATTGCTAGTATCATATCAAATAGACCAGTTTCCTGCAAACAAAAACTAAAAAATGCATTTGAGGATATTATATAAGATACACATATGCACATACCTAGTATCAAAATTACTAATGATACGTATACAATAATGTGTGAAAAAAGAGGAGAACAATAAAAGAGTAAAAGTGGACCCACCAGTATAGTGTCCCCCCTGCATGTCTTTCCCGTGGTGGTAGCAGACGGCATAAAGATCGTACATGGTATCGTCGTTCCCCTGCGTCACATGTCGCTTGGGACGCTTCCACGGCGACCACACACTGCCCAATACCCCACCAGAATCCACCATACCACCACCACCACCACTGTTGTTGTGGTGGTGGTGGTGGGTGTGGTTGGGTTTGCTGGCTACGTGGTCGGAGATGTCAAAGCCAGAGAGAGGGAACTTGACAGTGGTGGAGAGCTTGGAGGAGTTGCTCTGGAGGGTGCCCTGGGAGAGTGATGGTACACAATTAGAACCATTTTATTAAACCATGGTAAGAGCTTTCCCGACCAGATTGACCCTTATCGCTTATCTGTATAAGGGTCAATATGGTCGGGAAAGGTTGTAGGGAAAGCTCTTACCATGGTTTAATAAAATGGCCCTAAGTCTAAGCAAATTTCACTTCTTATATGCTGAATGATTCGAGTTGCATTTTACAAAATGTATTACCGTACTGAGTTTGTATATACAGTATGAATATTACCGTACTGAGTTTGTATATACAGTATGAATATTACCGTACTGAGTTTGTATATACAGTATGAATATTACCGTACTGAGTTTGTATATACAGTATGAATATTTGCAAATTTTCTAGAGAGAAAGGATGACCTTTGAGTAATGAAAAATCGAATTGTACTAGATTTGTAACTGTCTTGATAGAGTAATGGTTAGTGGGCGGAATTTCGGTGAGAGTATCCTAGGTTCGAATCCTTGGAATACCACATGTATTCATTAGTTTCATTGATTTCATTAGTTAGGTATATTTGTAAGTTAATTGGTGGGTTGGTGATAATATAAATTAATGCATGCCATTTTGCATATTTGCATTAGATATCCAGGAAAGTTATTAGAATTTAGACAAATTTAGGCCTAGGTGAAATCAGTGAATCTGTTAGTAGTTTTAAGGGAGGATGGGCCAGTTTTCTGGACCACTTTCTCCCTCATGTTTAGCCCCATTAGTTTTCAGATGTTTAAGATATTTGCCCCATAAGTTAGTCAATTTTAAGACCTTTCACCCCATTTCTTCGTCAATATTTAGACCTTTCCTGCTATTTAGGTGTCAATTTTTTGCCCTGGCGAACGATAGTGAGCCTGTAATGTTGGAAGAACCGGCCGTCGACCGGGACATTTTTCTACCGAAAAATGTACAAATTAATCTAGAAGGGGGAGCTAATGGATGTTTTTTTTAAATTTGATGGAGGTCTAGGAAGGAAACTAGAAAAATAATAAATACATGCAAAAATCGCCCAAAAAGTTAATCATCCCCCCTTAAAATTGTTAGTAATGCCCTGGGCTGCAACACGGTGACATTGAATTGTTAGTAATGCCCTGGGCTGCAACACGGTGACATTGAATTATTAGTAATGCCCTGGGCTGCAACACGGTGACATTGAATTGTTAGTAATGCCCTGGGCTGCAACACGGTGACATTGAATTGTTAGTAATGCCCTGGGCTGCAACACGGTGACATTGAATTGTTAGTAATGCCCTGGGCTGCAACACGGTGACATTGAATTGTTAGTAATGCCCTGGGCTGCAACACGGTGACATTGAATTGTTAGTAATGCCCTGGGCTGCAACATGGTGACATTGAATTGTTAGTAATGCCCTGGGCTGCAACACGGTGACATTGAATTGACAGATTGGCAGCTCTGGGGTCCCAACCTTTAAGGGGGCCCACCTCACTTTTTATCTCTTTCTCTCCCTCTCTCTTTGGCTTGCATCCATTCATCCTACTGTTTTAAGACGTTTACCCGCATTCAGGTGTCAGTATTTTCCTGGCGAGCGGTAGTGAGCCAGTATATATATATTTTTGTTTTTGACAGCAAGTTAAATTTGTACATTTTTCAATAGAAAAATTTCTCCGGCAAAACCGGATTTCTCCATACAATGCTGGCGAGCGTTAGGATGGGGATAAACGTCTTAAAACAGTTGGCTGAATGGGGCCGAATGGATACAAGCCAGAGAAAGAGAGAAAAGGAGAGAAAGAGAAAAAAGCAGGTGACCCCCCCCCCCTCCCTTAACTTCTTCTGTACCGGTGATGTACTTTCCATTATATTCTGGCAAATATTAGACAATTTGTTCTCAGTTTGGGAAGGACGTCTACCCAATAAAAGGCTACAGACTATCTCAATTAATCGTTTTAGCTACCACAGATCTTTCCTATGCTTCATAAAATTGTATACATGTAGCATAAATCAAATAGAAAAGACGTAGCCGGTACAGAAGGGGTTAAGCACTATATAACTCACCTGTCTGAATCGCTTGAGGTGTATAACAAGTATCTGAGGAGCGGACCACAGCATGAGACGCTTCACCACCTGCTGCTTGCGGTTACAAGTAGGGCAGTGCCACGCGTCACCGCAACCCAGCTTCTCAGCGGATGTGTGAAGCTGTAAACAAAATTACACCAGTTATTAGTACTATGCAAACACATTTCATAAGCATTCACATTATTTTATATTATAATTTAAAACTTGCAAAATAAACAAACCAAAACTTGGACAAACACAGTAAAAAGACAAAACAACTAATCAAAATCGCTATTTGGAAACAACGTTTAACACTTACGCTGCGGGCATATTTGGGCTATTTAGGGCATATTCAGGCACTCCTGAATGATTAATCAAGCATTTGCATTAAATGAACTGTATTCTGCCGAAAACTAGGCGAAAATAGCTTCAAAATGAGACCAGAACGAGCTTCGTAGGTGGCGGGGTTCACCCGCAGCGTTGCCATAGACATGCGGGAAAACCGCTAATTATTAGCTCTCGCTCGCTCGGCAACACTGTTGTGAGACACCCGCGCGAGACACAGTCTCTATCAGTGAGCGGCTCGCTGCTCTGAGGGTCGGAGGTGGGTCCCTCACGCTCCCGCCCACTGACACTCAATTGCTACGGCTTTTACAGGCTTTTAAAGCCTGGAAATTGCTGTAAATTGCCAGGACATTCCGGAACGTCACCCGCAGCCAATGGGTTAAGCAAAATAATAATTTATAAATTATAATGTAAAACTTGCAAAACAAACAAACCAAAACTTATACGAACACAGTAAAAAGACAAAACAACTAATCAAAATCGCTATGTGGAAACCACGCTTAAAGGTGAATTCCAGGGATGAAACCTATTCAAATTACAATGTCCATTGGGATCTGCTTAGTTTTAGGTACATGATACTGAAGAACTTTCATCAATTTGTTTCAACAATATAGAAATATAGCTTATCTAAGTTAATTTATGTGGCGCGAACTGGCGTGTTTACCATGACGTAACTGTAGCCAATGGCGGGAACTCTCGACATGGGAAATGGGTGAATCTGTGTTATTTTTATTTGAGAAACTCTTATAATTTGTATGCATGTTTACAGCTCAACATTTGGCTTCACCACTGTCTGGTCAAGGGACCGCGATATATAAATTGAACAGAAAACTATATTATCATTACGAAATAGGCCTTAGAACCGAGTTCCCTCAACTCTGGACCAGGATAAACATGCATAAACACTGCATGTATGTTAATTGCTGGCGACCTGGGATTATTTCTTGATGTGCACCACATCATCAGGACGTTGGTCGATCTTTTGCAGAGCTTGAGTATTGAATTGAAAGGTATTAATTACGAAAAACAGACCTCACTGTTCAGGACCGCATATCTTGTTTACAAACAGCGTCTCTACACAATGGAGTCACTCCAGCTGGCTGAAAATGCCAATTTGTCACCAACGACTATATATATTAGTATTTTGTTCTGGAGTTTAATGGAATTATATCGATATTGCCCATATACATATTACAGTATATTCATGCCAAGTTATAACCCTGCATTAATCTTTGTTTTTTTGTTCATCCCTGTAGTTCACCTTTAACCCTTCTGACCCGGACTAGCCCTCCTAAGGACAGTGTGGGGTACACGGGCGATCTGGCCGAAAAACGTCTAAGCCTAGGCTACCGTATCTTTGTTATTTTAACTGCTAGAAATTTCCCACGCTTCTATAAACGTAGTGCGGTTTCCAATCTGTAGACTGGCGTTGAGTAGAGCTCTGTAAGTCAACTGGTTCAGTTGTGATGACGATTTCAGTGGAGCGAATTTTTCCGCGATGTTGACAATATCGGAGCTTTTCAGACACTAATTTCGTCTGACGTCACAACAATACCATTGATCCAACGTTTCCTTCTTGTTTTCGGAGGTGCGGTGACGCAACGATCGGCTTTGTTTACATGCGTCGGACGCACGGCGTTCAGACAAAGCTGAATAGGCTTTCAAGCTTACAGATTTTAACAGGACACCCGGGTTCCTGCCCATCTGCCGCGGTGTCATTTTAACATGCTGCCCGGGCCAGGAGGGTTAAGTAAAATAATAATTTATAAATAAAAGAACTCAATCCACCACATAGGGTGTACATTACTACATGAGCAAGTTAATAAAAGAATAAAATATTTGTTCAATAGCTACAGCATGAATATGTGCAAAACTTTAATTAAATTAGAGGACTTATTATTAGCCACAATAAATAATAATTATCCTGTTACCTTCAGAAAAAAGAGAGAACCTGAGAAAAGTGAAAGCATTATTTGTCAAGTCAAAATGTCATAATATAGTTGACTATACAGTTTGTTGTAGATATTAAAGAAGGAGGTGTGGTGTGGAGGTAGATGTGCTGGAAAGTGTGAAAAGGAACACCTTGAGATGGTTCTGCCATATGGAACGTATGGGAAGCGAGAGAATGACTACCGGTAAGAAGGTGTACGAGAGCGAGGTGGAAGGACAGAGAGAAAGAGGTAAACTGAAAGAGAGGTGGAAGGATAGAGTGAAGAAGTATATGGATGAAGGCGGTGCTGGTTGGGAGGAGGGGCATCTACTGACTGGGGACAGAGGTGCATGGGGGCATTTCGTTTGTGGCCACCCCTCCGGGGATCACGGCGTCAGGCAATAGATAGAAACAGTTACCTGGAGACACTGGTGTAGGGAGACGGAGGCACACTGGGTGGGGTTCTGGCGGAGTTCCCTCACACTCGAATGTTCATCTATGTGGTCCACATCATCCACTATATACCTGGGGAACCACAAGTACCTTAGTTAAATTTATAATGTAAAACTTGCAAAATAAACAAACCAAAACTTGGACGAACACAATAAAAAACTTACCAAATCGCTATGTGGAAACAACGCGTAAGCAAAATAATAATTTATAAATAAAAGAACACAATCATATATTAACTGAAATCGTTCTTAACACCAAAAACTCCCAATGAAAATAATGAAAGCATATGATCCTCCGTGTTTTTAAACCCAGGACACTTAGTTTTGCTTGCTTTGGTTTAGCTAACATTGTTACGTTAGGTTTGGTTAGTTTCTTTCAAATTTGAATGTTTATCTACGTGGTCAACATCATCCACTATGCAAGGTGTCAAACGAAAGCCGAGTCCATTATTTCTAATCTTTATTATTGTAAATGTATAGCTAAAATTATGGCTTATAGTTCATATTATGTCTCTGGAAGTGATATAATAGCCAAACACATTCAACTTCAGCCCAACCCCGATAGGGGTTGAAATAGGGGAGCTATCACCCCCACCAAAGGCGGCTTTCTAGGGCCTTTCCTAGCTGATGCTGAGAGAATTGGGTTCTAGTCATGTGGTGATGGGCTGGTCTATCAGAGTGAGAGCTGAGCAATCTCTGCCATACCCATAGCTTACACCATCCAGCTCTCCTGAGCTATCAGAAGAGACTGGATGACTCCGTTGTCGACGCCTGCCTGGGATGTAACACAGCACCTCATACCATTAAACACATCATAGAAGACTGCATTTCACACAACCACTTACGCCAACAACACAATCTACACTCAATGAGAGCTCTATGGGAAAGCCCGATCGTGGCCATGGCCTTCCTCAGGGACTCGGGGCTGTTCGGCCAGGCAGCTTAGGGAACAACAACAACAACTCTGACTGTTCCTTTTACTTATATATTTTCTAGATCTCAAGTGACGGCATCTCATCCGTGGATTGACCTCCCAATCTGCCAACCTAGAAGTTGGCAGATTGGAAGCCAAAGCGTCACCTTTTTCCTTTGCCCCTCAACTTTCTCTTCATAATTGCTGAGGGGCACAGGGCCCTGGGTGGGGCTTTGGTTTCCCGGGCGTTTCCGCACCCTCCTCAGCTCCCCGCCTTGGAGTGGCTTCGAGCACCCAGGCTTTATTGTGGTAGGCAGGGAGGGTTCTGTGGGGGTACTCGGTTATGGCCTTGGCCTTGCTCGGGGCCTTGGGGCTGTTCGGCCAGGCAGCCTGGGGAACAGCAACAAAAACAAAACATCAGGTTATTTTTCTTGTGTTCCTTCTCATATTCATTCAAGTCATCAAACAAAATTGCTCCGGTTTGACACCCTGCCACTATGAACCTGGAGAGGCAGTTACCTTACTGTGCGTTTTATTTTATTTGGTTTAATTTGGTTAGTTATTTCGTTAAGTTAAGCTAAGTTAAATTAGTTTAGCTAAGATCGTACTGCAATAATATAAGCTGGTGTATTCTTTTATCATAAGCCCCAGTTTTCCACATCTAGAGATTCAATAGCATGATTGTGACCACTACAGCACCAGTTAAATGAATACTGTAGATTAAAAAGTACCTATTAAATATATAAAAAAACAGATTCATACAAGTAAGAAAGCGTAATTCAAAATGTTAACTGTGGCCGTACTTGTCTTTGTTATGATGCGACCACTGCAGGACCAGCTTGAGGTGTGGCGGTCCGGCAGTGGGGTCACATAGCGCCAGGGCCTGCTCTACACACGGGTGGAACAACGGTACATCCAGACCCGCCTCCAGACCAACCACACAGCTCCCACCATCGTCAACTCCGATCACAAATAGACCATTCTGGGGGAGGCAAGTCGGATTAGTGTTATAATGTACCTTGCTTGGCTTCATAATGACTTCATCCCTTGTACTTTAATCTAATCCCTTGTACTTTAATCTAATCCCTTGTACATCAACCTAATCCCTTGAATGTACACTTAACCTCTGAAGTGCGCATGGGGGTAATTGGAAACGTCCCCCTGTGCTGACGTATTTGAGGTGTTTCCGTCACTAAAATATTCATTGTGCCATTAATAGCATTAATACTTATCCATATGCGCCTATTATGGGTTGATTATAAAGGTATTAACCTGAAACAACAATAAAACGAGTGAAAACAGCGTTTGGATGGTCAAAATCGGAGATATAGCCCGCGAGTTGTATAATGTATGGGTGAGGCAATCTGCTTTCCCGCCAATTTCCCCCAAGGCCACTGAGACACAGTCGATCGATACTCTCTCTCTCTCTCTTGCACTCGCTTGCTATCAGTGATGACCACACCCTCCAATCGGATTTCTAATGTTAGCACGAAAATATACCTCAGAATAAGGGAATAACAGGGAAAATAGGTGATAACTGAAGGAGAGGAGGAAAGTGGGGAAGGAGGGGAGGTAGAGGACTGAGATTTTGCATGGCCCAGGGGCCAAAAAAAAAAAAAAAATAAAATAAAAAAAAAAAAAATAAAATAAAAAATTTCGATGTCAAAAGTTGATTTTTTTTTTCTCTGACTCTTAAGAGTCTCCCCGCAGTGCGCCGGGGGAACTCTTAAGAGTCTCCCCGCAGCTCCCGGGTTAATCCCTAGTACAGTATGTTGACCTAATCCCTTGAATGTCAACCTAATCTCTGTATGTGCTGTATGTCAACCTAATCCCTTTGGACGATGAAATCCCGAGTATGGTGCACAGTGTTTAATGTACGTTACCCAGGTTTTCACAATTATTAATTTGCAAGGTGGAACCTGAACCTCACTACCAACCTCCTAATTAAATATTAAAAAGACAATTATAAAGATTAGTTGTATCTGCTTCAGGATTTGGACAGACAAGGTGCACAAAGTGAATAAACAATTTTCGTTATTAACATCAATTACTCCCAAATTAAATTAAAGGGAGATGGGCCGGTTTTCTGGACCACTTTCTCCCTCATGTTTAGGCCCATTAGTTTTCAGATGTTAAGATGTTTTCCCCATTAGTTTGTTGATTTTAAGACCTTTCGCCCCATTTCTTCGTCAATATTTAGACCTTTCGTGCTATTTAGATGTCAATTTTTTCCCTGGCGAACGATAGTAAGCCTCTAATGTTGGAAGAACCGGCCTTTGGCCGGAACATTTTTCTACCAAAAAATGTACAAATTAATCTAGATGGGGGATCTAATGGATTTTTTTTTTTTAATTTGATGGAGGTCTAGGGAGGAAACTAGAAAAATAATGAATACATGCAAAAATCGCCCAAAAAGTGAACCATCTCCCCTGAAAACATATGATCTCCTCATGATTCAAACTCAGGACACCACATACAAATATTCTGAACCAGGAGATAGTCAGAGTAGTTACAGTGGCATGGCATAGATTGTTTGTTCTTATCATGGGTCAGTCAGCTGAGTCGTCTACTGTAGGTGTCAGCTGCCCACGCTTAGTACTAAATGTAGGCCACCAGATTTGTAGTCATAACACCAACCACTCACACCAAAATGCTATCAAGTAAGTTTCTTGATAGCGTAATGCATAGTGTGCGGAATTTCAATGTGAGTATCCTAGGTTCGAGTCCTCGGAGTGCCACATGTATTTGTTGATTTCATTAATTGAGTTTAGATGTGAAGTTGGTTGGTGTAAAAAACATAATAATACAAAACACCTTATTCAAAATCTGACCAAAATCAACACAGTGCAGATCAAGCAAAACATCAAAATAACAGTGACATACCCTATACAGTATAGCATTATATGACTATACGTTCCTTCAACAATATTGCAGTCACAGCCTTCTCATAATCTATATTTTATTCATTTCACCACAACACCAACACCTCCGATGAAATTAATGAAAGCATAGCCAGTATATGAATCAAAGAAATGATATGTGGTGTTACCTGTTGGTGTGATGTTAGTGTCTGTGTGGTAACCATGGTAGTCATCTCCTTCAGTAGTAGCTTCTGTAGATCCGGGTAGCACACGTCCCGCACCACCTGGCTCTGGTACACTCCACCGAACCTGGGGAACACCAGCAACATTAGGATTAGGATTTATAATTAGGGTTGGGTGTGAGAGGGATCTGCCTTGTGTGGGCCAATCGGCTTTCTGCAGACTCCCATCTTCTTATGTTCTTAAGATTAGTACTTTAGAGTCATTTCACAGGTTTACATTTCTATTTTCTATTTAACCCGCAAGGATCCGATTATAATGTAAAACTTGCAAAATAAACAAACCAAAACTTGGACGAACACAGTAAAAAGACAAAACAACTTATCAAAATCGCTACGTGGAAACAACGCTTAAGCAAAATAGTAATTCTTTATAATTAAAAGAACACAATCCACCACATAAGGTGTACATTAGGGTGGATCGAAAATTGAGGGTTTGAACCTTTTTTAGAAAAACGACATGTAATAGAGTGGAAAATATGGGCTAGACATAGATATTCAATATGTTAAAATTCCACTTCTCTAAAATAGTATTTTCAGGTGCCCCAAAGCTGTTAAAAATACCTATGTTTCTAAAATAATGAGCTATTTCTAAAAAAAATAAAAAATTTGCAGCTTCTTCAAAATAACAAAAATTAACTTAAACTAATTTCTTGCTAGTGAAATCTGTCATTCTTTATATCCTCTTAACTGATTCTCACAGGTACACAGCTCTCAGTGTATCTTTAAAAGTTCAATGATAATCCAGAGCTCACCACGAGGAGGTGGCTGTGTGTCGAGCTCCACCCATGCCCTTCCCAACCACCCATCCGATGGCATGATTCAACCTGATTACATTTTCTTTATGCTTATACTTTGAAGTGAGCTTTACTTTCAAATGATGGCATCTTGGCACGTGATTCAAGTCTTGATCTAATGTATCCATTTCGTGCCTCATACCCACAGACCTTCAATGATGCACCAGTCACTTCCTTAATCATCCTTTCCACAGCTTGAGTATGGCATGGGAATGTAGGGAATGTCATTCTAGTCTTGTTGACAATGTGGCTTTCAATGTCGTCTTCTGTCATTTGTTTTGTTAGTGGTGGCTCAGTGATTTTGCTTTGCTGCCAGTCAATCAGTTCAATGTAGTTCTTGGCATTAAAGTTAAGAGGGGGTACTGAAAAATATCTCACAGTTTTGTCTTTGCTCTTCTGCCTGGTCTTCTTTATTCTCCTCCAAGCTAGTTCTCTTATTTCACTGTTGTTATCATCAATCATTGACACTAGAATGTTTTCTGGATGTCCAAAGAAGGTGTTTCTTTGAATCACAGGATAGACAATACCTTGCACTTCTTCGCCTAGTGTTCTTGTGAGTTCGATTGTCTTGAGTACATGTTTTGGGCCATTTACAAAGGATGTATTTTGCTTAATTGAGAACCACATTGGTACATAAACTCTCATTATGAATAACACAATGCTAAGGAGATTCTTTGAGGGATTCTCAGTCGAAATGTATAGACGAAGTAAGCGGTTAGCTGTAGTTACCCAACGGGAGTGGGCCATCTTTCCTGGGTTGCGATGAACCAGATCCGGAGGACAAAATCCCTTTGTAATTGCTTGGTGTATTTCAAGTAAGTATTTCTGGTCTGTGCTAAGATCCTTACAACCCACAACTGGCCCTCCAGCATCAATGTTATCAAATGCTACAATAGGTTGGTTCTCACAGGTATGAAGTTGTTTGCCAATGGGACCAGTGAATCCATTAGGGCCGGATGTTTTTCCATCAAGTTTTATAACTAAATGGCGTAGTGGCAGTTAATTTGCATGGAGTAGACATATGAAATGGTGAATTGGTGTATTAAGCTTCATCTCTATCAGCCTTATAGCACCTCCTTTCTCTCCAGTGTTGACTACTGTGCCATCACAACCAACTGCAATCAGGTTTTTCAGATCAGTATTATTTTCCTCAGCATATTCAAACAAACTTTTACTTATTCCATCTGCTGATCCACATTTCGCAGTGTAATGTCCCATGTACTCTGATCCAGGTTCCTGTACTAATGTTATATGTTCTTGTAGTACCTTCTTTCTATAGTATTTTGTCCCTCTTTTTTTCTGAGTTAATGTCATATCCTTCCGGCCATCAAAATATATGGCAGTAATGGGTGTTTGTTCTTTAACTTTGCCAATTGATGATCTTTTCTTTTGTCTAGCTCTTCTGATCTTGTTTCTATCCACAACTTCAGCTGTATTCTGAGTTGATACAGCTCCTATATCTTGTAAAAGAGAAGTAGCAATGAGTGCTGCAGCGCGGTCTGACACACCAGCCCTATCAACAGCTGACTCGAGAGGAAGCGGTCCACAGGCTCCAGCTGATTCTACTTACATGGTTGCAGGCGGGAGTGGGCTATATTATATATCTTATTCATATGTAAAGGGGACTCCAGGGATTAGGATGATCATATAAAACAAGTAAACTTCGGCTGGCAAGTGAGAAATTAGTGACTAATACTATAGGGTGTGAGTGAACAATCCGAAGAGACCGCACAATATTGTTGTTTTCGGCGCGGGAAGTTCTCGGCTCAGTATGGTGGGTAAAAGTATATGGCCTATGTAAGTATTACCCAGCACAAGAGGCAATATATTTGGTTCCAACTTCAAGAGGAAATAGGTGGGGAAGATGGTGAATGAAGGTGACGAGGGGGCTGAGGGGGGGAGGGGTGATAAAGGCGGGAGTGACGAATCGGAGGGAGAGCCGGATTTTCCCGGTTTCATGACAACATGGACGACTGAGGACACAGGTAAATTTTGCTTCATGCTGTTGAACAAAATCAAGAACTTGGAAGACAGAGTGACCGGCTTGGAGATAGTTAAGAAGGAAATTGTTACAGAGAATGGTGAGTTGAAGAACAGGTTGGAGTCAGTGGAGAGAGAAAAGGCAGTGATAATGACTAGGCTAGACGCCAATATCTCTGAAGGTAAAAATGCTTGGGGCATGACTAGAGACCAAGTGGTAAAAGATTTAGACAGTGTAAGGAAGGCACACAGTGACGAATTCAGGAAGATATTGGATGAACAGAAACAGCAAGATGTTAGGATAAAGGACCAGGTAAAAAGTATGGTTAAGCAAGGCATCCACAAAAACTCTCAGGCCATCCAGGAAGAAAGTCGTAGGGCTAACTGCCTCATAATATCAGGGGTGAAAGAAAAGGAGGAACTAGACTGGACAAAACGAAAAGAACAGGATGAAGGTCGCATCAACAAGATTCTGGAATCTATTAAAGATGAGGAGGACACCTGGAAGGAGGAAATATCAGACATGTTTAGGCTGGGAAAATATACAAAGGAATACAATAGACTGGTAAAAATCTAATTTAAGTCAAGAAGGACATGTGATGAAATCATGGCAGTAGCGGCTAGGCTAAAAGGGTTAGAGGGTAAGGACAAAATCTACATCAGGCGAGACTTACCAGAAGAAGAGAGAAAGAAGGAGGCTGAACTAAGGAAAACCGCCAAGGAGGAAAATAGCAAGAGGACAGAACAAGAAAAGAATAAGTTTTTTTACGGAGTAAGAAAGGGGAAGATTATGAAACTTTCGGTAAAAAGAAACTAAAAGTAAAAGAGGGTAGGGAACAGACCGCCGCAGTTAAGGGGCTTGGAGCAGGTAATGGGGGACTAGAAAGTATAAGGATTCTATATAGCAATGTCGATGTGCTAATCTCTAAGAAACTAGAACTAACAGACTTACTCAATACTAAGAAACCAGAAATAGTATGTCTCACTGAGACAAAACTAAGAGAAGACCTCGATATAAATTTGCTAGGATGGTCTGAATACAGGATTTGGAGGAGGGACAGAAAATGTTGACATGGAGGTGGAGTGTGCATCCTTACTAGGAAAGATTTGATTGTGTCTGAGATAAAACTAGTAACTTCAACAGCAGAAGTTTTAGCAATAGAGATTGGTGGAAACGAAAAAATAGTGGTGATAGTAGCGTATGTACCTCCCAAGACGAAGACATGGGGTAAGGAGGAGCATAGCCTAATGCGTAAGGAAACAATTAGTGTGCTAGGAAATATCTTGGCTTCAAAGGATGAAATAGTCATGTGTGGGGACTTTAACTGCAAGGAAGTGAATTGGGAAGAGCTTGAAGCCGGAGCAGGGGAGGAAAGTTGGAGCTATGAATTTTTAAGTATGGCCATGGAAAATTCTATATACCAACATGTAAAAGAGTCAACAAGAGTAAGGGGAAGTGATCAACCAGCTAGATTGGACCTTCTATTCATAAGAAGGGAGGAGGAGGTTCAAAGTATTCAGTACCTATGCCCACTAGGAAAAAGCGACCATGCAGTTCTAGACATAGACTTACTATTGAAGTATAATCTACCCAAGGGAAGGGAAAAGCACAAGGAAAATCACTGGATGTATTCCAGAACCGATTTCGTAGGACTACGGGATTTTTTCAAGTCACAAAATTGGGATCAGGTGTTATCTGAAAGTGAGGTAGACAAAAAACTCAAGGCATTAATGGAGATCTATGATACTGGTATAAAAACTTTTGTCCCTAAGTACATTAATAAAAGGAAAAAAAGTAATCGCAAAGTATGGTTTAACCGCGAATGTAGGCAAGCACAGGAAGCAAAAAACAAAGCCTGGAAAAAGATGAGAAACTGGGATTCGGAAGATAACAGGCAAAAGTATAAAGAGGAGAGAAACAAATACACAGAAATGAGGAGGAGGTCAGAGGCAAACCATGAGAAAGGGATAGTGGAGAACTATGAAAAGAATCCAAAAATGTTTTTCAAGTTTGTAAACGGCAAAAGGAAGATAAAAGCCACGATCGTTAAGATTAAAAGTGGAAACAGAATCATAGAAGAGGATACAGAGATTGCGGAAGAACTAAATAGAAATTTTGCATCAGTATTTACAAAAGAAGGAGAATTCATTGCACCAGAAAACCAATAAGATAGGTACAGAGGAAATGCCGGAAGTAACATTTAACAGACCAGAGCTCATAGACAAAATGAGTAAGGTGGATCCAAACAAAGCCGCTGGACCGGACGGAGTATCAGGCTGGATTATTAAAGAAAATGCTATGGAACTGAGTATACCGTTATATGACATAATGACCAAATCATTGGACACAGGGATAGTACCTACAGAATGGAAAAGAGCAAACATTATTCCTATATTTAAGGGAGGAAGCAGAGATAAACCACTGAACTATAGACCTGTATCACTATTGAGCATCCTCATGAAGATTCTGGAAGGATTAATAAGGGACAAATGGGTGAACTACCTGGAATCCAAAAGATTAATTACTGACCGACAATTTGGATTCAGAGGTGGCAGATCATGTGTAAGCAACTTGTTGAGTTTTTACTCTAGAGTAATAGACACAGTGGACAAGAGGGAAGGATGGGTAGACTGTGCCTACCTAGACTTTAAAAAGGCATTTGACAAAGTTCCACACAAGAGATTGCTGTGAAAATTAAAACATGAGGGAAAAGTAGGAGACAAACTGCTGAAATGGATGGAGAGCTACCTTAGCGGAAGACAGATGAGAACAACAGTAAGGGGGAAATCGTCAAACTGGACTCAAATTACGAGTGGGGTACCACAAGGATCTGTTCTAGCCCCAATCATGTTTCTAATATTTGTAAATGACTTACCTGAGGGACTAACAAGCTACATGAGTATGTTTGCGGACGATGCTAAGCTGCTTAAAACGATCAGAACCCAGGAGGATTGCCTTGAGCTCCAAGCAGATTTGCAAAAGATCCATGAATGGAGCATCAAATGGAATATGGAGTTCAATGCAGGGAAATGTAAGACTCTAGAAATGGGTAAAAGCAAGTACAGACCTAGAAAAGATTATAAACTAGGAAACGAAGTGATTCCCAAAGCAGAAAAAGAAAAAGACTTGGGGATAGAATTTAGGGATAACATGTCTCCAGAAAGCCACGTAAATAAGATAGTGAGAGAATCACTAGCATTATTGGCAAATATCAGGATGTCTTTCAATTATCTTAATGAAAACACCATGAAACAAATAATAACAGCAATAATAAGACCCAGGATGGAATATGCATCTGTAGTGTGGTCCCATCACTTGAAGAAACATATCCACAAAATTGAGAGGGTACAGAGAGCAGCTACGAGGATGATCCCAGGTTTGGAAAATTTGGAGTACCAAGAGAGGCTCGAGAGATTGAATCTACCTACACTGGAACAGAGAAGGAAACGAGGACAGCAAATTCACATATATAAATGTGTTAGAGGTATTGACAAAATCGACCAAGAAAACTTCATAGAGAGGGATGGAGGTGAGAGGACAAGAGGTCACAGCTACAAACTAAAAGTGCTAAATAGTAAATCTGATCTGAAAAGTAAAAGATTTCCTACCAACTCGATTAGTGGGTGGAACAAATTGCCAGCCGAAGTAGTGTCTGCACCATCAGTGCATAGTTTCAAAGCACGGTATGACAAACATATCTTAGGAGAGGGAATTAACGAGCATGCTCACTCCCGCAAATACAACTAGTGTAAGTACAACTAGTGTAAGTACAAGCACTTACAAGTGTTTGTAGAAGTTTAGTTTTCTTTTTCTTTGAAGGAGTTCTTTCCTTCTTCTGAAGTAGTCTCTTATAGCTTGTAGGTTCTGGATATGTATCATCTTCATCATCATCCTCTGACATGCTCTCATTTCCGGATAATGTGTCATACTTACCATTATTTTGTATACAATCTGTAGACTGAACCAAGCCTTGTTCTCTTTGTTTTCTTAACATTGTTAATGTCTTTTTTTTAGACAATGTCAAATCTACTCCAGCAATAGCCATTTTCCTGTTATTCCTCTGATCTAACAGGAAACTATGTTCTTCCTTGGGAACTCTTCTGTCTTTTGAGCAAGAGCAGTTTGCTAGCAATTTACACTTGCAGGCTGCAATGTCAAACAGTTTGTTTTGTGCTTCACATTTGAATGCCTCAATTTTCGCATTGTAAGCTTTAGAATCCTTTCTGCCTTTACATGGTTTCAGAAGGTTGCGATATTTTGCATGGTAGCTTTTTAACATTGCTTCAATTCGATGATTTGACACAACTGGGATAGAAGCACTTTTCCAAATTACTTTCAGTTTGTCTAGAATATATTTTGTAATTTCTGACACTGAGGGATCCTTATATGTGTCTTGCTTCATAGAAAGTCTAACATACAAATAGTATTTCATAACACTCTCATATGTTGGTAGCTCTCGATGCCGCAGATCTTCCCCATATCCAAAAATGGGGCACATGGCAGATGTTCTTGTTGTTTCGGGTTTCTTTGCCATCTTACTTTATTCTAGTCTGGAACATGAAACACATTGTCAATTTGTAAAATAATCACCATAAGTACAAGTATGCTTTACAAAACAAAATATATAATACAGCATTAAATCAGGCACAGTGAACACAAATAACCACCTGCTATCAAGTGAAGATCAGCACTGACTTACAGTATTTCCAAACATGGTGCAATGCAGCCTGAGGTACTTTTCCATAGAAAACAACATTATTTTGGGCTAACTGACGAAATTGAATTAATTTACAACTGCTTCCATTTCCTTTATACTTGCCATATTTCTATTGAAATTGGAAGAAAAACATGATAAATATAGATTTCTTCAAATATTTGATGGGCTTGGGGCACCTGAAGATATAAATATATAACTTTGAAATTTAGGCTACTTAATATTCTTGCCTACCCCCATATTTTCGACACTATTACAATAATAAATTCAGAAATCATGTTTTTTGATCCACCCTAGTGTACATTACTACTTAAGCAAGTTAATCTGTTACCCAAGCAAACTAATCGCACATATAACAACGCACTATCGTCACATTCAAGGAATTAGTTATTTCACAGGCTTATTTATATTTACTATTTAACCCTCAAGGATCCGATAACAGAAGGCTTCTGGAGTAGATATCCCTTGTGAACTTCACCTCCCTCTTTTGAAAGTGCAAGGTAAAAAAGTGAAAGGAACAAGTGTTATATAATTTTTCTTTTTCTTGACATGGTAAGAAGGTTGGCTTATCTGTCTTGGTTTCTTTATTACAGTGATGGTTGTAAAACTTAATGGCTATTAGACCTCATGCATGAAAAATATGGACTCCAAAGCATATAACATTGCGAATATGTATAGCCTCCTTGAGGCTATGGGGAATCTGATAGTCACCAACGAAAATTGACAGGGAAGTAAATCTGGAAACTAAAATACGGAAGGTGGGACCAGTTACTTTAAAAACAGCAGGTGTACAACATGGCATACCGGTACTACTCTTAAGGGGAGGTTTTTAGTGTGTTTCCTAGACTTCCATCAAGCTTGAAATTACACCCCCGGGACCCCCTTTCAAGAAAAACTTGTACATTTTTCGGTAGAAAAATGTCCCGGCTGAAAGCCGGTTCCTCTTAAATTACAGGCTCGCTATCGCTCGCCAGGATAAAATCAACACCTAAATGGCACGAAAGGTCTTAAAATTGACAGAAATGGGTTGAAAGTTCTTAAAATCGTCAAAATAATGGGGCAAACGTCTTAAAATTAGAAAAACAATGGGGCTAAACATGAGGGAGAAAGGAGTCAAGAAAAAAATCCCTCCAGTGGAAATCTCCCCTTAACCCTGCCACTCTTAGGCCTCATGAAATATCCAGGTTCTTAGCACTGGATTTTGCTTCCCGGAAAACAGTGATTGGGTAAACAAAGGCTGAGTAATGTTTGCTTGGATGTAGGTCTTAAATCCTCTATTATACTGTAATATATTTAGAAATTTATGAACGGTATCCATTTATTATATACTGTAGCGTAAAACTTGAAAAATAAACAAACCACAACAGGAACGACATGATGTACAGACAAAAGAACTAATCTAAATCACTATGTGGAATTAAAGATTTAGCAAAGTATAATTTTGAAATAAAAGAACACAAAACCACCATATAGAATGTATATGAATGTAAGTGAATTTGTTTCCCAGGCAAATTAGTCGCACATAATATATTAACATGCTCTCGTCATATTTAAGGAATTAAGTTAATTTGGGAAGTTCTGGTAAATTACCAAACGCCTCAATCCCTGAAGAGGTGATCACGAATACATTGTTACCTCGCAGATGGATGGCGGAGGAGAATGGAGGTGATTCATTTGTGGCCACCCGCTCGGGGAATAAGGCGTCTGACCATAGATAGATTGATTTACTAATTTGATATATTGATTATTGGGCTAATATGCCTCATTTTAGAACTGTATCTGTACCAAATGAATGAAAGAACAATTTTAATACAGCCTACTATGCCAGGGCCCTTATAATGTTGGAATATCTGTACCAATACATAACATACAATAAACACCAGTACCAGTAGTTAATATCTGTACCAATACATAACATACAATAAACACCAGTACCAGTAGTTAATATATCAAACCAGAAATACTAGTGTTAAGGGAGTCCACCTTGCTTTTTTTTCTCTTTCTCTCCCTCTCTCTTTGGCTTGTATCTATTCGGCCCCATTCAGCCTACTGTTTTAAGACGTTTACCCCCATCCAGGTGTCAATATTTTCCTGGCGAGCGGTAGCGAGCCAAATTATATATATTTTTGTTTTGACAGCAAACTAAATTTGTACATTTTTCAATAGAAACATTTCTCCATAAAATGCTGGCTCGCTATCGCTCGCCAGGAAGATATCAACACCTGGATGGGGAAAACGTCTTAAAACAGTTGGCTGAATGGGGGAATGGATACAAGCCAGGGAAAGAGAGAAAAGGAGAGAAAGATAAAAAAAAGCCGGTGACCCCCCTTAATTGAGACAAGAACTAATGATTTTGACAGACTGTGTGTAACTGACCTGATGTTGTCTGGGTGAGCCATGACAACGTTGATCCATGTAAGGAGAACCACGGCTCCCCCGGTGTCCTGGGTTGGGGGACGCGGCTTTGGTAGCTCTATGGCGTAGATTGGGTCACTCTCGCTGATTACAGTCACTGGCGACGCGTCTGACAATACAACAAGCACTATCAATAAATTTCACAAATAGATTAATATCAGTAGCACTGACGTATGATTTTTTTTTTTTTATACCTGTATGTATGTATATACTCAGGCACATACCCCATTGCTGGTGGTGGCCAACTAGAGACAAAACCCGAACAGAAACCTTTAAAGTTCCAATTCTTAGGGTCCGGGACCACTTTCGCATTCCCTCGCCCCTTTCTCTGTCTCGTTGAGTAGAATTTTACAAGGGGAGGAAGATTCCTAGCCTCCTGCCCCTAAGAGAAATATATTAGGGGTTCATGGTGTATGTTGGAAGTACGTCAAAATAAGACAATCCTAAACAGCTTAGGGGTTAGATTATGCTAGGTTTCTTTCTCTATCTATGTATTGATCTATCTACCCATCAATATCCATCTAACCATCCACATCTCTCCCTTCCCCAATACATACACATGAATATACAAATCTGTATACACATACACACACATACATACAGTCTACACATGCACACACACATACATACCGAACATAGAGATAGAGATAGACAGTCACAGACATGATAGATAGGGGGTGAAGTTACTTACAAAGAAGTCTCCAGTTCCAAGCAAGCATTTGACATAATTGCAATTTTGATACTGTAATAGAAAACACCAGCTTTCAATTATTGTATTGTTATTATAATAAATGTTACTGTTCCACAGCCTCTTTTTCCAAAAATGAAGTTTCCGTTGTCTTCCAGATACTCTATACCTCTTTTATATATTCCTTATCCATTCTAGGAACATAACAATTGACCACTTGCAAATTTTGGGCGCTTAATAAGTTAAAGGTGTATATATTATAATGTAAAACTTGCAAAGTAAACAAACCAAAACTGGGACGACACAAGATAAATGCAAAAGAACTAATCAAAATTGCTATGTGGAAATAATTACGGTATATATTTAGTAGAAATACAAATACATATATAGGTCACAGGTGTGTGATGGGCATAAATTATACTGATATTGATTTAATGTATTCATGTGTTCTGCAAATGTACTTAAACTTGTACTTCAGCTAAGTTTCAATGTCTAATACTTGAACTTCTTTATAGCCCAAAACTAACAAATGGTCAATAATCACAATAGTAATGTATCAAATTTCTTTCACCAATTCAAATTTTCATGTATTATTGTTCACTCAAAACATATATTGCAATTGTCTAAGCAAATAAATTTGCATAAAGTAATTTATTACCCCCAGGGGGTAAGGGGGCCTTCATCTAATGATGGAGGAAAAAAATAATATGCCTCACGCATCCCACTGCATGTCGTACAAGGCAACTAATAGGGGGGATGGCGATAGACTTGTGGACCAACAGCCATTTCTTTGCAATAAAGTCTTTATCTTAGCACTGTCTTGGTATGGCACTGCCGAGGCAGGTGGGGTGCGGATAGGTGCCACAGGGGACTGAGTCTTACCTGGGCGCTGTTTGGCACCACACCTGTGTCGGAAACAGTGTTTGCATGTTGGAGCAGTGTTGGGGCAGAACTTTATTGTTCTATAGTACAAATTGTCTAATATACAGTAGTCTTGTTATGGTGCTGTCTTTTTGTAACACTGTTGTCTGGTGTGATTGCAGATATTGCAGGTGCAAGTGCTGGAGGGGGACTCTGTTGAGTCTTGCTGAGGCACAGTTAGCATTATACCAACATCAGCCACAGTGATGACTTGGTGGGGCAGTGCTGTGGTGGGACTTTATTGTACTACAGTACACTCCAACTACTGAAAGGCAACCCGGTCTGAGCCATTACAAAGCATGTAATGGAAAAATGACGCTAAACCATTGTATGTACCACATCCTCCACTCCTTCCCTCCTTTATACACCCCCCCCCCCCCTTCCACTCTTCCTCAACTTGACCATTTTGTTTGCACAGGTTCTAGCAGTTCATGGGTTAAGAAGAACCTCAAGGAATGAAAGGGATAAAGAATAGTTAAATTATCCTCTCATTTCTGACAAGTTCTTCCTTGTGTGTATGTATGTATGTATGTCTATAGTCAAGCACATACCCCAAAGCTCTTCCTTAGTTCAATAAAATCATCTGGAGGTATTTAGAATACAAATATATACTGACATCGTCAGATTGATAGGGTTTATAATTCGATACCAAATATTTCCAGTATGATAAGAGGGGTGTTATAACTTCCTACCAGCGAGTGTGCGGTGGAATCCCTCTCCATCCAGCTCTGTGATGATGAGTGTCTCGGGGGTGATGCCACAGTCCTCTGCCAGTTGTTTACGTAGTTCCTTGATGCTGGCAGCAGTGTCTATACTCACGCCCAACTGTACCTGCAGACACACAACCACTTTAGAACATACAACATAATATTACACTTTAAAAGTCATGAGTAAGAGCAGTTGAAATGGATTTACTAAGAAATGCATGTGGAGTTCGAAAAATAGACAAAGTAAGAAGTGTGAACATAAGGGAAGCATGTGGAGTTAAGAAGTCAGTAGGGCAAAACGTTGAAGAAAGTTTTCTCAGATGATATAGTCACATGACAAGAATGCCTGAAGAATGAATAGTTAAAAGGATTATGTCAGTGAAGTGGAAGGAAGAAGAAGGCGTGGAAAGGTGAGAAGAAGATGGTATGATATGGTGTCAGAATGTGTGTCAAAGTGTGAAAAGGCAATGGTTGAAGCAGAAGAATTAGCAAATGACAGGAATGAATGGAGGAAGTTTGTTGGAGAGAGTCCATGAAGGTCTCTGGACCCTTTTAAATGACAAACCTGGAAGGTCTTTATCCTAGATGTTGAAGTGAAGAGACCTTGTCCGGAAGAATAACATCTGAGCTGAAGCCATTGATTTCGGGGGCTGATGAGTGATTGGTACTTGTGTGTTTGCTTTTTGTGGGCAAACTGTTATATGTGTTTTTCTCCTATCACCTCTTTTTCCTTGCTTGTGTCTCTTGCTGATCCTCCCTACCCTTTGTGGGAGTAAGGGCTGTCTACTGACTGACTGAACACTATCTGGTCCAACATCTTGTGGGTTATTAAGCTATTTTATTGAGGATTTTGCTTGCTTCTGCCATGTGCTTAATTTGTCAAAAACACCTTCCCAGACTTCCTTCAAACAGACTTAAAGCTAAATTTGTAAACAAAAAATATAAACAAAATGTCCCAGCCAAAGGCCAATTTCTGGTATGTTACCGGTTCACTATCGCTCGCCCACTAATGGAGTGAAAAGTTTTAAAATCTCTGAACTAATGGAGTGAAACGGGAGAGTTCCAAAAAGACCACCTCTCAGACGAAAAAAGGGTTAAGAGATTAAGTAACATACCAATGATACCAGGGACACTTCTGAGGCACAACATACTGTACTAGCACTGGTGTCTATCCTAAATATAGAATTAATCTATACAATACTGACCTGTTTGGGCTGCTGGTTGAGGTAGACAACACAGACAAAGACGGGGAGGACCTGTCGCTGGGGGATGGGGATGGACACACACAGGAACGGGTCGAACGTGTTGGACTCCTTGTGGCAGTGCGGACATTTTAGTGACGACCGGAACTGGGCCTGCGGAGCGAACATTAGAATTAGAATGTATATAAACACCATATGAGGAGGAGCACTTTATTGACGTTTCGCAGATAGCTTCTTCACGTCATTAATGAATAGCTCTCTTGTCTTAAAAATACAGTACCGGTAGATATATTACAGCACATTCTGATCAGTATACAGACTAACATATTGGTAGCCATACTACAGTATATACTTACTTACTTTTGATACTTTTGATGTGTTCGCCACTCTTCTAGCGGCACCAAGGAGCGCGGCGCCCCTCGTTATGGGTGGTGATTTTGGTGCAGTAGACTGTTTGAAGCGACAGCTCGCTCCCTTGCGAGGATGGGCTCGTCTGGCACTTTTTGCAGTTCGACATCGAGGGCTCTCTTGAAGTTGTCTAACGAGACGTCCCTCATGTCTCTTACTCGCCGTGGGAGTTTGTTGAAGAGACGTGGGCCTCTGTGTGATAACCAGCCCTCTCGCAGAGAGCCCATAGCACCCCTGTTATTCATCTGGGGGATTTCGCATTCCCAGCCTTTCCTATCACTGAATTTCATGACTATCGGAGTATGTAGGTTTGGTACTAAACCCTCTGCGATTTTCCACGTGTATATTATTAGGTAACGTTCTCTTCTACGTTCCAGCGAGTACAGATTTAGTGCTCTTAAACGCTCCCAATAGTGTAGATGTTTTATCGAACTTATATGCGAGGTGAAATTTCTTTGTACACTCTCTAAGTCATTTATTTCAAATGCTTTGTATGGGGATGTTAATACGCTACAGTATTCAAGCCACGGTAGCACTAGAGATTTGAAGAGCGTTATCATAGGTAATTCACCGCATGTTTTAAATGTACGCAGAATCCAACCCGTTAGACGTTTCGCAGCCGCAACTTTGACCTGGTTATGTACTTTGAAACCCATATTTTCAGACATTAATACCCCAAGGTCTTTCACACTGTCTTTCCGTTCTATTATGTGGTTAGATTCTGTTAAGTAATTTGTAATTTCTTTAACGCCATTATTATCTCCGTACCGTATTAATTGGAATTTTTCCTCATTGAATTGCATGTTGTTTTCCCTGGTCCAGTGGAACACTACATTCATGTCTTCCTGCAGTCGGCCCGTGTCCTCTTGTGTGTTTACTATCTTGCTTAATTTTGTGTCATCAGCAAAAGACGACACCGTACTGTGTCTAGTGTTGGTATCTATGTCGCAAATTAGTATGAGGAACAGAAGGGGCGCTAGCACTGTTCTTTGAGGCACTGAGCTTTTGACATCCGAAGGCTCAGATGTGACTTGGTTTACTGCTACTGATTGTTTTCGGTTTACGAGGAAATTGTATATCCACCTTCCGATTTTCCCCGTTATACCTTTTGCTTTTAGTTTGTGGGCTATTATACCATGGTTACATTTATCAAATGCCTTAGCAAAATCGGTGTAAATGACATCCACGTTTTTCTTATCTTCTAGCGCTTTAAGAATTTTGTCATAGTGTTCCAAAAGTTGTGAGAGACATGATCTTCCCGCTCTGAATCCATGTTGACCGGTGTTGTGTAGTTCATTTGCCTTCATGAATGTTGAGATTTTGCTTCGCACGACTCGCTCAAAAACTTTAATGATGTGGGAGGTTAGAGCTACCGGGCGGTAGTTTTTTGGTAGTGCTTTACTCCCTCCTTTATGCAGTGGGGCAATTATTGCGTTTTTCAAGCTATCTGGTATTTCACCAGTGTCTAGACTCCTTCTCCACATTATAGCCAGGGGTTTTGAGAGGTTTTCCTTACATTTCTTCATTAGGATCGAATTCCATGAGTCCGGGCCTGGTGCCGAGTGGAATGGCATGTTGGAAATGGCCTCTTCTATGTCTTTTGGACCGAAATCAATATCCAGCATCTGGGGGGTTTCCGTGGGGGAGGTTTCCATGAAAAATATATTTTGGTCTCTGATGACTTTTGTTTCATCAGGCTCACTGAATGCCATTTCATACTGCCTGCGTAAGAGTTCGCATTTCCTTTTTGTCCCCTGTGAAAGAGCCGTCCCCTTTGCTTAGTGGGCCGATGTTTGATGATGCTTTAGCCTTTTGTTTGGTGTATGAAAAGAAGTATTTGGAATTTTCCTTTATACCTGTACAAAATATTGACGGCAGACAACAACCAATTAACAAAATAGTGTATTGTTTGCTGGAAACTGGAATGCATACATAGGCTATACTTTAACGACTGAGTGGTCCATAAGAAGTAGAGTGTATATCTTGTTCTAATGGCAACATTCCAGACTTCTAAATTGCTTGTCTGTCTGATTAGGCCTACCTGTTTTATAAAGTATGGTAAATTGTTTAAGCTAAAGAAAGGAACTGTATGTATGTACATATGTATATACTCTGGCATCTTCCCCATTTTTTTTTTTTTTAATGGGGGTGGCCGACTCAAGACAGAGCCCGAACAGGGACATCACAATACATCAGAAAAACAAAACACAAAATCTTACACACATCTAGGTCGCCCAGGAGAAAGGAAGTGAATTAAAGTGAATTATAACAAGGGCATAGATAAGATTCAATTCCACTAAATTTGAGTTACATAGACAGTGTCAATAAAAAAAAAGGGAGGAGGGGAGGTGCCAATAAATTTAGATGCGTAATTTCAGATGGGGACGAAATGGAAAGTACCGTTCCGTAATGACCAAACTTCTGAAAAAGCCAAGTTTTGAGTAAAGCTTGACAGTACAAATAATATATTCTATTTTAGGCACCAGACCATGTTTAGTGACCAAGCTTAACCCGTTCAGTACCCATGACATTCATTTAATTATATTCTGGCAATGATTAGACGATTTTATTAAGCTTAGGAAGGACCTCTAGCAATGATAAGGCTTCAAACTATGTCAACCAACCCTTTGAACTACCACAGATGCTTCTTAAGTTGCATACTATCGTCTAAATATAGCTAAAATATAAGATAACACACGTCGCTGGTACTCAGAGGGTTAAGATCCTACTGTGTATTAAGAACTAACCTATAATTCATTATAATCTAAGGTGAACCAATAGTGAATAAGTGTAACCTCTCTCTCTCTCTCTCTCTCTCTCTATATATATATATATATATATATATATATATATATATATATATATATATATATATATATATATATATATATATATATATATATATATATATACCTACCTATGTTCACCTATGTGGAGTTCGCCACTCTTGCTAGTGGCACCGAAGAGCGCACCGCCCTTCGTTGTTGTTTGAGAATTGGTGCAGCAGACTATTCGAAGAGGTGGAGCGCACCCTTGTGAAGATGGGCTGGTCTGGCACTTTTTGTAGTTCGACATCGAGAGCTCTCTTGAAGCTGTCTAACGAGACACCTCTCATGTCTCTCACTCGTCGCGGGAGTTTGTTGAAGAGACGTGCTCCTCTATGTGATAACCAGCCCTCTCGCAGAGTGCCCATAGCCCCCCGATTTATCATCTTGGGGATCTCGCATTCCCAGCCTCTCCTATCATTGAATTTAATTGCTATTGGTGTATGTAGATTTGGTACAAAACCCTCTGCGATTTTCCATGTATATATTATTAAGTATCGTTCCCTTCTACGTTCCAACGAATATAGTTTGAGTGATACAGATATACTGTATATACAGTATATACCTGTATATATATATATATTGTTTTATTATTATTATTATTATTATTATTATTTATTTATTTATTTATTTATTTATTTATTTATTTTTGTGTAACCCACCTGGAAGATGTCATGTATGAAGCTACTGTTGCACCTGAGATGGTTGGCTAAGGTCTCTGCCGCCACCACATCATCCGGCCGACCGTACGTGTTCTGCAAGGAAGAATACAACAATTAGGTCAACAATATATAGTACACTTGGTCAAGTAAAATATATGCCATTGGATTAAAATAATAGCAAAAAGTGTGGGTAAGTATTTTTTAAGGCGTGACACCCGCGAGACCCATACATTTTTGTGTGACCTACTGAATTGTCAAATCACATAATACATTGGCATATACAGTATGTATATGAATGAAGAGCCAGCAAACATAGCTGGATATGGTATGGGAGGGAGAAGAAGAGAAGTAGTGGAGGAGGAGGTGGGGATCAGGAGGTCAGAAGTGTGGGAAGCCATGAAAAGAGTGAAGTTGGGGAAAGCACCAGGAACAGATGGAGTGTGTGGGGAAATGTTGAGGTATGGTGGTGAGATAGTGATAGAATGGGTATGGAAAATGTGCAAACTAGCATGGGAGAAGGGGAGTGCACCCGATGACTGGAAGACTGGCATAATAGTCCCCCTATATAAGGGCAAAGGGGAAAGAGGAGTGTGTGGTAACCACCGAGGAATATGTCTTCTAAGCGTAGTAGGGAAGGTATACAGTAGGGTAGTGATTGAGAGAGTGAGAGTGAGAACGGAGAAATGGATAGGCGACGAGCAGGGAGGTTTTAGGAAGGGAAGAGGATGTGTAGATCAGATTTTTACCCTGAATTGTGTTGTGGAGAAGTATCTGGAGAAGAAACAAAAGGTGTATGTTGCCTTTATGGACTTGGAGAAGGCCTATGACAGAGTGGATAGAGAAGGTTTGTGGAAAGTACTTAGAATATACGGAGTAGAGGGCAAGTTGCTGAAAGCAGTGAAGAGCATGTATGAGGGTGCAAAGGCGGCAGTACGTGTGGAGAGTGAGCAGAGCGAGTTCTTTGACCTGAATGTTGGTTTGAAACAGGGGTGTGTGATGTCCCCGTGGTTGTTTACTGTATATATGGATGGAGTCATGAAAGAAATACTATCAAGAGCAGTGAATGTTGGTGTATCGCTGAAAAGGGAGGGAATTGAGTGGAAGCTACCTATACTGCTGTTTGCGGATGATACAGTTCTGATGAGTGATAATGAATGGGAGTTGCAGGGTCTGGTAAATGAGTTTGGAACAGTGTGCGAAAAACGGAATTTGAAGGTAAATACGGGGAAGAGCAAGGTTATGGTCTTCGAAAGGGGTGAAGTCACAGAGTGTGAGGTGAAGCTGAACGGTCAGGCTATGGAGATCGTCAACTCTTTTAAGTATCTGGGCAGTGTGTTGAGTAAAGATGGGACTATGGATGAAGAGGTGCGGGAGAGGGTACAACAGGGGAAGAGGGTTGTAGGAACGCTAAAAGCAGTAACAAGAAATAGGGTGGTCAGTATGGAAGTGAAGAAGTCCTTGCATGACAGTGTGGTAATCCCGACACTGACTTACGGAAGCGAAGCATGGACGTTGGTTGAGAGACTCAGACCAAGAGTGAGAGCAGTGGAAATGAATTACTTAAGGAGTGCGTGCGGAGTTACATGGAGGGATAGACAGACTAATGAGGAAGTAAGAAGGAGGTGTGGTGTGGAGGTAGATGTGCTGGAAAGTGTGAAAAGGAACAACTTGAGATGGTTCGGCCATATGGAACGTATGGAAAGCGAGAGAATGACTAAGAGGGTGTACGAGAGCGAGGTGGAGGGACAGAGGGGGAGAGGTAGACCGAATATGAGGTGGAAGGATGGAGTGAGGAACTACATGAACGAAGGCGGTGCTGGTTGGGGGGAGGGGCGTCGACTGACTGGGGACAGAGGTGCATGGGGGCGGTTCGTTCGTGGCCACCCCTTCGGGGATCACGGCGTCAGGCAATAGATAGATAGATAGATACAGTATGTCTATATTGTCGGAAATGTATTATAAGGGAGTGCTGACCCCCTACTGTTAAAATATATGATAATGTCAATAAGTGCCACTGGGGGTGAGGGGGGGGTAATAAAACCACTAGGCAATATAATAAGATAAAATTATAGACCCAATACAAAAATTCAATCTCGTGAGAGAATGGCAGACTTAACAATATATTTTATTAATTTCACTCCAACACCAAACACCTCCCAATGAAATTAATGAAAGCATGTGATCCACCGGGATTCGAACCTGGGTTACCACAGACACACATATTTTAAACACTAACAATAACACCATCAAGAC
>CM064492.1:79908363-79923363 GCA_032716605.1 Paralithodes platypus | reverse complement strand
ATATATATTTGTTTTGACAGCAAGCTAAATTAGTACATTTTTCGATAGAAAAATGTCTCCGGCGAAACCGGATTTCTCCGATCATAAAGCTGGCTCGCTATCGCTCGCCAGGCAAAGATTTACACCTGGATGGGGATAAACGTCTTAAAACAGTTGGCTGAATGGGGCCGAATGGATACAAGAGAGAGAGGAGATAAAAGATAAAAACAAAAAGCAGGTGACCCCATTAATGACAACGTTTGGTATTTGTTATATATTAATTTTAGGTTAGTGGTGTCAATATGTGAAATGAACACTCATCTGGATATTGGTGGTGTCAATATGTGAAATGAACACTCATCTGGATATTGGTGGTGTCAATATGTGAAATGAACACTCATCTGGATATTGGTGGTGTCAATATGTGAAATGAACACTCATCTGGATATTGCACATTTGTTATTATAGTTATACAGTGTAACATATTTCAAAATTTTACAGGCGCGCAGCTGTGTTCTCAGTATGTGTGTGTGTGTGTACTTACTCTAGTTGTACTTACTCTAGTTGTATTGCGGGAGTGAGCATGCTCGTTATTTCCCGCCTCCTATATGTGTAGGTGTTATATGTATCGTTGGAATGGCTGTGGATGTGTGTGTAGTCTGTATTTTTAGCCAATTGGCGACATCGGAAACGAAGGCTTAGGGTGGATCTGTATGGTACCATTCTCACTATAGACGGTACCGTCTCGCCCGAAGGCTTAGGTAGCCATCAGCTTAGGTGAACCATATGATACCCATCTCGCCTTGTACCATTTTTGCCAACCCCAGATGGGACGTCACAACGTCGTCCACTTATTCCAGGTACCTATTTACAGCTAGGTGAACTGAGGCTAACACATGAAAGGAGACAAGCCCAATTTGTCTCCGCCCGGCCGGGGATTGAACCCCCGACCCCTCGTGTGTGAGACGAGAGCTCTACCTACTAGGCTACGGGCTGTGTGTGTGTGTGTGTGTGTGATAGTGAGTGGTGAGAGAGAGGGAGAGCATTGTTTCTATAGTAGTTGGTGTGTGAGTGTGTGTGTGTGTGTGTGTGTGTGTGTGTGTGTGTGTGTGTGTGTGTGTGTGTGTGTTATAGTGAGAGAGTGAGTGAGCATGAGAGAGAGAGAGAGAGAGAGGGAGAGCATTGTTTGTATACTATATTGTGAGGCAACAATTTGCATATAACCCGTGACTCAACGATTGTCATGCAGATTATTAAAGCTGAGAGTTACACAGATACTCAGACCACACACACACCTTGCGGTCCCTACTAGGTGGTCCGGACTAAATACTACTATAGACAGGGACAGTGTATAGTAGAAGAATAGGACAGCAAGGCAGGTTCTCTCCCCACCCTCCGCCTAAAAGGCCGTACCGGAAAATAGGATGAAGTGTAACCTTAAGGGGGGGATGGGCCGGATTTCTGGACCACTTTCTCCCTCATGTTTAGCCACATTAGTTTTCAGATGTTATGATGTTTGCCCCATTAGTTAGTCGATTTTAAGACCTTTCGCCCCATTTCTTCGTCAATATTTAGACCTACCGTGCTATTTAGGTGTCGATTTTTCCCTGGCGAACGATAGCGAGCCTGTAATGTTGGAAGAACTGGCCTTCGGCCGGGACATTTTTCTACCGAAAAATGTACAAATTAATCTAGGAGGAGGATCTAATGGATGTTGTTGTTTTTTTTTAATTTCATGGAGGTCTAGGGAGGAAACTAGAAACATTATGGATACATACAAAAATCGCCCAAAAAGTCAGGCAATGACCACAAGGAAAGTTTTTATATAGGATAGAAATAAATTAGTCTGAGAGAAGAGAGAGAAGAGAGAAGAGAGAAGAGAGAAGAGAGAAAGAGAGAGAGAGGGAGGGAGGGAGGGAGGGAGGGAGGGAGGGAGAGATGGAGAGAGAGAGAGAGAGAGAGAGAAGAGAGGAGAGAGGGGAGCGAGAGGAGAGAGAGAGAGAGAGAGAGAGAGAGAGAGAGAGAGAGAGAGAGAGAGAGAGAGAGAGAGAGAGAGAGAGAGAGAGAGAGCGAGAGCGAGAGAGAGCGAGAGCGAGAGCGAGAGCGAGAGAGAGAGCGAGAGCGAGAGCGAGAGAGAGAGAATATAAAGGAATGCATGGAGGGGATAGAGAAGACCAGGGCTCCATTTGTAGGTCATTCCGATTGACATTAGACGATTATATTTAGCTTAACCCTCTCACGTACTTGACGCAATTTTGAGCCTATTAGGGATACTTTAAAGCCTTTGTTACCATCAGGGGTATTTAGAAACCTTTAGTTTAGTTACTTCAACCTCTGCAGTTGTCTTTGAGTTAGCTGTGGGCAGAAAACTAATTTTGGAGAGGTAATTATAAGTGTGAGAGAACTCTATTTATTATTTCTAATCTGGCAACCTCTGCGTCATAAGGATGTGAGAGGGTTAAGAAGGCCATCTACAGTAGGATTTGTGTTTCAGTTAAAAGTCATCGCTATTAACTATTACAGTTAAATAAGAGACAGTGAGAGAAGGTAGAAAACAACAGATACCGGCATGTACTGTATTTACATATAGTTACATCGATACACATACCACACTGACTTTGCAATCCTTGTGAAGCAGTCCGGCCTTAAATGTATACGGCTGAGTTGAAGACAAGGACAACAAAGCAGAAGGCTCTCTCCCCACCCATCACTCTCCCTCCGACTTCTAGGGTGGTATGAAACAGTTTAAAAAAAAAAGAATCCCAGCAAAGTTAAAATATTTCTATTGGGAAATGTATTGTATAGGCAGAAAATACAATACAATACAATACTTAAAACCGTGTATTCTATCTGATTTATGCTATCCCAATATTACTATAACCTCCTCTAGATAATGGTCTAACTTCCTTGTAATAAACGTTAAGGGGGCCCACCTCGCTTTTATTATATCTCTCTCCCTCTCTTTCTGGGTTGTATCTATTCAGCCCCATTCAACCTACTGTTTTAAGACGTTTACCCCCATCCAGGTGTCGATCTTTTCCTGGCGAGCGGTAGCGAGCCAGCATATTTTGTTTAATGTTTTTGACAGCAGGCTAAATTTGTACATTTTTCGATAGAACATTTTTTCCGGCGAAGCCGGATTTCTCCATACAATGCTGGCTCGCTATCGTTCGCCAGGAAAAAAATCGACACCTGGATGGGATAAACGTCTTAAAACAGTAGGCCGAATGGGGCCGAATGGATACAAGCCAGAGAAAGAGAGAAAAGGAGATAAAAAAAATGAGGTGACCCGCCTTAATAGTATTGGTCTCCACCACTTCCCCTGGCAATGTATCCCACTAGTTTACAACAGTGCACGTGAAGAAACTTTTTGAAACATTTAGATTAACCCATTTGAGAGAGTTACATTAAGTTACATAGATACACAGACCTTCCGGTCCCTACTAAGTAGTCCGGACTATACGCTAAAATAGAATTTGCTACAAAGTGGAAGGTAAGGATAGCAAAGCAGAAGGCACTCTCCCCACCCACCTCTCCCTCCGACCGTTGGTTGGCATGAAATTTAGTTGGGGAAACAAGTCCCCCAGCAGAATGAGAAAATCTTCTACTGGGAAATTTATAGTAAAGACGAAATTGAGAAATATTATATACTGCTGATGCTTAACCTGTTTTCTGTTTTTTTACCTATATTATTCTCACCTCCTCAAAATGAATGTCTGATTGTCTTACATTGTACCACTTTCTCTGAGAGAGAGAGAGAGAGAGAGAGAGAGAGAGAGAGAGAGAGAGAGAGAGAGAGAGAGAGAGAGAGAGAGAGAGAGAGAGAGAGAGAGAGAGAGAGAGAATTATAACTAGACTGAAGAACAAATGGAACATATAACAGTTGGAGAGAATAGTTAGAAAGAACAGTGATGAAGAGAACAGCTAACATCAAGAGCAAAGAATGAAAACAACAAACAAGCTTGAAAGACAAAGCAAAGGGTAAGAGAACAGCTGAATAAAACAGCTAGGGAAGAACAAACAAAAATAACAGCTAACACTAAGAACTAGAAGAAAACAGCTAACATGAAGATCAAGAACAAAAAAAAACTAGCATTAAGAATAGAGATAAATAACAGTTAACATTAAGAACAAAGATAAAAAGAACAGCTAGCATTAAGAACAGAGAAAAGAAACAGGTAGCATTAAGAACAAAGATACAAAATAACAGCTAACATTAAGAACAGAGAAAAAGAAAAGCCAACATCAAGAACAAAAAAGGGAACAGCTAACATTAGGAACAAAGAGAAAATAATAGCTAACGTTAAAAACAAAACAAAAGGGGAATACCTAACAGTAGGAACAAAGAAAAAAAAAATAATATTAAGAATAAAAAATAAATAAAATGAAAACAGCTAACATCAAGAACAAAGAGAAAAGCTAACATTAAGAATAATAAAAAAACAGCTAAACAAAACAATAAGAAACAAAAACATGAGAAAATAAATAAACTAGAAACAGAAAATACAAATGATAATAGTACAAAACTGCAAGCCCCAAGTTAAGACAAAGACAAGCTTGCCGTAAATCAATAACAAGAGAATAATGAGACTGCGGTAGCTAGAAGGCAAAACAAAGGATTTAGCTGGTGGTACGGTATCACACGAGCGACTGTACACTCAACTTTTTCGTCAACTTTTATCGTCTTGGCCAGGGTGAAAATCAGAGAGGGATTTTAGCGACAATTATAAGGTATAATTATACTAGATAATGTTAAATTTTAGCTACGAGACAATTTTAGATTATATCTACAATTATTAGCTACGAGACAATGTTAGATTATAGCTACAATTATTAGCTACGAGACAATGTTAGATTTTAGCTACAATTATTAGCTACGAGACAATGTTAGATTATAGCTACAATTATTAGCTACGAGACAATGTTAGATTATAGCTACAATTATTAGCTACGAGACAATGTTAGATTATAGCTACAATTATTAGCTAAGAGACAATGTTAGATTATAGCTACGATTATTCACTACAAGACAATGTTAGATTATAGCTACAATTATTCACTACAAGACAATGTTAGATTTTAGCTACAATTATTAGCTACAAGACGATGTTATTAGATGGATACATCACTGCCAATATTCCATTAATAGGTAGATTATTATGGACACTTTAATTACCCCTTTCACAGTTTTTGTTTTGTTTTAAATATACCCATAGTTTCCTTAAGGGAGCCCACCTCGCTTTGTTTTTTCTTTCTCTCCCTCTCTATGTGGCTTGTATCCATTCGGCCCCGTTCAGCCTACTGTTTTAACACGTTTACCCCCATCCAGGTGTCAATATTTTACTGGCGAACGGTAGCCAGCCAGTATATATATATTTTTGTTTCGACAGCAAGCTAAATTTGTAAATTTTTCGATAGAAAAATTTCTCCGGCGAAGCCGGATTTCTCCATACAAAGCTGGCTCGCTATCGCTCGCCAGGAAGAAATTGACACCTGGATGGGGATAAACGTCTAAAACAGTTGGCTGAATGGGGCCAAATGGATAAAAGCCAGAGAAAGAGAGAAAAGGAGAGAAATATAAAAAAAGCAGGCGACCCCCTTTAACAGTGTACTCAGTCGCTACAGTTTAGGTCAATAGTCTATTTACTGAATTATTGAGAGGAAAACATGATGCAAATGTGTGTTGTATGTATGGGTAGTACACTTTATCGTCAAATGTGTGTTGTATGTATGGGTAGTACACTTTATCGTCAAATGTGTGTTGTATGTATGGGTAGCACACTTTATCGTCAAATGTGTGTTGTATGTATGGGTAGTACACTTTATCGTCAAATGTGTTGTATGTATGGGTAGTACACTTTATCGTCAAATGTGTGTTGTATGTATGGGTAGTACACTTTATCGTCAAATGTGTGTTGTATGTATGGGTAGTACACTTTATCGTCAAGTTAACCTTCGGGTACAAAAAATAAATAAATAGCCTACATGAGATTCAATTCATCCAGAAAGCTTCCCATAATTTAACCCACGAATTATGTCTACGTGTGTACGCTCTGAGCCATTAATCCTGGCCTAATATATACCTTCGGATAGCAAAACGATTCTCCCAAATGTAAATATTAGGAATGGAATTAATGATAATTCGAGTTAGATTGGGATAGTTTCGAAACCCTGAGTCCACAATTAATGCCCTTGAGTGTACCCTACCCTTTACCCCCCCCCCCCCACCTTTCATCCCCCTACCCTTCACTCCAATCCCTCCTTACTCTTCACCACCCCTTCACCCCCTACCCTACCCTTCACCCCAATCCCTTCTTACCCTTCACCCCCCCTTCACCTCCTTCCCTTCACATCAATCCCTCCTTACCCTTCATCCCCCCCTCTTCCCTACCCTTCACCTCCTTACCCTTCATCCCCCCTTCCCTACCCTTCACCTCCTACCCTTCACATCAATCCCTCCTTACCCTTCATCCCCCCCCTTCCCTACCCTTCACCTCCTTACCCTTCACATCAATCCCTCCTTACCCTTCATTCCCCTTCCGTATCCTTCACCATCCCTACCCTACCCTTCACTCCAATCCCTCCTTACCCTTCATCCCCCTTCCGTACCCTTCACCACCCCTACCCTACCCTTCACTCCAATCCCTCCTTACCCTTCACCCCATTCCCTAACCCCCCCCCCCCCCCCCTAACACTATGAACCCAGTAGTACAATGTGATTCACTGATACGAGCCACTCAGAGTGATTCATTAGGGACCTCCAGCAGATGAATCACTATAACCGCTAACCAGGTTATTTGTCAACAACAACAACAACCAGGTTACCACAGAATTCATCCATCAAAACATTAAACACAAATACATAAATACATCAAAACAATCAGGTTACACAATATAGAGACTTGAAAACATTACACAGCATTGGTGGCGGATTCTGATGAGAAACTGCAGCGGGTAGTCAAAGAGTTTGGTGTGGTTTGTGGAAGGAGGAAACTGAAGGTGAACGTCAATAAAAGTAAAGTAATGGTGTGTAATAGGGGAGAGCATAGGGTGAATCTAGATGTGAGGCTGGATGGGGAAATATTGGAACAAGTAGAGTTTTAAATATCTAGGAGGAACGATAAGCAGGAGTGGAGGTATGGAAGTGGAGGTAAAACAGAGAGTGTGTGAAGGAAGGAAGGTTTTCGGAGCAATGGGAAGTATGTGGAAGACGAGAAATCTCGGAGTGAAAGTAAAAAGTGCACTGTATCAAGGAATTGTTGTGCCAACAGTGATGTATGGGGCTGAGACATGGGCTCTGAAGAAAAAGGAGAAAAGAGGGCTGGATGTGATGGAGATGAGCTGCTTGAGGAGTATGTGTGGAGTTACTCGTAGAGACAGATTGAGGAATGAAGAGATATGTAGGAGAGTGGGGCAGCAGGAACATTTGTCAGCCAGAGTGGACAGAAGGGTGCTGAGCTGGTATGGTCATGTTGAACGAATGGGAGATGAAAGGCTTACAAAGAGAATATGTGAGTCAGGTACAAGGGGAGATAGAAGGGCAGGAAGACCCCCATTGAGATGGAGAGACTGTGTAAGAAAGGCTTTGGATGATAGAGGAATGACTATAGATCAGGCAGGGGAAGTGGTGGTGGACAGGAGTGAATGGAGAATGCTTGTGAATAGTTGAGTGAACACGTGGTCATTTGGAGTAAGGGGTCGGGCGCAAGTTGGACTAGATAATAGTCCATCAGGTGCCTGGCCCGGGGAGACGATTAATATGAAGCGTGCGCCTGGAAGTGTGGTGGGAGGGCTTGTGGCTTTGGCTCCGCTGCATGTCTGCCTGCCGAGATCGGAACCTCTCCGGGTGGTCGGGGGCCGGGGGAGTGCTGGAGCGACCTTGGTGACCCTGGTCTCTGGGTCTTCTCCTGGGTGACCTGGATGTGTGTGCGTTGGTGCTTTTTATCTGTGTTTATTTGTTGTTTTATGTTCTTTTTGTGTTTTCCCTGTTCTTGCTCTGTCTTGGGTCGGCTACCCCCAAAATGGGGATTGGGCCTGAGCATATAGATAGATAGATAGAAAACAATACCATATATATATATATAGATACATAAATAAATAATAATGATATTATTATTATTATTATTATTAGTATTATTATTATTATTATTAAAGATCATCATCACCATAAAATCAGTATAGTAAGGCTAATATAAAAAAATGCAACACACGAGAGCTGTCAGGTGTGTGTGTGTGTGTATGTGTGTTGATTCACGGCAGACAGTGAAAGGCATGTTGACCATCATGACGCTGGCACAAAAATGGCTCACCCCAAAGACAAAAATGACAGCGAATTGTGTAGGGTGAAAGTTGAAAGCAAATTTATCCCCCTCCCTTCCAATGAGAAATGCTTATTATTCAACCCTTATTATTCAACCCTTATTATTCAACCCTTATTAATTATTCAACCCTTATTATTCAACCCTTATTATTCAACCCTTATTATTCAACCCTTATTAATTATTCAGCCCTTATTATTCAACCCTTATTATTCAACCCTTATTATTCAACCCTTATTATTCAACCCTTATTATTCAACCCTTATTTATATTTTGGCTATCATTTCTTATTCGGCTTACGGGGAGACAGACCGTTTTTCTGGACCCCTTTATCCCTAATGTTTAGCCCCACTAGTTTTGAGATTGTAAGACGTTGGTTCCATTAGTTTGGGGATCTTAAGACCTTTCACCCCATTTCGTTGTCAATTTTAAGACCTTTCGTGCGTTTTAGGTGTCGATTATTTCCTGGCGAGCGATAGCGAGCCTGAAATTTTAAGAGGAAACGACCTTCGGCCGGGACATTATTCTACCGAAAAATGTACAAATTTATCTTGAAGGGGGGGGGGGGGGTCTAGGGGGGGGTTTTCTAAGCTTGATGGAGGTCTAGCGAGAAAACTAAGAAATAAAGGAATACGTGAATTAATAGAAAACAAAAACAAAAACGGTCCGTCTCCCCTTAAGGGGAGGTTTTTAGTTTGTTTCCTACTCCTCCAGCAATCTTAAAATGTCACCCCCTTGACCCTCTTTCAAGATAAATTTGTACATTTTTTAGTTTGTTTTCTACTCCTCCAGCAATCTTAAAATGTCATCCCCTTGACCCTCTTTCAAGATAAATTTGTACATTTTTTAGTTTGTTTTCTACTCCTCCAGCAATCTTAAAATGTCATCCCCTTGACCCTCTTTCAAGATAAATTTGTACATTTTTTAGTTTGTTTTCTACTCCTCCAGCAATCTTAAAATGTCACCCCCTTGACCCTCTTTCAAGATAAATTTGTACATTTTTTAGTTTGTTTTCTACTCCTCCAGCAATCTTAAAATGTCATCCCCTTGACCCTCTTTCAAGATAAATTTGTAAATTTTTCGGTAGAAAAATGTCCCGACTGAAAGCCGGTTCCTCTTATATTACAGGCTCGCTATCGCTCGCCAGGATAAAATCGACACCTAAATGGCACGAAATGTCTTAAAATTGACAGAAATGGGTCGAAAGTTCTTAAAATCGTCAAAATAATGGGGCGAACGTCTTAAAATTAGAAAAGCAATGGGGCTAAACATGAGGGCGAAAGGAGTCAAGAAAAAAAAATCCCTCAAGTGGAAATCCCCCCCTAATAATAGGGTAGGCCTACTAGGGAAAATCTGAGGGTTGACAGAAAGGTTTTACCCCTTTTGCTGCCTAGAGTTCCTTTCCCTGTCGCTTCAAACAGTCTGCTGCACCACATCACCACCCATAACGAGGGGCGTCGCGCTCCTTGGTGCCGCTGGAAGAGTGGCGAACACCTCCAAAGGTAAAGGTAAGGTATCTAAGCTGCATAAAATCGCCCAAGGCTAAACGTAATATACTGGCAATCATACATGATGTCTATTTGGCCTCGAGGGACAAAGGGGAGATGGGCCGTGTTTCTGGTCCCTTTCCTTCCTCATGTTTATCTCCACTAGCTTTGACGTTTAGCTTTAGACGTTTGCCCCAATAATTTGTCGATTTTAAGACCTTTCGCCCCATTTCCTTGTAAATATTAAGACCTTTCGTGCCCTTTAGGTGTTGGACTTTATTCCAGGCGAGCGATAGCGAGCCTGAAATTGTTGAGGAACCGGCCTTCGGCCGAGACATTTTTCTATCGAAAAATGTACAAATTAATCTCGTAGAAGGATCTAATGGATGTTTTTTTTTTTTTTTTTTTTTTTTTTGTTTGTTGGTCTAGGAAGGAAAATAAAAAAATAAATGAATATATAAATACATAAACCTCCCCAAAATAACCACTGTCCCCTTACTACAACTATCTTCATCCCAGCTTAATCAATACCGGTATAATATATTTAGGCAGGACAACTCCTGGTAAGATGATCCTCAGGGTATTAGAGTGTTGAGCCTATAATTGGGCTTTGTAATTGGGGTTGTGTGGGACAGGGATCTGCCTTGCTTAGGCCAATCGGCTTTCTGCAGACTCCCATTTTCTTATGTTCTTATGTTCTTAACTCGAGGCGTCAAAAGGTAACCCATATTTTCTAAGTGCATACCTGTTATAATCTCAGATCTCAATTAACCCAAACTAATAAACTGTAAACAAAATAATATGAAATGCAGTAATTGTTTTAACCCTCTCACGTTCCTGACGCAATTTTGAGCCTATTAGGGATACTTTAAATCCTTTGTTACCATCAGGGGTATTTAGAAACCTTTAGTTTAGTTACTTTAACCTCTGCAGTTGTCTTTGAGTTAGCTGTGGGCAGAAAACATTTTGGAGAGGTAATTATAAGAGTGAGAGAACTCTATTTCTTATTGCTAATCTGGCAACCTCTGCGTCATATGGTCGTGAGAGGGTTAAATGGTAATGATCCAATTAATGATAACTTACTAGCGTACATTATTGACCGTACCATCAGTGCCTGCCCATAAATGACCACAATAAAGTGAAGAACATGTATGTGTAAATTATTGGCATCTCTACCTGAAAACTATGAAATCACCGTAAGTCAAATAGAGAAATGTAAACTCAAAGCATTACATAACTTGGTCACTATGTCCAACCAAACCCGAGTCCATTGTTTTTAGTCTATATTATTGTTTATGTAATGATAAAATTGTGGTTTATAGTTGAAATGTTGTCTTTCGAAGTGATAACATGGTCAAAACAATGATATTTCGTGTTAATTTTGTTGTATTTCTTCTCATGTAACTTATAGAAGTCTTCGCACTAAATTGCTCCGGTTTGACACCCTAGGTCACGTATAATACTGGAAAGCCAAGCTATACAAAACACATACAAATTATAACCCATACGTGACCTAAAATACATAACTGTCCCGTAACTTGAATAACAAATAGAATGCTGGTACACTCAGAACATGACTAGTCAAATATAGTGGTACAGTAGCAGTCATAAAAACACGCACAAATTACAACAAGTACAACATGAGTACAACAAAGATGAAGAGATCTCGGTTGAAAAGGTACCGATAACAAATAAAGGAATGGAAAAATACACACAGCCCTTTATTCAGAATACACACAGCTCCTCTTACTCAGAATACACACAGCCCTTTACTCAGAATACACACAGCTCCTCTTACTCAGAATACACACAGCTCCCCTTACTCAGAATACACACAGCGCCCCTTACTCAGAATACACACAGCGCCCCTTACTCAGAATACACACAGCTCCTCTTACTCAGAATACACACAGCCCCTCTTACTCAGAATACACACAGCTCCTCTTACTCAGAATACACACAGCTCCTCTTACTCAGAATACACACAGCTCCTTTTACTCAGAATACACACAGCTCCTTTTACTCAGAATACACACAGCTCCTCTTACTCAGAATACACACAGCTCCTCTTACTCAGAATACACACAGCCCCTCTTACTCAGAATACACACAGCCCCTCTTACTCAGAATACACACAGCCCCTCTTACTCAGAATACACACAGCTCCTCTTACTCAGAATACACACAGCTCCTCTTACTCAGAATACACACAGCTCCTCTTACTCAGAATACACACAGCTCCTCTTACTCAGAATACACACAGCTCCTCTTACTCAGAATACACACAGCTCCTCTTACTCAGAATACATACAGCTCCTCTTACTCAGAATACACACAGCCCCTCTTAGTCAGAATACACACAGCCCCTCTTACTCAGAATACACACAGCTCCTCTTACTCAGAATACACACAGCTCCTCTTACTCAGAATACACACAGCTCCTCTTACTCAGAATACACACAGCTCCTCTTACTCAGAATACACACAGCTCCTCTTACTCAGAATACACACAGCTCCTCTTACTCAGAATACACACAGCTCCTCTTACTCAGAATACACACAGCCCTTTACTCAGAATAGGACAATGTACTGTACTACCGTATTATGTAATAAGTAACACCCCGTTCTTTAACATTAATATCAAATACAAACCCCAATGTACTTCAATAAACTAATGAAAGTATATGGCCCTCCCGGGATTCGAACTCGGGACACCACACCCAGAACATAAGCACCTAAACCATTACACCACCAACAAAGTTACCAGGGCAACATGTGTGTATTATTTACCTTACCTTTGGATACCTTTGGATGTGTTCGCCGCTCCTCTAGCGGCACCAAGGAGCGCGACGCCCCTCGTTATGGGTGGTGATTTGGTGCAGTAGACTGTTTGAAGCGACAGCTCGCTCCCTTGCGAGGATGGGCTCGTCTGGCACTTTTTGCAGTTCGACATCTAGGGCTCTCTTGAAGTTGTCTAACGAGATGTCCCTCATGTCTCTTACTCGCCGTGGGAGTTTGTTGAAGAGACGTGGGCCTCTGTGTGATAACCAGCTCTCTCGCAGAGAGCCCATAGCACCCCTGTTATTCATCCGGGGGATTTCGCATTCCCAGCCTCTCCTATCACTGAATTTCATGACTATCGGAGTATGTAGGTTTGGTACTAAAGCCTCTCGATTTTCCATGTGTATATTATTAGGTAACGTTCTCTTCTACGTTCCAGTGAATACAGATTCAGTGCTCTTAAACGCTCCCAATAGTGTAGATGTTTTATCGAACTTATATGCGAAGTGAAATTTCTTTGTACACTCTCTACGTCATTTATTTCACCTGCTTTGTATGGGGATGTTAATACGCTACAGTATTCAAGCCGCGGTAGCACTAGAGATTTGAAGAGCGTTATCATAGGCAATTCACCGCGTGTTTTAAAAGTACGCAGAATCCAACCGTTAGACGTTTCGCAGCCGCCACTTTGACCTGGCTATGTACTTTGAAACCCATATTTTCAGACATTAATACCCCAAGGTCTTTCACACTGTCTTTCCGTTCTATTATGTGGTTAGATTCTGTTAAGTAATTTGTAATTTCTTTAACACCATTATTATCTCCGTACCGTATTAATTGGAATTTTTCCTCATTGAATTGCATGTTGTTTTCCCTGGTCCACTGGAACACTACATTCATTTATAAAGACTATGACAATAAATGAACTGAAAATATATCCATCGACATAAAACTGTTTTCGTACATTTCTTGGAAGGGTGTTCTCTAGTGTATATTGAACAAAGTCTTAACAAATTAGAGTTGATTTATGAAAGATAATGTGATACGTTTATCAGTTCTAAATTAGTTCTAGTTATGTCATGGTCTAGAAATATGATCGGTATTGTCAAGTGAGAAAAGGCTTACTAAAATAGACGAAACAATAATATATATATATATATATATATATATATATATATATATATATATATATATATATATATATATATATATAGAGAGAGAGAGAGAGAGAGAGAGAGAGAGAGAGATAATGTATACACACTAAATGTTCTACTTTTCCTTTGCATTAAACTCATTTGTAAATTACCTCATAAAACCCACCCCCCCACACCCCCACCCACACCCACACACACACACACACACACACACACACTAAGAGCACCACGGACTGACCGCTACAAGAACAGCGCCATTCCTTCAATAATTAAGGTCTTAAACAATCAATAAATTATATACATATTTTTCATTGTAAATTAGCCTGTTAGCTCTTGTGTCAATTTTAATTTTAATTTTAACTATGTATCAACTTCCTTGTATATTTTCAGCCTTCGGGCTGCTTTTGTGAATAAACCGTTAATTATTATTATTATTATTATTACACACGTACGGTAATTTAGATAATAAACGTACAATATGAATTTAAGTATATACATTAATTGTAAATAATATATACAGTATATATTGATATACATAAAGCTACGCTGATTGTGCTTGTCTGTGTGAAAGCTATCAACATGTTGTTAAAGGTGGTCACCGGCTTTGTTTTTCTCTTTCTCTCCTGTTCTGTCTTTCTCTGGCTTGTATCCATTCGGCCCCATTCAGTCAACTGTTTTAAGACGTTTATCCCCATCCAGGTATCGTTTTCATTCTGGCGAGCGATAGCTAGCCAGCATTGTATGGAGAAATCCGGCTTCGCCGGAGAAATGTTTCTACCGAAAAATTTACAAATTTAGCTTGCTGTCAAACCAAAAATATATATATGCTGGCTCGGTACCACTCGCCAGGAAAATATTGACACCTGGATGGGGTAAACGTCTTAAAACAGTAGGCTGAATGGGGCCGAATGGATACAAGCCAGGGAAAGAGAGAAAAGGAGAGAAAGATAAAAAAAAAAAAGCCGATGACCCCCTTAACACCATAAATGTAATAGATCCTGATAAACACTGATAAAGACCGATTAAGCTAACAAAGCCACTCGGAGTACGCCCACACAACAATACTATAAACCAAAGTATTCACACCATCACACACACACACACACCCTACACACAAACACAACTCAACTATACTCGGTTCCATTTAATCTGACGGTAAATTGAATCCCTTCAGTGGAGACTGGCCGTTTGATTGGTCTATTAATTCATTTATTCAAATATTTTGTTAGTTTCCTCCCTAGACCTCCATCAAGCTTAGAAAAACACCCCCGGCCGAAGGCT
>CM064492.1:79880863-79903363 GCA_032716605.1 Paralithodes platypus | reverse complement strand
CTAAACAAGCAAACCACACATATTTCTGACTACCTCATATCTTTCTACTTCACTAAACTAAACAAGCAAACCACACATATTTCTGACTACCTCATATCTTTCTACTTCACTAAACTAAACAAGCAAACCACACATATTTCTGACTACCTCACATCTTTCTACTTCACTAAACTAAACAAGCAAACCACACATATATTTCTGACTACCTCATATCTTTCTACTTCACTAAACTTAACAAGCAAACCACACATATTTCTGACTACCTCATATCTTTCTTAAACGGCATAAAATCGTCGAAAAACAGCAAGAATACATTTAAAAAGACGTCGCCGGTACAGAAGGGGTTAAAGCGAAAATACGCATAAAACACTGTCCATGTGTCGTTACTAATGAGGCAAACTTCTTAAAATACCAACACTAATTGGACTAAACACGAGGGAGAAAGAGATCCAGAAAAACGACTCATCTTCCCATAAAAAACAGTCCATGTGTCGGAAATAACCAAGAAGTGCGGATTCTCCCCACCAGAAGGGTCCACATATACCCCCCACCTCCTCCAGGACCCTGCTGATATTTGACCCCCTCCACTTCCACCACTCTAGTTTTTCGGCAACACTCCTTCTAAATGGATCCTTCGCAAACACTCAGCCACCTAAAATGTAACCCAACCTTCAGTCTAGTTACCGATACCAAAGCACAATAGCCCACAATAGCTACCAGAATAAAGAATAGTAATACAATAATAATACAATAATACAATAATACAATAGTAATACAATACTAATGGGTATATTTCAAGATCTGGTGTTGCCTGGAATATCCTTGGTGTGTGGGTGTGACTGGTGGTTGAGGCGTACTGTACGGACCCAAGTCGACTCCCTGGCATCCTGACTCTGCGCAGGAGGGAGGGAAACTTCTGGGGGAGGTCAACGCTCTTTTGGATCATACCAGGCAGCAGGGTGTCAAACCAGAGTAATTTTGTTTGACGATTTGAATGCAAAATGATAAGGAATACAAGGAAATGAACATGAAATAGAACTGTTTTGGTAATGTTATCACTTTCAAAGACATAGTTTGAACTATAAACCGTATTTTTTTCTTTACCTACCGTACCGTATACAATAATGAACACTATTTACCTACCGTACCGTATACAATAATGAAGACTATTTTTTATTTTATTTTTACTCGGCTTTCGTTTGACACGCTCCAAATTCAACAAATCAGACACACATGACATACACACATTTCAGGGTACGCAATAGTGCCCGTGTTTCACTGGAAACACGGGCACATCAATTGATAACCAATATGCGGATTTATTATCCACCCTTTTATTACATTACTGTAAAGAATTTACTAATTTACAATGATTTACGAATCACATATTTTTTGTAGGCTAATAAACCTTGTAATAGCGGTGTGATCACAAAGTTAACTACGGGTAGTCTAATAAGTAAAAGCTAGTTCCATAGATAGATAGATAGATAGATAGATAGATAGATAGATAAGATAGATAGGGCCTAGATAGAGAGATAGATAGATAGATAGATAGATAGATATATAGATAGATAGATAGATAGATAGATAGATAGATAGATAGATAGATAGATAGATAGGGCCTAGATAGATAGATAGATAGATGGGCCAATAATAATAAACACAAAATAGTTGGGAAACTTTGGGTGATCAATGAAAATGCCTTACGCGAAAACTCTGAAGGAGGGGAGGAAAACTGCCTTGGAGGCAACTCAATAATATATTAAAGGCATCAGCTATAATGCTAACACAAATAGCCTAGCAGCAAAGTGGCTATATATCAGCACGATACCTTAAGGGGAGATTTCCACTTGAGGGATTTTTTTCTCGACCCCTTCCTCCCTCATGTTTAGCCCCATTGCTTTTGAGATTATTTTTAAGACGTTCGCCCTAGTAGTTTGGACATTTAAAGACATTTTGCCCGATTTCTGTGAATTTGAAGACCTCTCGTGCCATTAAGGTGTCGACATTTTCCTGGCGAGCGATAGCGAGCCTGTAATATAAGAGCAACCGGCCTCCGGCCGGGACATTTTTCTACCGAAAAATGTACAAATTTATCTTGAAAGGGGGTCTAGGGGGTGTAATTTTAAGCTTGATGAAAACGTAGGGAACAAACTAAATACCTCCCCTTAATTCACAATCATTATGTATTAATTCACAATCATTATGTATTAATTCACAATCATTATGTATTAATTCACAATCATTATGTATTAATTCACAATCATTATGTATTAATTCACAATCATTATGTCTTCCCAGGTTTCCTCTCTCAAAATTGTGTAATACCACCCAGTCGTGATGTGAAGAAAAACAAAATAAAACCAAAATGCAAGATAAATAAAAGCAACCATACCATACCGGTAATTAAAACACAATAAACCGCAATAAACCAAAACACAATAAACCGCAATAAACCAAAACAATAAACCAACCCAATAAACTGCATTAAACACAATAAACCGCAATAAACCAAAACACAATAAACCAAAACACAATAAACCAAAACACAATAAACCAAAACACAATAAACCAAAACACAATAAACCAAAACACAATAAACCGCAATAAACCAAAACACAATAAACCGCAATAAACCAAAACACAATAAACCGCAATAAACCAAAACACAATAAACCGCAATAAACCAAAACACAATAAACCGCAATAAACCAAAACACAATAAACCGCAATAAACCTTTCAAATGTAATAAAGGTCGCACCAACTAGCCTAGCAGGGTGTGAAACCGGAGACATTGTGTTTGAAGACGTGTATGAATGTGGGAAGGAATACAAGACAATTAACATGAATTAGCATCGTTTTGGCCATTTTATCACTTCCAAAGACACATTTTGAACTATAAACCTGAATGTTATCCTCATATGTACGGTAGCGCTAATAAGTCACGTCCCACCATGTCAATACGTTTGGCTTGTTCTGTGCTGTATTAATGTCTGTCAGATGTTGAATAGGGTGGGTAAGTTTAGGAACATGTTTGCATATTTCACTCGCTGTGAAGAAATGAACCTTGGACATTGATGATACCAATGATTGATCTAAACATACTTGGTGACGACACATGAATTATTAGCGCGACTGTACATTAATATAACCTATAAATATTGGACTCGGCTTTCGTTTGACACCCCTTGACACCAAGTATGTATAGTAGGACAACAGGATACGTGAGTCAGGAAGGAGGGGGGGGGGGGGTAAATATTATAGAGGAGAGGCAGGAAAAGAGAGACGACGGTAAGCATTGCCTGGCAACTATTTAGATTTTGTGATATTATTGTTATTTGTATTATTATTAGTAGTAGTAGTAGTAGTAGTAGTATTTCTTTATTGTTATTATCATCATTATTATTATGATTAATATTATTCACTAGCAGGGGTACCCGGCGTTGCCCGGGTAATCACCATAATCACCATCACTTCTACCACCACTACTACCATAATCACCATCATCAATCACTACTACCACACCGGCCTCGACCTCCCTGTGCCTCATTAAACGGCGACCTCGATTTCGGCCGCTAAATGACCTCCGATTTTGGATCTGACCTCATCCGTACCCCCATTTTGGGGGGCTGCGAACAACTTTCGTTCCATACACCTTTTCGATCGGAGGCCTCCTTCTGCCCCAAACGGCCCTTTTTCCGATTTCGCGCCCATTTTCTCCGTCCCTTTCACCCTGGGGACCCCTCTATGACCTGACCCAGGTCAATTGCCACCCACATGCAAAGTTTCAGCTCCCCAGGTCCAAAACTGCGGCCGCCTATAAAGAACAGACAGACAGACAACCGTAAATATTATATAAGATGCAATATATTATATTAACATCTTATAACTACCGACCGACGATTATTATTATACCGTCCCACTACGATAGGGTCTCTTTTCTTCAATAGATTAACCCCTACTGGTGCACCGGTGACGTATTTTTTATTTTATTCTAGCTAAATTTAATGTTTCATCCTGAGCGGGGCTTGAACGCGAGTCTGCAGGATGGGAAGCAGAAACGGCTATCAAATGAGCCAGGCAGATGGTTCATTCATATTTGAGCTACCAAATTTAAAACAAATATAATCATCTCCCTTTGTCTCTGTCTGTCTGTGTTCCTAATATTTCTATTCCCACCGCTGCTGCCTGGTTGCTCGCGTAACTGTATTTTCTCACAAACTCGCCATGGTATAAATTCGCCAGCAAGGTCGATTCACACCAACCCATTTAGTGGCGGAAGTATGAGATTCACAGCCCTGGAGTAAACAATATACTGCAATTATATGTATTACCGGTAGCCTATTTGATTAACCTATTAACTAAGTAACTAACTAACTACCGGGTCTCTCTCACTCACTCACTCACTCACTCACTCACTCACTCACTCACACTCTCACTCTCACTCTCCCTTCCTCTCTCTCTCTCTCTCAGCGACCCGGGGAATGCCAGCTATTTACACCCAGCCATTTAATCCTCCCACCAATCTCATACTTCCGGAACTAAACGGGTTCAACACGGCTTATACGGCGACTAAATCGGTTAAACTCTTTCATTCACAGGACCACTACACATTTGGTTATAATTATCTTTTCTCCTGGCAATTTTATTTAACTTCGAGCGGACCTGTATTAGTTAAAGGGTTGTTGTTGTTGTTGCTGTTCCCCAGGCTGTCTGGCCGAACAGCCCCAAGGCCCCGAGCAAGGCCAAGGTCATAACTGAGCGCCCTCACAAAACCCTCCCTGCTTACCACTAATAAAGCCCAGGTGACCGAAGCCACACCATGGCGGGGAGCTGAGGAGGGTGCGGAAACGCCCGGGAAACCAAAGCCCCACCCAAGGCCCTGTGCCCCTCCCTTCTGTGCCTGAAGGGAGAGTTGAGGAGCAAAGGAAAAATGTGACGCTTCGGCTCCCTATCAGTAGGGAGGTCAATCCACGGAAGAGACGCCGTCACTTGAGATCTAGAAAATATATAAGTAAAAGGAACAGTCAGAGTACGGTAAGCTATGGGTATGGCAGAGATCGCTCAGCTCTCACTCTGACAGACCAGACCATCACCACATGACTAGAACCCAATCCTCTCAGCATCAGCTAGGAAAGGCCCTAGAAAGCCGCCTTTGGCGGGGAAGGGTGGGGGTGGGGGGGGGGGGGGGGGTAGCTCCCCTATTTCAACTCCTTTCGGGGTTGGGCACCTGCCCTAGTTAGAGGGTTAATTGGGACTCTGTAACCCTTTCATTTATGAGATCCACCTAAAGCTTAATCGAATAATCTGGCAGCAACATAAATATAACAATACAAATATAGCAGCTATAGTCTATTAATAATAATTAAGTCAATCATCTTCACCACTATCCTCTATGACGGAAAAATAACGACTAGAGTAATCGAGATAATTTTTTAAACATTTGGGAAGAGTAAGCCAGGGAATAAGTGTGGCAAGTTACACCCCATTTGTTCTAGCCCTTTTTGAGTTATAGAGGTTAGGGGTCACTATTTATAATGAATGAGGGACTACTAATCTAATCAAGTAAATGCCTACGTTACGCGTATTCGTCTATATTTGGGTTAGAGAGAAGTTTAATATTCATAATAATTCGAAACCTATTTGCATAAATTATTACATATCTAATATTTAAATTGGTCACTATAGTCAGAGCTTTGAGACACATTGTAAGACATGGCTATTTCATATTTGAGTTACCGAATTAATAAGGCGATATTATCATATGATTGTCTGTGTAACTGTCTTGATGGTGTAATGGTTAGAGCGTGTAAGTTCTCCATGAAATATCCTAGGTTCGAATCCTGGAGAATCGCATGATTTCATTAATTTCAATTGGGGGTTATTGGTGTTAGGAATGATGTTAGAAATAATACTTAAGGGGGGGGTCTTTAGTTTGTTCCATAGCTGCCTGGTTGCTCGCGTAACTACTGTATATTGTCTCACACACTCTGGCCATGCTATAAATACGCCAGCATAGTCAATTCACACCAAGGACCATATACATAGACCTTGATTCACACCAACTCGCTTGCTCGTCAGGCCGTATCGGACAGCTCACAGTTCCTGAGTAAAAAAACAAATATGTGGCGAAAGTATCTTAATAAATAAAATAAATGGGCTATATATATACTAAGATTATATGTATTATCTGACAATTTTATATGTATTATCTGACAATTTTATATGTATTATCTGACAATTTTATATGTATTATCTGACAATTTTATATGTATTATCTGACAATTTTATATGTATGCTCGCGTAACTACTGTATATATGTCTACACTCTGACAATTTTATATGTATTACGCCAGCATAGTCAATATGTATTATCTGACAATTTTACATGTAGACCTTGATCACACAACCCTTTTATATGTATTATCTGACAATTTTATATGTATTATCTGACAATTTTATATGTATTATCTGACAATTTTCTCCTACATTATGACGGTATTTTGAATCTTGGACTTCATTAGTACAAATCCATCAAGATAGTAAGTTGAAGCAGATTCCAGATTCCGATACACTGTAATGTGCCGGATCATAGTTGTGGAGGGGGAGGAATGCCAGGAATCCACCACAGCAACACTCACTCAGTCAATATACCACCTTCAATAGTAGTAGGCGGAGAAATACCTTTGTCCCCACTTCAACAATGCTCGAACATGGCAAAATAAATAAACAAAATATCCTAATGACCCACAAGACGTCGGACCAGACAGTGTTAATGTTATATATGAATTATGAGATAACCTACCGTCACTTTAAGGGGAGATGGGCGTATATATTTGATTATAGTTTTATTGTTTTATTTTTATTTGATTATAGTTTTATTGTTTTATTTTTATTTGATTATAGTTTTATTGTTTTATTTTTATTTGATTATAGTTTTATTGTTTTATTTGTATTTGATTATATTTTTATTGTTTTATTTTTATTTGATTATAGTTTTATTGTTTTATTTTTATTTGATTATAGTTTTATTGTTTTATTTTCTTCCTCCCTAGACCTCCATCAAACTATAAAACACACCCCTTACACTCCCCTTCAAGATAAATTTGTACATTTTTCGGTAGAAAAATGTCCCAGCCGTAGGCCAGTTACTCTTAAAATTACAGGCTCGCTATCGCTTGCCAGGGAAAAAATCGACACCTAAATGGCACGAAAGGTCTTAATATTGACAAAGAAATGGGGCGTATCATCTTTCAATCGCTAAACTAATGGGCCCAACGTCTTAAAATCTAAAAATCAATGGGGCTAAACATGAGGAAGAAGGGGGCCAGAAAAAAACCCCATCTCCCCTTAAGCCGGCGTCACACGAGCAGCTGTTGCCTATCCGGTATTCTGAATCCCAGTCTCATATCCGCAATCATTTAACCCTTTCAAGATCCCATGATGCAGTTATGTTTCGCTCGCCAGGAAAAAATTGACGGGTAAATGGCACGATAGGTCTTTAAATTGATAACGAAATGGGGTGAAAGGTGTTAAAATCGCCAAACTAATGTGACGAACGTCTTAAAATGTCAAAACTAATGGGGCTTAACACAATGCAGCATCTGTGTTCTGGCTTATTATTCGACGCTTGTATTGAGATTAAGATGATTATATGGGAGTCAACGGGTTAATTGGCGACTTGCGAGTTTCGGTCTATAAGGAAGTTGGAGCTGTAGACATCGATAATTTAAAATGTAAAACTTGCAAACTAAACAAACCAAAACTGGGACAAACACAATATAAAGGCAAAACAACCAATCAAAATTATATATATACTAAAATAAAATGTGTTAACAGAATGATCACCTAAATTGAGGTTGTAGTGCTTATAGAAATACACAAACCCCAATTCAACATAGACCTACTGTTTATCCATTAGAAACCTACATTATTATTGTATTTCTATTGTTGTATTTCTATTGTTGTATTTCTATTGTTGTATTTCTATTGTTGTATTTCTATTGTATTTCTATTGTTGTATTTCTATTGTTGTATTTCTATTGTTGTATTTCTATTGTTGTATTTCTATTGTTGTATTTCTATTGTTGTATTTCTATTATTGTATTTCTATTATTGTATTTCTATTATTGTATTTCTATTATTGTATTTCTATTATTGTATTTCTATTATTGTATTTCTATTGTTGTATTTCTATTGTTGTATTTCTATTGTTGTATTTCTATTGTATTTCTATTGTTGTATTTCTATTATTGTATTTCTATTGTTGTATTTCTATTGTTGTATTTCTATTGTTGTATTTCTATTATTGTATTTCTATTGTTGTATTTCTATTGTTGTATTTCTATTATTGTATTTCTATTATTGTATTTCTATTATTGTATTTCTATTATTGTATTTCTATTATTGTATTTCTATTGTTGTATTTCTAGTATTGTATTTCTATTATTGTATTTCTATTGTTGTATTTCTATTGTTGTATTTCTATTATTGTATTTCTATTGTTGTATTTCTATTATTGTATTTCTATTGTTGTATTTCTATTATTGTATTTCTATTATTGTATTTCTATTATTGTATTTCTATTATTGTATTTCTATTATTGTATTTCTATTATTGTATTTCTATTATTGTATTTCTATTGTTGTATTTCTATTGTTGTATTTCTATTGTTGTATTTCTATTGTATTTCTATTGTTGTATTTCTATTATTGTATTTCTATTGTTGTATTTCTATTATTGTATTTCTATTGTTGTATTTCTATTATTGTATTTCTATTATTGTATTTCTATTATTGTATTTCTATTATTGTATTTCTATTATTGTATTTCTGTTATTGTATTTCTATTATTGTATTTCTATTATTGTATTTCTATTATTGTATTTCTATTATTGTATTTCTATTGTTGTAATTCTATTATTGTATTTCTATTATTGTATTTCTATTATTGTATTTCTATTATTGTATTTCTATTTAATATCGATATTTATGGTTCCAACTTCCTTATAGCCTGAAACTCGCACGTGGCCAATTGCGATAGCCTTTACCTGTGTAATACCCACAGATCCTTCCTAAACTGTATACATCGTCTAATGATAGCCAGAATTAACTAACAAAACGCGTCATAATCTTCAAAGGGTTAATAGTCAAATTTTGAGTATGTTTGTAATTAACTCGACTTGCGAGATCTCTGTGCATGATTATAAGGAACGAACTTTAAAATAACGTCAACATGGAAGTAGCACTGGTCGAATAACAGCCTTTTCATTATATTGATCGACTTGCAAGATCTCTGTGCATGATTATAAGGAACGAACTTTAAAATAACGTCAACATGGAAGTAGCACTGGTCGAATAACAGCCTTTTCATTATATTGATCGACTTGCAAGATTTCTGTGCATGATTATAAGGAACGAACTTTAAAATAACGTCAACATGGAAGTAGCACTGGTCGAATAACAGCCTTTTCATTATATTGATCGACTTGCAAGATTTCTGTGCATGATTATAAGGGACGAACTTTAAAATAACGTCAACATGGAAGTACAGTAGCACTAGTCGAATAACAATCTTTAACTTCACTAGTATATTTTGAACCCGATAAAGCGACTCTGAGCCTATAGTCTATTCGCTGTAAGTAGGCAAGAAATCATTAACTCTATCTTCTGTAACTCAAAAAGGGCTAGAGGAAATTGGCTGCAAATTTCCACATCTATTCCTTGACTGACTCTTCCCAAATGGTAGAAATATTAGCTCGATTACTCTAGTCGATTTTGAGTTACAGAGGTTAGAGGTCATGATTTCTCGCCTACTGGGCCGGTTTTCTGGACCACTTTCTCCCTCATGTTTAGCCCCATTAGTTTTCAGATGTTAAGATGTTTGCCCCATTAGTTAGTTAATTATAAGACCTTTCGCCCCATTTCTTCGTCAATATTAAGACCTTTCGTGCTATTTAGGTGTCGATTTTTTCTTTGGCGAACGATAGTGAGCCTGTAATCTTGGAAGAACCGACCTTTGGCCGGGAAATTTTTTCTACCAAAAACTTACAAATTAATCTAGAAGGGGGATCTAATGGATGTTTTTTTTTCTTTTAATTTGATGGAGGTCTAGGGAGGAAACTAGAAAAATAATGAATACATGCAAAATTCGGCCCAAAAAGTGAACCATCTTAAAGCGACTCCGAGCCTAGTAACCGATACATAGCCTACGTGTGACACCATATAGTCGCCGATATCCGTGTAATAGCGTCCCAAAAGGTTGCCAGAAAGTAGGTTCTTGTGAATCCGCTTTAAGGGGGTAGTGCTTGGTTTTTGGTCTATATATTTATTTATTAATATATGAAAAAACAAAAAATAAAAAAAAGGAAAAGTGGGCATTGGGCCTGAGTAAGTAGATAGATAGATAGATAGATAGATAGATAGATAGATAGATAGATGTTTTAGTTTCCTCACTAGACCTCCATGAAGCTTAGAAAAACACCCCTTAGTCCCTCTTTCTAGATAAATTTGTACATTTTTCGGTAGAAAAATGTCCCGGCCAAAGGCCAATTTCTACTAAAATTAGAGGCACGCTCTCGCTCGCCAGGAAACAATCGACACCTAAAGAGCGCGAAAGGTCTTAATATTGATACAAAAATTAGGCGAAAGGTCTCAAAATCGCCAAACTAACGGAACGAACGTCTTAAAACCTCAAAACTAATATGATAAACAAGAGGGAGAAGGGGGTCCACAAAAAGCGAGTACTACCCTCTTAAGCTTTCACGAAGATTATGCAATACATTGAGAAAATGCCACGAATAAGCTTATTTGGCCTTCAATAGCAAGCAACCGTATGCAACATCTATCTATATGCAACCGTATGCAACATCTATCTATATGCAACCGTATGCAACATCTATCTATCTATCTAGCCTATTGACTCAGGCCCAAACCCCACTTTTCCTATTTTTGTTTCTTTTCGTTTTCTTTCTTTTCCCTATGTTTTGTTTTTTGTGTGTTTTTTTTTTTTTGGGGGGGGTGGCCGACTCAAGACAGAGCAAGAACAGGGAAAACACAAAAAAACGAACACACACAGACAAAACACAAATTCACACACTTTGATACATCCCCAGTCTTATGTATGCTGAATATGAGAATTATAACAGAGCTGATTATAACATTTCCGGGTACCGGTATGTTATTATCCTCTTTATCAAAATATTCCTTATCTTCCCGTCATCCCCACCTCCTTCCTTTATCCCACAACATTATTATACCTCTCCCTTCTCACCCCTTTCTCTCCACCACCTTCCTTTATCCCACAACATTATTATACCTCTCCCTTCTCACCCCTTTCTCTCCACCACCTTCCTTCCTCCATAACATTATTATACCTCTCCCTTCTCACCCCTTTCTCTCCACCACCTTCCTTCCTCCATAACATTATTATACCCCTCCCTTCTCACCCCTTTCTCTCCACCTCCTTCCTTTATCCCACAACATTATTATACCTCTCCCTTCTCACCCCTTTCTCTCCACCTCCTTCCTTCCTCCATAACATTATTATACCTCTCCCTTCTCACCCCTTTCTCTCCACCTCCTTCCTTTATCCCACAACATTATTATACCTCTCCCTTCTCACCCCTTTCTCTCCACCTCCTTCCTTTATCCTCCATAACATTATTATACCTCTCCCTTCTCACCCCTTTCTCTCCACCTCCTTCCTTTATCCCACAACATTATTATACCTCTCCCTTCTCACCCCTTTCTCTCCACCTCCTTCCTTCCTCCATAACATTATTATACCTCTCCCTTCTCACCCCTTTCTCTCCACCACCTTCCTTCCTCCATAACATTATTATACCTCTCCCTTCTCACCCCTTTCTCTCCACCTCCTTCCTTCCTCCATAACATTATTATACCTCTCCCTTCTCACCCCTTTCTCTCCACCTCCTTCCTTTATCCCACAACATTATTATACCTCTCCCTTCTCACCCCTTTCTCTCCACCTCCTTCCTTTATCCCACAACATTATTATACCTCTCCCTTCTCACCCCTTTCTCTCCACCACCTTCCTTCCTCCATAACATTATTATACCTCTCCCTTCTCACCCCTTTCTCTCCACCACCTTCCTTCCTCCATAACATTATTATACCTCTCCCTTCTCACCCCTTTCTCTCCACCTCCTTCCTTTCCCCATAACAACATTTTACCTCATCTTTACCTCCTTTGCAACCCCGGCGGGCCAATATGATACCCTCCCAGCCTGTCCGTGTCCTGCAACCCTTTTACCTCGTTCCCACCTCTCTTCTGTTTTTCACTACACCCGCCCACCTCACCCACTCTACCTGCCTGTCTTCCGTCCTACCTGTGTTTATTAGCTCACCTACCTTTAACATTATATCTATTGTATGTACACTCGACCAAAACACAATCTTTACACTAACGCTCTAAACATTCTGGAAGTGGGTCGAAATCTTATGATAATACCTCACAGACGTATGTTTCACCCGATTCATTCCGTTCACACTAGATTATTTACAGCTCACCAGTGTAAAGATTGTTTTTTGGTCGAGTGTACATCTACGACCTGTTCCCTGTTATTGTTCCCACTTCTATACCATCCTCTCTCTCTCTCTCTCTCTCTCTCTCTGTCTCTCTCTCTCTCTCTCTCTCTCTCTCTCTCTCTCTCTCTCTCTCTCTCTCTCTCTCGCCGTATTTCTATTCCTTTCATGTTTGATTAGGTTTGCGATCCTCTTATCTTCCTGGATTACATCCCAATGTGTCCCTACCCTCCCGTCCCTTCCTTCCTTCCTCCTCCAGGTCTCCCATATCTCCTGACGCCCACCCCACTTTCCCTCATAATTTCTTGCTCTATGCCTTCAACTCCATCCTTCAATCAGAATCCCCCCTCTCTCTCCGCCCACCATCCATGTCTATTCAGTAAAGCCCTAACTACTACCCACAATCCCACATCCCCTCAACCTGTGTCCTGAACATATATGCATCCCAAATACCCTACTCCCTATCTGTCATCCCTTCCACTCTCACCAATTGCATCCCTACCACCCCATCCCCATCCACTTTATGTATCCCTAACGTACCAAACTCATTATCTCCACCCAATGATCCCAATCCCTACCAATACCTACACACATAGTACGCCCCCCTCTCCCCACCCCCTCTTCCACTGCATGAATTCCTGACTACCCCCTCTCCTCTCCACTACCAATAAATACGGCCCAAGCACCCCCCTCAATTACGATATTCCCCCTCCCCCCTCCTACTTCCTGTACCCCCTACCACCCCATTCCCTCCCTTACTACCCACTGACACCTTAGCGACACCCACCTAGAAAATAATTGTAAACCCTCCCCTACCACTATAGTAACTACCGTATATCATTATCATCCCTCTCCTTCCCCTTCTTCCTTCTTAGTAATCCCTCCCCATACCTTGAACCCCTCCCCTACCTGCATCCCTATCACCCCTTCCTTCCACTAACTGCATCCCTACCGTCCCCCTCCCCTACCTCCTCCCTATCACCCCTACCTGCATCCCTATCACCCCTTCCTTCCACTAACTGCATCCCTACCGTCCCCCTCCCCTACCTCCTCCCTATCACCCCTACCTGCATCCCCTATCACCCCTTCCATACACTAACCGTATCTCTAGCGTACCCCCTCCCCTACCCCCGAGACGTTATAGACTGCAGCACCGTTGATTCATTTAAACTCCGCCTAGACAAATATCTCGCATCAAACCCGCGACTGACTGCGTTTGTAAATGAATAACTTTATTTTATCCTCCCCTCAGTTACTAACCCATATGTCCCCTACTAACTTCCTAGCACTGCCACGGACATTAGTTCCAGGGCAGTAGTTCCCTTTCCAATGTTCCCTTACCCACTCTAAACCACTGTTTGGACACTTGATCCTCAGTGTTTTGGAGGACAAGCAGCCTAGAAGGGTCACTAGACCTGTTGTTGCTTGATTTTCTTTGTACTCTTTGTACCCCATTCCCTTCACCTCTACCTGCATCCCCCATCACCCCTTCCCTCCACTAACTGAACCCTTTCGCGTCCCCCTCCCCTGCCCCCCTCCCCCTTGTCTGCGCTACCGTCTGGCCAGCTGATCCCTCTCTGACGTCACACCTTAAAGCAGACCTGGCCCACCACCCCGCACACAGTCACATACACACGCTAGGCCAACACTCACACTCACATATCTTACATACACGAATATTGTCCAACCACACACACACACACACACACACACACAGCGCCGAGTGGTCTAGACCGCTGTACGCTGACCGTGAGGTCGTGGGTTCGAATCCCCCAAAATCCTAAAGGTTTTCTTCAGCTATTCCGATGAAGAGGATTGTATCGTGATCCTTTCCTAGCCAAGCTGTTCAGCTATCAGCCTGTGTTAGCCTACACATACCGGTAATTCTCATCAGTTCATCTGCGTATGTACTAGGGTGGGAACTCGGCACCACACGGTCGCCAAAGGTCGCATGTGACCTCATAGTTAAGGTAGAGTAAGCATTGTACTGTAGCCTCACGGCTGCAAGTGAACAATAAACAGACAATTATTTATTGTTATTTGTACACACTTTCACATACACACGTTATACCAACGCTGACACCCCCCCCCCCCCCCCACACACACACACCGTCACATACGCCATACCAAACTGACACTCAAGTACCCTTAAATACACACACACACACGCATATCATCCGACATAGGCACACACAGGCCATACGGACAATGAACCCACATACATGCATATCAATTCCCCCCCCCCCCCCCCACACACACACACACACACACACACACACACACACACCACTACAAACAGACATAGCCAACAATGCCACCACACAAATTACCACAACATTACCTCATTACACAGTTACCATTTGCACACATAAAATAGCTACACACATAAACATCAAGTAACAGTAGGCAACATAATCTTACCAAATACGTTATCGCCACAATCACAAGTGTAATGATATCTTCCAGTCCACATGCATGCACATAGCCTACACACTAACAAACGACATGCATACATACGCACACACCGGTATATTTGAACCACATTCACACACACAACATACCTATCTAAACATACACCGATTGTAGGGTAGACTAGCCGATGTATACTGTATGTGGTGGGCCAATTGGTAAATACTACACTCTGTTTCATGTGGTGGACCAATTGGTAAATACTACACTCTGTTTCATGTGGTGGGCCCATTGGTAAATACTACACTCTGTTTCATGTGGTGGACCAATTGGTAAATACTACACTCTGTTTCATGTGGTGGGCCAATTGGTAAATACTACACTCTGTTTCATGTGGTGGACCAATTGGTAAATACTACACTCTGTTTCATGTGGTGGGCCAATTGGTAAATACTACACTCTGTTTCATGTGGTGGGCCAATTGGTAAATACTACACTCTGTTTCATGTGGTGGGCCAATTGGTAAATACTACACTCCGTTTCATGTGGTGGGCCAATTGGTAAATACTACACTCTGTTTCATGTGGTGGGCCAATTGGTAAATACTACACTCTGTTTCATGTGGTGGGCCAATTGGTAAATACTACACTCTGTTTCATGTGGTGGGCCAATTGGTAAATACTACACTCTGTTTCATGTGGTGGGCCAATTGGTAAATACTACACTCTGTTTCATGTGGTGGGCCAATTGGTAAATACTACACTCTGTTTCATGTGGTGGGCCAATTGGTAAATACTACACTCTGTTTCATGTGGTGGGCCAATTGGTAAATACTACACTCTGTTTCATGTGGTGGGCCAATTGGTAAATACTACACTCTGTTTCATGTGGTGGGCCAATTGGTAAATACTACACTCTGTTTCATGTGGTGGGCCAATTGGTAAATACTACACTCCGTTTCATTTCACCTGACGGTAAATTGAATCCCTTAGCCGCTGATTTCACGATAACTAACGGGAAAATAAGAAACTACTATGTCTCTGCTTCACATTAGTGCCAAGTTGTCATAATTAGCAACAGATGTCGCTACAAAGCCTGCATAACAGCCGAGTAATCAAGCTGAAAACATTGTAATTTACCGTCAGCTGGGGGGAAAAAAATAGTAAAAAAAAAACCATACGTAGACTATCATAATACCTGTTGTTGGTCTATCGGCACCGGGTACTATTTGGAACAGTAAGTACATAGCCTACACGTTGTCTATACTGTAGTCTGTTTCTTTTCAACTGGCGGGAAATTGCAAAGTTCCCATTCAAAATGCCGCAGTTATTTTGAAGATTTTGTAGTGGTGGAATATGGTGCTAATTATATATACCTTATTAAAAAAAAAAAAAAATAGAAAACAAAAATATATACCGGTATATATAGAAAAAATATATATATATACTTTGTCTTAATATGATGCAGAGACAGAGTGGTTTCATATTTTGCCATTAAGTATCGATAAATTAGCTGCTAAGGGATTCAATTTACCGTCAGATGAAATGAAACAGAGTATAGTCGACCCTATACGTCATCTTATATACAGTACCGGTCTACACAAAGTCAAGGAACATCACATACATTGTAACTGATGCACTCAACAACATGTGGGTAGAAAGGCTATTGTGTCCATCATATTTAATTACACAAAGATAGACAAGCATATAACATACTATACTGGTATTTATACATATATTATATACTGCTGCATCAAACACTGGCAGCAAACATACTCGGGGGGAGCAACTCTCGCCGAGGCCGCTGAGGCCGAAACAACTCAAGTAAACACATACGGTAATCAGCTAAAATGCCCTACCTCACTTATTAAGGGGAGATTTCCACTTGAGGGATTTTTTCTTTACCCCTTTCTCCCTCATGTTTAGCCCCATTGCTGTTGAGATTTTAAGACGTTTGCCCCATTAGTTTGGCGATTTTAAGAACTTTCACCCCATTTATGTCACTTTTAAGACCTTTCGTCCCATTTAGGTGTCGATTTTTTCCTGGCGAGCGATAGCGAGCCTGTAATTTAAAAGGAACCGGCCTTCGGCCGGGAAATTTTTCTACCGAAAAATTTACAAATTTATCTTGAAAGGGGGTCAAGGGGGTGTAATTTCAAGCTTGATGGAAGTCTAGGAAACACACTAAAAACCTCCCCTTAACACTTACCAACACACACACTCATAGATACGCTATACATGATGATCTAGAGTGAGATATTGGTCACGTTCTACAGTACCGGTATATATTGGTCACGTTCTACAGTACCGGTATATATTGGTCACGTTCTACAGTACCGGTATATATTGGTCACGTTCTACAGTACCGGTAGATATTTGTAATTGATTTTGGGTAGGAACTATTTATTTGTACATTCTTACCGACACTTGTTTATTTAAGGGGAGATATCCACTTGAGGGATTGTTTTCTTGACTCCTTTCTCCCTCATGTTTAGCCCCATTGTTTTCCTAATGTTAAGACGTTCGCCCCATTATTTTGACGATTTTAAGAACTTTCAACCCATTTCTGTCATTTTTAAGACCTTTCGTGCCATTTACGTGTCGATTTTATCCTGGCGAGCGATAGCGAGCCTGTAATTTAAGAGGAACCGGCTTTCAGCCGGGACATTTTTCTACCGAAAAATGTACAAATTTATCTTGAAAGGGGCTCAAGGGGGTGTAATCTTAAGCTTGAAGGATATCTAGGGACCAAACTAAAAACCTCCCCTTAAGGTTATGATGCATTATAATTGTATTATGTAATTTTTAAAAGATGATTTTATTGTATGAACAGCCATTGTACAGCCATTGTATAATTAATGGAAATAAAATAATCTGAATCCGAATAGGTCTCTCTCTCTCTCTCTCTCTCTCTCTCTCTCTCTCTCTCTCTCTCTCTCTCTCTCTCTCTCTCTCTCTCTCTCTCTCTCTCTCTCTCCTCTCTCTCTCTCTCTCTCTCTCTCTCTCTCTCTCTCTCTCTCTCTCTCTCTCTCTCTCTCTCTCTCTCTCTCTCTCTCTCTCTCTCTCTCTCTCTCTCTCTCTCTCTCTCTCACAGTCTTACCGCAGCCTCAGTCAGGGCAGAAATAACACACGTAAATTACATAACCTGAGCCTCCATCCGCCTGTATCGGGATCTGTAAGAGGATGTGTCGTGTGTACCTTTACCATGTACGTACACCTTTACACACACACACACACACACACACACACACACACAGTCAGTTATTGTGGTTTCCTTGTTTAGTGAGGGAGGGAGGGAAGGGGACAGAGGGATTTTTTCTTTTTTTTCTCTTTCTCTTCCTCTCTCTTTGGCTTTTATCCATTCGGCCTCATTCAGCCTACTGCTTTTAGACGTTTACCCCCATCCAGGTGTCAATATTTTCCGGGCGAGCGGTAGCGAGCCAGCATATATATTTTTTTGTTTTGACAGCAAGCTAAATTTGTAAATTTTTCGATAGAAAAATGTCTCCGGCGAAGTCGGATTTCTCCATACAATGCTCTCTCGCTATGGCTCGCCCGGAAGAAATCGACAACTGGATGGGGATAAACGTCTTAAAAAAAATGGCTAAATGGGGCCGAATGGATACAAGCCAGGGAAAGAGAGAAAAGGAGAGAAAGATAAAAAAAAAAAAAAATGACCCCCCTTAACTGAAACCACTGAATGCAGCTACTCTTTGTGGCAGATGTAATTGAATTTCCATTTGCCAGTTAGAGTCACTTACGAAAAAATATCCACATTCATGGAGTTAAAACTATTGTGGTAACTCCAGAATAGACCGCATTAAGGGGGGTCACAGGCTTTTGTTTTCATCTTTCTCTCCTTTTCTCTTTTTCCCTGGCTTGTATCCATTTGGCCCCATTCAGCCAACTGTTTTAAGATGTTTATCCCCATCCAGGTGTCGCTTTCTTCCTGGCGAGCGATAGCGAGCCAGCATTGTAATGGAGAAATTCGGCTTCGCCGGAGACATATTTCTATCGAAAAATGTACAAATTTAGCTAGCTGTCAAAACAAAAATATATACAGTATATGCTGGCTCGCTACCGCTCGTCAGGAAAATATTGACACCTGGATGGGGGTAAACGTCTTAAAACAGTAGGCTGACTGAGGCCGAATGGATACAAGCCAAAGAGAGAGGGAGAGAAAAAAAAAAAAAAACCGCTGGGGTCCCTTAAGAATATAAAACCCCTTTGAGAGTTTTGGCGCGTATTAACCCTTTGAGTACCAGCGACGTGTGTTATCTTTTAGTCTAGCCACGTTTAGACGATATTATGCAGCTTAGGAAGGATCTGCGGTAGTTAAGGGGAGGTATTTAGTTTGTTCCCTAGACCTCCATCAAGCTTAAAATTACACCCCCTTGAGTCCCTTTCAAGATAAATTTGTACATTTTTCGGTAGAAAAATGTCCCGGCCGAAGGCCGATTCCTCTTAAATTACAGGCTCGCTATCGCTCGCCAGGATAAAATCGACACCTGAATGGCACGAAAGGTCTTAATAAGGGGTGAAAGTTCTTAAAATCGCTAAACTAATGGGGCAAACGTTTTATAATATCAAAAGCAATGGGGTTAAACATGAGGGAGAAAGGGGTCAAGAAAAAAATCCCTCAAGTGGAGATCTCCCCTTAGATTGGTTGAGATAGTTCGAAGCCTTATTATTGCTAGAGGTCCTTCCTAAGCTGAAGAAAAATCGTCTAATATTTGCCCGACTATGACAAATACAGATGTCTCCGGTAATGTATGGGTTACGGGGAGATTTCCACTTGAGGGACTTTTTTTCTTGACCCCATTCTCCCTCATGTCTAGCCCCATTGCTTTTGAGATTTTAAGACGTTTGCCCCATTAGTTTGGTGATATTAAGAATTTCCGCCCCATTCTGTAAATTTTAAGACCTTTCGTGCCATTTAGGTGTCGATTTTATCCTGGCGAGCGATAGCGAGCCTGTAATTTAAGAGTAACCGGCCTTCGGCCGGGACATTTTTCTACCGAAAAATGTACAAATTTATCTTGAAAGGGGGTCAAGGGGGTGACATTTTAAGATTGCTGGAGGAGTAGGAAACAAACTAAACACCTCCCCTTAACAGTACCAGTATATTTAACCCTTTCAGTCCCAGCGACGTGTGTTATATTTTATGCTAGCTATATTTAGACGATATTATACAGCTTAAGAAGGATCTGTGGTCGGTACAAGGGTTGGTTGAGATAGCTTGAAGCCTTATTGATGCTAGAGGTCCTTCCTAACCTGAACGTAATCGTCTAATCATTGCCGGAATATAATTAAATAGACGTCGCCGGTACAGTAAGGGTTAACTGTGTTGGTGGTGTAATGGTTTAGATGCTTATGTTCTGGGTGTGGTGTCCCGAGTTCGAATCCCGGGAGGATCTTATGCTTACATTAGCTTATTCTAGTGCAGTGGGGTTTGTAATGGAGGATTAATGTTAAGAACGGGGTGGTGTAATGGTTAAGGTGGCAAAAATATGTGTGTGATAACCCGGGTTCGAATCCCGGTGGATCATATATACTTTAATTAATTTCATTGGGGGTGTGGTGGTGAGATTAATAAAAATAATATTAGACGGTTGTATGCAGTTTAGGAAGGAGCACGCAGCAATTAGAGGGGGAAATATGATCTCAATTTACCGTTTAACTCAAAGACAACTGCAGAGGTTGAAGTAACTAAACTAAAGGTTGCTAAACACCCCTGATGGTACCAAAGGCTTTAAAGTATCCCCAATAGGCTCAAAATCGCGTCATATGTCGGAGAGGGTTAACTCCCACAGATGCTTCCTAATCTTGATCAAAATAGTCTAAAGCGTCCTGGAACTGAGAAAGGGTTAAGTATAGGCCTAATATGCCATGTTAAGGGAAGATGGGTTGTTTTTCTAGACCCCCGTGTCCGTCATGTGTAGCGCCATTAGTTTTTACATTTTAAGATGTTTGCCCCGTTAGTTTGTTGATTTTAAGACCTTTCACCCCATTCCTTTGTCAATATATAGACTTTTCGTGCTATTAAGGTGTCGATATGTTTCCCGACAAACGATAGTGAACCTATAATTTTGGAAGAATTGGCCTTCGGCCGGGAAATTTTTCTACCGAAAAATTTACAAATTAATCTAGAAGGGGGATCTAATGGATGTTTTATTTAAGTTTGATGGAGGTCTACAGTAGGGAGGAAACTAGACAAATAATAAATAAATGGGAATATCGACCAAAAACTTAATCATCCCCCCTTAATAAAATGTTCTGATGATAAGAATAATACAGGTATTAGCGGTGATAGCGAATACGTGACACACACACAGGTTACGACAATAGTGGGCTGTGCCAAGTTAACGGGGTAATATTTATCTGGCTAACTCAGATAATACAGGGGTAGTCTTTTGGGAATCACACCCTCCCTCTTCCCATACATACACACTCACTCAATCTTTAATGCTTCCAAAACCCAATTTCTCCATCTATCTACCCGTCAGGATCTCCTAGCGGACTATCCCTTATTCTTCAACAATATAAAAATCAACCCTTCATCTTCTCTCAATATTCTTGGTGTCTCTTTTTCTTCTGCTCTCATTTGGAAGGACCATATTACCAGTCTTGCTAAGGCAGCCTCCCAGAAGCTGGGTGTGCTCAACCGCCTTAGGGTGTTCTTTTCCCCTGCACAGCTTCTTGCTCTGTACAGGGGCATAGTGCGCCCTTGTATTGAGTATTGTTCACATGTGTGGGGAGGTTCCTCTCACACCGCTCTCCTAGACAAAGTTGAAAGGAAGGCCTTTCGTATCATTAACTCCCGTCCACTCACCAACTCTCTGCAATCTCTCTCTCTCCGCCGCAATGTTGCATCTCTCTCGCTATTCTATCGCTACTATAATAATCAGTGTTCCTCAGAGCTATCCCAGTGCATACCACCTCCTTTACGTAGGGCACGTGGTACCCGTCTTGCAACTCAATCCCACCCCTACTCTGTGCAACTCTCCAACCCAAGAGTGAAACGTTACTCTCAAACTTTCTTCTACTCAACAGCTGAGCTCTGGAACTCTCTCCCAGAATCAGTCTTTCCCTCTTCCTATGACTGAAATTGCTTCAAACTCCGTCTGTCCAGGCATTTTGGCTCGAACGTCCCTTGATTTTGGCCCTGTCACTCTTTCAACTATGGGGGAGGCACTCGCTATAGGCAGTTATGCCTTTTGCCTCCCTCAATCACATAGAAAATAAAATCACTAACTAACATACACACTCACTCAATCACTAACTAACATACACACTCACTCAATCACTAACTAACATACACACTCACTCAATCACTAACTAACATACACACTCACTCAATCACTAACACACACACTCACTCAATCACTAACACACACACACTCACTCAATCACTAACACACACACACTCACTCAATCACTAACTAACATACACACTCACTCAATCACTAACACACACACACTCACTCAATCACTAACACACACACACTCACTCAATCACTAACTAACATACACACTCACTCAATCA
>CM064492.1:79850676-79880763 GCA_032716605.1 Paralithodes platypus | reverse complement strand
AAAATCGGAGTGAGGCCATTAGACCCTCCACACATTTTCCTTAACATCACAAAATTATGCTAATGGTTTTAATGCCTACGCTAACAAAATTACAGTTCCCCAGAAGTTGTGAATCAGACTTGTTACTGTATTCTTGAGAGAGACTCGTAACAATGGGCTGTATTGTACCTATGGACCACCTCAAGAAGAAGAGAAATGTGAAGGTTGTCACTAATACTGTCTTCTGTATCAACTCCTAAACTTTGTTTCTGTACAAACCCTGCGGCAGATCCCACTTGCCGTCTTCTTGTTTTTATTATTCTTCTTCTTAACCACTTCAGCACCATGACGCCTTTTTACCTTTGATCCAGATTAAGGGGGGTGACCTGTTTTTGTTCTGTCCTTTTCTATCTTTCTCTGGCTTGTATCCATTTGGCCCCATTCAGCCTACTGTTTTAAGACGTTTATCCCCATCCAGGTGTCAATTTTTTACTGGTGAGCGGTAGCGAGCCAGCATATTTTTTATTTTTGTTTGACAGCAGGCTAAATTTGTACATTTTTCGATAGAAAAATGTCTCCGGCGAAGCCGGATTTCTTCAAATAATGCTGGCTCGCTATCGCTCGCCAGGAAGAAATCGACACCTAGATGGGGATAAACGTCTTAAAATAGTTGGCTGAATGAGGCCGAATGGATACAAGCCAGAGAAAGAGAGAAAAGGACAGTAATAACAAAAAGCAGGTCACCCCCCTTAAGCCGGTTGCTCTTAAGTTACAGGCTCGCTGTCGCTCGCCAGGAAAAAATTGACACCTTAACGGCACGAAAGGTCTTAAAATTGACAGAAATGGGGCAAAATGTCTTAAAATATCCAAACTACTAGGGCGAAGGTCTTAAAATCTCAAAAGCAATGGGGCTAAACATGAGGGAGAAAAGGGTCCAGAAAAAAATCCCTCAAGTGGAAATCTCCCCTTAACCTGTTACGGAAATATATAATTTCGAAAAATAAGCTACACCCAGTGGGTTGATATTCAAACCCCTTCCTATGGTTGAACGTATTATCTCCCGGAATTTCGGTGTGAGTATCCTGGGTTCGAGTCCTTGGAGTGCCACATGTATTTGTTAATTTCAGTAATTGAGCTCAGAAGTAAAGTTGGTTAGTGAAAAAATATGAAGAACGGATAAATACAGTATCCCTGAAAAAGAAGTTTACTAAATAAAGTGAAGTCTATGATCAACTGTCGAATGATTTCAACCCTAATACAATATAATTAAGACATTGTATACTACAATAGCAACCCCCAAGACGTCGGATCAGATAGTGTTAGTTTTCTGCCCACTTCCTCTGTTTATCTTATCTATTAACAGTATTTATATTCTTCCCTCTATGTCCTTCTTACCTTATCTATTCTATTAACCCTCTTTCTCCCCATCTGTATCACTCATCTCGCATTACCACGGTGCTCATTCCCGTGCTTTTAACTTCTCCCTCTCCTTTCATCTCAGTTCTTCCCTTTCTCTTTGCTTTAACCCCGGGGGGTAACAGGCTTTTTGTTTTATCTTTCTCTCCCTTTCTCTATTTTCCTGGCTTGCATCCATTCGGCCCCATTCAGCCAACTGTTTTAAGACGTTTATCCCCATCCAGGTGTCGATTTCTTCCTGGCGAGCGATAGCAAGCCAGTATTGTATGGAGAAATCCGGCTTCGCCGGAAAATTTTCTATCGAAAAATTTACAAATTTAGCTTGCTGTCAAAACAAAAATATATATATGCTGGCTCGCTACCGCTCGCCATGAAAATATTGACACCTGGATGGGGGTAAACGTCTTAAAACAGTAGGCTGAATGGGGCTGGATGGATAAAAGCCAAAGAGAGAGGGAGAGAAAGAGAAAAAAAGCGAGGTGGGCACCCCTTACAAACAAATTTGACCCTCTTTCTCCACATCTGTACCACTTATCTCGTGTACTATCGCCACAGAGCTCATTTCCGGAGGTTTTTAGTTTGTTTCCTACTCCTCCAGCAATCTTAAAATTTCACCCCCTTGACCCCCTTTCAAGATAAATTTGTACATTTTTCGGTACCTTACCTTTTGATACCTTTTGATGTGTTCGCCACTCTTCTAGCGGCACCAAGGAGCGCGACGCCCCTCGTTTTGGGTGGGTAGAAAAATGTCCCGGCCGAAGGCCGGTTACTCTTAAATTACAGGCTCGCTATCGCTCGCCAGGATAAAATCGACACGTAAATGGCACGAAAGGTCTTAAATTTGACAGAATGGGGCGGAAATTCTAAAACCACCAAACTAATGGGGCAAACGTCTTAAAATCTAAAAAGCAATGGGGCTAGACATGAGGGAGAAAGGGGTCAAGAAAAAAAAGTCCCTCAAGTGGAAATCTCCCCTTCCCTTCTCCCTCTCCTTTCTTCTCTATTCTTAATTGTTCCCTTCCCTTCTTCCTCCCTACGTCACACTCTGATTTATAATTATATATATATGCATTGACTTATAATTATATATATATGCATTGACTTATAATTATTATATATATATGCATTGACTTATAATTATGTATATATGCATTGACTTATAATTATTATATATATATGCATTGACTTATAATTATTATATATATGCATTGACTTATAATTATTATATATATATGCATTGACTTATAATTATATATATGCATTGACTTATAATTATTATATATGCATTGACTTATAATTATTATATATATGCATTGACTTATAATTATTATATATATGCATTGACTTATAATTATTATATATATATGCATTGACTTATAATTATATATATATGCATTGACTTATAATTATTATATATATGCATTGACTTATAATTATTATATATATGCATTGACTTATAATTATTATATATATGCATTGACTTATAATTATATATATATGCATTGACTTATAATTATTATATATATGCATTGACTTATAATTATATATATATGCATTGATTTATAATTATATATATATATATGCATTGACTTATAATTATATATATATATATATATGCATTGACTTATAATTATATATATATGCATTGACTTATAATTATATATATATGCATTGACTTATAATTATGTATATATGCATTGACTTATAATTATATATATATATGCATTGACTTATAATTATTATATATATATATGCATTGACTTATAATTATATATATATGCATTGACTTATAATTATATATATATATGTATTGACTTATAATTATATATGCATTGACTTATTATTATATATATATGCATTGACTTATAATTATATATATATGCATTGACTTATAATTATATATATATATATATATATATATGCATTGACTTAATTATATATATGCATTGACTTATAATTATTATATATATGCATTGACTTATAATTATATATATATGCATTGACTTATAATTATATATATATGCATTGACTTATAATTATATATATATGCATTGACTTATAATTATGTATATATGCATTGACTTATAATTATATATATATGCATTGACTTATAATTATTATATATATATGCATTGACTTATAATTATATATATATGCATTGACTTATAATTATATATATATGCATTGACTTATAATTATATATGCATTGACTTATTATTATATATATGCATTGACTTATAATTATATATATATGCATTGACTTATAATTATATATATATATGCATTGACTTAATTATATATATATGCATTGACTTATAATTATTATATATATGCATTGACTTATAATTATATATATATGCATTGACTTATAATTATATATATATGCATAGGCTTATAATTATATATATATGCATTGACTTATAATTATTATTATATGCATTGACTTATAATTATTATATATATGCATTGACTTATAATTATATATATATGCATTGACTTATAATTATATATATATGCATTGACTTATAATTATATATATATGCATTGACTTATAATTATTATATATATGCATTGACTTATAATTATATATATATACAGTATATATGCATTGACTTATAATTATATATATATGCATTGACTTATAATTATATATATATGCATTGACTTATAATTATGTATATATGCATTGACTTATAATTATATATATGCATTGACTTATAATATTATATATATGCATTGACTTATAATTATATATATATGCATTTCTTATAATTATATTATCTGCATTGACTTATAATTATATATATGCATTGACTTATAATTATATATATATGCATTGACTTAGAATTATATATATATGCATTGACTTATAATTATATATATATGCATTGACTTATAATTATATATATATGCATTGACTTATAATTATATATATATGCATTGACTTATAATTATGTATATGCATTGACTTAATTATATATATATGCATTGACTTATAATTATTATATATATGCATTGACTTATAATTATATATATATGCATTGACTTATAATTATATATACAGTATATGCATTGACTTATAATTATTATATATATGCATTGACTTATAATTATATATATATGCATTGACTTATAATTATATATATGCATTGACTTATAATTATATATATATGCATTGACTTATAATTATATATATATGCATTGACTTATAATTATATATATATGCATTGACTTATAATTATATATATATATATGCATTGACTTATAATTATATATATATGCATTGACTTATAATTATATATATATGCATTGACTTATAATTAATATATGCATTGACTTATAATTATATATATATGCATTGACTTATAATTATATATATTGCATTGACTTATAATTATATATATAAATATGCATTGACTTATAATATATATATATGCATTGATTTATAATTATATATATATGCATTGACTTATAATTATATATATATGCATTGACTTATAATTATATATATATGCATTGACTTATAATTATATATTTATGCATTGACTTATAATTATATATATATGCATTGACTTATAATTATATATATATATGCATTGACTTATAATTATATATATATGCATTGACTTATAATTATTATATATATGCATTGACTTATAATTATATATATATGCATTCTTATAATTATATATATATGCATTGACTTATAATTATATATATATGCATTGACTTATAATTATATATATATGCATTGACTTATAATTATATATATATGCATTGACTTATAATTATATATATATGCATTGACTTATAATTATGTATATATGCATTGACTTATAATTATATATATATGCATTGACTTATAATTATTATATATATATGCATTGACTTATAATTATATATATATGCATTGACTTATAATTATATATATATGCATTGACTTATAATTATATATATATGCATTGACTTATAATTATATATATGCATTGACTTAATTATATATATATGCATTGACTTATAATTATATATATATATATGCATTGACTTATAATTATATATATATATGCATTGACTTATAATTATATATATGCATTGACTTATAATTATATATATATGCATTGACTTATAATTATATATATATATGCATTGACTTATAATTATATATATATGCATTGACTTATAATTATATATATATGCATTGACTTATAATTATATATATATGCATTGACTTATAATTATTATATATATGCATTGACTTATAATTATATATATATGCATTGACTTTATTTGTTTTGTCTAACCCTCTCTTTCTCCCCATCTCTTTAACACTCGTCTATTAGTATTATATATAGTATTGCCACACTGTTTTATTTCCGTATCTTCCCTCCCCCCCTCTCCTTCCGTCTCCCATCTCCTCCCTACGTCACAAACACACTTATATTTCGCCATTTTGTGTTCTATTTCTTGTCCTCTTTCTCAACCCCGGTAATCTTGTCCCATTGTTGGTAGTTGCGACAATCTCTGCTGCAACTGCGCGCAACTGTACTACGCTTCACAACGTGGGCAAGTGTTAAGGGGACAGTGGCTGCTTGTTTGGTCTATTTATTCATTTATTCATATATTTGTTTAGTTTCCTTCCTAGACCTCCAATAAGCTTAGGAAAACACCCCCTAGACCCCCCTTCAAGATAGATTTGTACATTTTTCGACCGAAAAATGTCCCGGCCAAAGGCCGATTCCTCCTTAAATTACAGGCTCGCTATCACTCGCCAGGAAGATATCGACACCTAAATGGCACGAAGGGTCCTAATATTGACAAAGAAATGGGGTGAAAGGTAATAAAATCCCCAAACTAATGGAACCAACTTCTTAAAATATCAAAACTAGTGGGGCTAAACATTAGGGAGAAGGGGGTCCCGACAAATGGTCTGTCTCCCCTTAAGGCGCAGAATATTGTACATTATATATTCCTTTAAATTCAATAGTGTTCCAAATGTATATAATTCAATAGTGCTCCAAATGTATATAATTTAATAGTGCTCCAAATGTATATAATTCAATAGTGCTCCAAATGTATATAATTCAATAGTGTTCCAAATGTATATAATTCAATAGTGTTCCAAATGTATATAATTCAATAGTGCTCCAAATGTATATAATTCAATAGTGCTCCAAATGTATATAATTCAATAGTGTTCCAAATGTATATAATTCAATAGTGCTCCAAATGTATATAATTCAATAGTGTTCCAAATGTATATAATTCAATAGTGCTCCAAATGTATATAATTCAATAGTGCTCCAAATGTATATAATTCAATAGTGCTCCAAATGTATATAATTCAATAGTGTTCCAAATGTATATAATTCAATAGTGCTCCAAATGTATATAATTCAATAGTGTTCCAAATGTATATAATTCAATAGTGTTCCAAATGTATATAATTCAATAGTGCTCCAAATGTATATAATTCAATAGTGTTCCAAATGTATATAATTCAATAGTGTTCCAAATGTATATAATTCAATAGTGCTCCAAATGTATATAATTCAAGTGCTCAAATGTATTAATTCATAGTGTTCCAAATGTATTAATTCAATAGTGCTCCAAATGTATATAATTCAATAGTGTTCCAAATGTATATAATTCAATAGTGTTCCAAATGTATATAATTCAATAGTGCTGATCCAAATGTATATAATTCAAGTGCTCCAAATGTATATAATTCAATAGTGTTCCAAATGTATATAATTCAATAGTGCTCCAAATGTATATAATTCAATAGTGCTCCAAATGTATATAATTCAATAGTGCTCCAAATGTATATAATTCAATAGTGCTCCAAATGTATTAATCAATAGTGTTCCAAATGTATATAATTCAATAGTGCTCCAAATGTATATAATTCAATAGTGCTCCAAATGTATATAATTCAATAGTGCTCCAAATGTATATAATTCAATAGTGTTCCAAATGTATATAATTCAATAGTGTTCCAAATGTATATAATTCATAGTGGCTCCAAATGTATATAATTCATAGTGCTCCAAATGTATATAATTCAATAGTGCTCAAATGTATATAATTCAATAGTGTTCCAAATGTAATAATTCAATAGTGCTCCAAATGTATATAATTCAATAGTGTTCCAAATGTATATAATTCAATAGTGTTCCAAATGTATATAATTCAATAGTGCTCCAAATGTATTAATTCAATAGTGTTTCCAAATGTATATAATTCAATAGTGTTCCAAATGTATATAATTCAATAGTGCTCCAAATGTATATAATTCAAGTGCTCCAAATGTATATAATTCAATAGTGTTCCAAATGTATATAATTCAATAGTGCTCCAAATGTATATAATTCAATAGTGTTCCAAATGTATATAATTCAATAGTGTTCCAAATGTATATAATTCAATAGTGCTCCAAATGTATATAATTCAAGTGCTCCAAATGTATATAATTCAATAGTGTTCCAAATGTATATAATTCAATAGTGCTCCAAATGTATATAATTCAATAGTGTTCCAAATGTATATAATTCAATAGTGCTCCAATGTAATAATTCAATAGTGTTCCAAATGTATATAATTCAATAGTGCTCCAAATGTATATAATTCAATAGTGCTCCAAATGTATATAATTCAAGTGCTCCAAATGTATATAATTCAATAGTGCTCCAAATGTATATAATTCAATAGTGCTCCAAATGTATATAATTCAATAGTGCTCCAAATGTATATAATTCAATAGTGCTCCAAATGTATATAATTCAATATGCTCCAAATGTTATAATTCAATAGTGCTCCAAATGTATATAATTCAATAGTGTTCCAAATGTATATAATTCAATAGTGCTCCAAATGTATATAATTCAAGTGCTCCAAATGTATATAATTCAATAGTGTTCCAAATGTATATAATTCAATAGTGCTCCAAATGTATATAATTCAATAGTGTTCCAAATGTATATAATTCAATAGTGTTCCAAATGTATATAATTCAATAGTGTTCCAAATGTATATAATTCAATAGTGCTCCAAATGTATATAATTCAAGTGCTCCAAATGTATATAATTCAATAGTGCTCCAAATGTATATAATTCAATAGTGCTCCAAATGTATATAATTCAATAGTGCTCCAAATGTATATAATTCAAGTGTTCCAAATGTATATAATTCAATAGTGCTCCAAATGTATATAATTCACTAGTGCTCCAAATGTATATAATTCACTAGTGTTCCAAATGTATATAATTCAATAGTGCTCCAAATGTATATAATTCAATAGTGCTCCAAATGTATATAATTCAATAGTGCTCCAAATGTATATAATTCAATAGTGCTCCAAATGTATATAATTCAATAGTGTTCCAAATGTATATAATTCAATAGTGTTCCAAATGTATATAATTCAATAGTGCACCAAATGTATATAATTCAATAGTGCACCAAATGTATATAATTCAATAGTGTTCCAAATGTATATAATTCAATAGTGCACCAAATGTATATAATTCCCCTGCACTGTGTAATAAAATAGTCCCTCCAATGCCAGCGCGTCATTGGCATATTCTTCTGGCTATCCTTAGACGATTATCTACTGACTAAGCCAACACCACACGGGTTGTGTACATGTAATCGAGTCTGGTATCAGAAAAGATGTTACCACTCTGATGATTATGACGCATTAGGCCAGTTTAAGGGGGGTGACCTGTTTTTTGTTATGTCTGTCCTTTTCTCTCTTTCTCTGGCTTGTATCCATTTGGCCCCATTCAGCCTACTGTTTTAAGACGTTTATCCCCATTCAGGTGTCAATTTTCTACTGGTGAGCGGTAGCGAGCCAGCATATTTTTTATTTTTGTTTGACAGCAGGCTAAATTTGTAAATTTTTCGATAGAAAAATGTCTCCGGCGAAGCCGGATTTCTTCATAATAATGCTGGCTCGCTATCGCTCGCCAGGAAGAAATCGACACCTAGATGGGGATAAACGTCTTAAAATAGTTGGCTGAATGGGGCCGAATGGATACAAGCCAGAGAAAGAGAGGAAAGGACAGAAATAACAAAAAGCAGGTCACCCCCCTTAACCTGGCTAGCATTCACCTACCTAAGGTTGAGTTCGCCACTCTTTTATTGGCGCCGAGGAGCGCACCGCTTTCGTGGGTCTGACGACAGGTTAGTCAGGTTGGATGGTTTCGCTGCAAACATATTTTGAATAGCCAGCCTCTAACGAGAGTAACATCCAAAGTAGAGTGTATACTGCGCTACCCATAAGAACTAGTCATAATTGGCTGTCTTTTCATTTTGTAGTGCAGTTGTCCAGAGACCCACGTGAGACCAAGGCCTATATAGATAAAGGACTCTACTATTTTTGTACGGGAAAGAATTGTAAATTGTCAATGTTTTGTTTACGACTGGCGGTTATTTATCTACCACACAATGTAAAAACAGTAACAATTAATGTTAGTGTAATATATACTGTATATTTATTTATGTATTTGTCCAAGAAATACTTTATACAAACTTAAAATCGAACAAAAATAAAATAAGCCGACAAACAGACGAAACACGACGACGATCACATAATCTTCACTAACTTCATTTGGCGGAGATAACGAAACAAAAATAAATATTGGACTGTTATCACCGCAGGACATCCATAACCTTGTATGGGTATCACAAGGCCAAGATAGTACAGGATATGGTTCGTCCTGCGTCATAAGGAGGTGGTGGTGCAATCACTTAACTTGCATAACCAACATTTCACTATTATCACGATTTTCTTATACATTACTTGCAAAATGTCAACCATTTTCAGTAACAGAATTGATAAGCATCAGGGGTGGAATATTCGTATTTGTTATTCGTATTCGAATGCATTCGAATATAGTAATTCAGGGTATTCGTATTCAAATTCTTACAAATAAAAGTAAAAGTAGTTGCATTCGTATTCGAATATTTGGACAAATTATTTGTATTCATAGAATCATCTGGTGAATACAGAGAGAGAGAGCGCTAGAGAGCTGTCATCATTGGTATCTCGTCAGTATGACACATTTGATACCTACCATATTCTAGTTACATTACTACACTACATAGGTTGATATAGCCTACCAGTATTGAATACCGGTAGTGTTTGTTATCAGTCAACAAATAGTAAACCAATGCATAGGCTACGATACCACACTTAGCTATAGTCAAAGTTATTTCATTTTACGAAAAGTATTCATGAATACTTTCATAAAGTATTTGCATTCGTATTCGACTAGACAATATTTCCTTGTATTCGTATTTACATTCGTATTCGTAGAAATCTAAATTATTCGTATTCGTATTTGAATACTGAACTCTAGTATTCACTCCATCCCTGATTAGCATATTATATATTTACTATTACTATTACTACTACTACTACTACTACTACTAGTAGTAGTAGTAGTAAATAAATAAATATTTATTTGTCTATTAATTAGACAATTGTCTCATTTATACCTCCCACAACCACGGAACTTGGGCTGAGATTGCCTACTCCGGAAGATTGTTAAATCTTCATTTTGACTGACGCCAATGGTTTTACGTTGGTAGTCAATAGGTACTCAATAAGTTACTTTATTTGGATTTAATTGGCCCTATAAATAAAGAAAGTAGAGATAAATGGAAACAAACAATATAAATACAAATAGTAATTGCGACTTTAATATAACTCGATAGACTTCAACAGAAACGTTAGCCAGACTTCTAAAGTCAAAATTTAATGAACGTCGGTAGCTTAGTTCTCACTAATTTAATTCCCTGAAAACTTTTATTAATCTGATTTAACAAATGCCAGGCAATATATACTGTATATCGCATTATGCTTCTCTCTCTCTCTCTCTCTCTCTCTCTCTCTCTCTCTCTCTCTCTCTCTCTCTCTCTCTCTCTCTCTCTCTCTCTCTCTCTCTCTCTCTCTCTCTCTCTCTCATTATAAATACAGGCCTAATTCAGTTCTTTCAAATAACTTGGTACAATAATTGTCCCTTCATCTTTTGAAATGTAATTAGAGGCCCTAATTAAAAGGTACAGTAATGAGCTATTATAACTGCTATAGTCTATTCGCTGTAAGTAGGCGAGAAATCATGAACTCTATCCTCTGTAACTCAAAAAGGGCTAGAGCAAATTGGCTGTAAATTACCATATATATTCCTTGACTGACTCTTCCCAAATGGTAGAAATATTATCTTACTTACTTTTGATACTTTTCTTGTGTTCGCCACTCTTCTAGCGGCACCGAGGAGCGCGACGCCCCTCGTTATGGGCTCGATTACTCCAGTCGTGTTTTTAATTACAGCGGTTAGAGGTGATGATTTCTCGCCTACTTACAGGGAATAGACTATAGTAACACACCGTACACCCATTTGAAACTGTGAACCTTTAAGGGCAGATCTCCACTTGAGGGATATTTTTCTTGACCCCTTTCTCCCTCATGTTTAGCCCCATTGCTTTTGATATTATAAAACGTTTGCCCCATTAGTTTAGCGATTTTAAGAACTTTCACCCCATATTAAGACCTTTCGTGCAATTCAGGTGTCGATTTTTTCCTGGCGAGCGATAGCGAGCCTGTAATTTAAGAGGAACCGGCTTTCAGCCGGGACATTTTTCTACCGAAAAACGTACAAATTTATCTTGAAAGGGGGTCTAGGGGGTGTAATTTTAAGATTGATGGAATTCTAGGGAACGAACTAAAAACCTCCCCTTAAAGCCAAGTTCTGAATTATCTGGGATATAATAAAGTATTGTATTGTCTCGTTTGGGTCCGATACAGACTCCAAGGGATGCATAGCTATTATGGCTCACGATGTACTGGGCACGTCGTAAACAAGTTCATTGGCTCGCTCGATATGGTGGCCGATGTTGTCATGGCAACGGAGTTCAAGTTTGTAAACAAAACCACGTGGCTTCTTAACCCGTACAGTACCAGTGACGTCCTTTTCATTATACTCTGGCAACTGTTAGACGATTTTATTCAGCTTAGGAAGCACGTCTACCAATTAAAATTATACAGACTATCTCAACGTATCCTTAAGCTTTATAAAAACGTCTAAATATAGATAGATTATATAGACATCACCAGTACAGAAAGGGTTAACCCTTTCAATCAGATGACGGCGAAAGTGGTTTAATTATAGCTAGCTACAGGCGATTATATTCAACTTTGGAAGGACCTGTTTTAGTTAGAGGAATATAATAATGTTAGCGTCTTTAAGGGGAGGTATTCAGTTTGTTTCCTAGACCTCCATCAAGCTTAAAATTACATCCCCTTGAGTCCCTTTCAAGATAAATGTGTACATTTTTCGGTAGAAAAATGTCCCGCCGGTTCCTCTTAAATTACAGGCTCGCTATCGCTCGCCAGGATAAAATCGACACCTGAATGGCACGAAAGGTCTTAATATGGGGTGAAAGTTCTTAAAATCGCTAAACTAATGGGGCAAACGTTTTATATTATCAAAAGCAATGGGGCTAAACATGAGGGAGAAAGGGGTCAAGAAAACAATCCCTCAAGTGGAGATCTCCCCTTAACCCTTTCTTTGTTAATGGTTCTTATGTGAAGTACAAATGACTGCCTGAAACATGTTTTTGTTCGTGAATTATTGATTATAAAATACTTAATTGCAGTGTTTCTTAATAATGGGTTACCGGGTATACGTACAGTTACCGACATAATTTCCAAAACAATGGATTGAATAATACCAACCAACAACCGTGTCATCACTATTAACAAAGCCACACAAGTTCTACCAACACAAACAAAGCCAAACACGATCCACCAGCGTAAGTAGAGCCACGTATGATCAACCACCAACATAAACAAAGCCAAACACGATCCACCAGCGTAAGTAGAGCCACATATGATCAACCAACACATAAACAAAGCCAAACACGATCAACCAACACATAAACAAAGCCAAACACGATCCACCAGCGTAAGTAGAGCCACATATGATCCACCAACACATAAACAAAGCCAAACACGATACGAGCCACCAACACATAAACAAAGACAAACACATAAACCAAGCCACACACAAAGCCAAACACGATCCACCAGCGTAAGTAGAGCCACATATGATCCACCAACACATAAACAAAGCCAAACACGATCCACCAGCGTAAGTAGAGCCACATATGATCCACCAACACATAAACAAAGCCAAACACGATCCACCAACGTAAGCAGAGCCACATATGATCCACCAACACATAAACAAAGCCAAACACGATCCACCAGCGTAAGTAGAGCCACGTATGATCAACCAACACATAAACAAAGACAAACACGATCCACCAACGTAAGCAGAGCCACGTATGATCCACCAACATAAACAAAGCCAAACATGATCCACCAGCGTAAGTAGAGCCACATATGATCCACCAACACATAAACAAAGCCAAACACGATCCACCAGCGTAAGTAGAGCCACGTATGATCAACCAACACATAAACAAAGCCAAACATGATCCACCAACGTAAGTAGAGCCACATATGATCCACCAACATAAACAAAGCCAAACATGATCCACCAACGTAAGTAGAGCCACGTATGATCAACCAACACATAAACAAAGCCACACGTGTAAATATCAACATAAAAAAAATATATATATAATCCAGCAACATACACAAAGCCACTCGCCCTCCACCAACATAACATAAAGCCACACTTGCTCCACCAACATAAACAAAACCACACGTAATCCACCAACAGAAACAATGCCTCACATGATCTACCAATATGAACGTAGTATAGTAAGCTCCACCAACATGATAAAAAGCCAAACACACACCATCAACATAAACAAAGCCACATGTACTCTACCAACAATATTAAAGCCACAGATGTCTCACCAAAATAGGCTAAACAACGAGTTATATATACTCTACAACATAAACAAAAGCCAAACGTGCACCACCAACATAAAGAAAGCCACAAGTTCCTCATAAACATAAACAAAGCCATAAATGCTGCGCCAACATAAAGAGAGGCACTACCATCACAGCAATAACAAAGAGAAGCAGGAGCCGCGACTAACATAAAAGAAACTTACTTACCAAGCAACACAGGTTCTCCCACATAAATATAGCCAATCGTGCTGCACCAATATAAACAAAACCAACAAGTGCTACACCAACATAAACAAAGCCACACATGCTCTACCAAAATAAACAAAGCCACAAATGTTCCACCAACATAAACAAAGCCACAAATGTTCCACCAACATAAACAAAGCCACAAATGCTCTACCATAATAAACAAAGCCACAAATGTTCCACCAACATAAACAAAGCCACACATGCTCTACCAAAATAAACAAAGCCACAAATGCTCCACCAACATAAACAAAGCCACACATGCTCCACCATAATAAACAAAGCCACACATGCTCTACCATAATAAACAAAGCCACACATGCTCTACCATAATAAACAAAGCCACACATGCTCTACCATAATAAACAAAGCCACACATGCTCTACCAAAATAAACAAAGCCACAAATGCTCCACCAACATAAACAAAGCCACACATGCTCTACCAAAATAAACAAAGCCACACATGCTCTACCATAATAAACAAAGCCACACATGCTCTACCATAATAAACAAAGCCACACATGTTCTACCATAATAAACAAAGCCACACATGCTCCACCATAATAAACAAAGCCACACATGCTCTACCATAATAAACAAAGCCACACATGTTCTACCAAAATAAACAAAGCCACAAATGCTCCACCAACATAAACAAAGCCACACATGCTCCACCATAATAAACAAAGCCACACATGCTCTACCATAATAAACAAAGCCACTCATGCTCTACCATAATAAACAAAGCCACACATGCTCTACCATAATAAACAAATCCACACATGTTCTACCATAATAAACAAAGCCACACATGCTCTACCATAATAAACAAATCCACACATGCTCTACCATAATAAACAAAGCCACACATGCTCTACCATAATAAACAAAGCCACACATGCTCTACCATAATATATAAAGTCACACATTTTCCACCAATATAAACAAAGCCACACGTGCTACACCAACATAAACAAAGCCACACGTGCTCTAACATAATAAACAAAGTTACAAATGTTCCACTAACATAAACAAAGCCACACGTGCTGCACCAGTATATACAAAACCACACATCCTCCACCAACATAATGAAGTCACACACGCCCCATCACATTAAACAAAACCACACGTACTCCACCCTCAACATAAACAAAAGCCACACGAGCTTCACCAATATAAGCAAAACACCGCAAGCACCATAACAACACTAACAAGGAGAGGTATAGCACGCCAACATAAACAATGTCACACATGCTGCATCAACATAATTATAGTCACACTTGCTGCACTACAGCAACAATAACAAGGGGAGCTACAGGGCATCGCCAACATAAAAGTGCTTCACAAACAAACATAAACAAAGCCGCATGTGCTCCGCCATCATAAACAAAGCCGCACGTGCTCCACCATCATAAACAAAGCCACACGTGCTCCGCCATCATAAATAAAGCCACACGTGCTGCACCAACATAAAGAAAGGCACCAACACCACCATAACATCAATAACAAGAGAGGTAGGGGGCACCACCTGGCCACAAGAGGATAATAATAGAGTGGGCCACCAGGCATCCATCACGACACTACTGTAACCAACCCACCTCCTCTCTCTCACTTCCCCTCACCTCCTACCCTCTGCCTCGCTCCCTACCCTCTGCCTCACTCCCTTCCCTCCAACCCTCTGCCTCACTCCCTTATTACCAAAAAGATATAGACAAGCTAGAACGAGTTCAACGTAGAGTTACCAAAATGATACCTAGCCTAAAGAACAAACCATACGAGGAGCGTCTTAGATAATTAACTCTATTTCCTTTAACCCAGCGCAGATTAAGAGGCGATTTAATTCAAGTGTTCAAAATCATCAAAGGCATCGACAACTTGAACTGTAGTAAGTACTTCACTATCGACCAATCTAATTACACGCGGGGAAACGGTTGCAAAATTATCGGCAAATCTTTTAACTCGCACGAATCTAAGAATTTCTTCTTCAATCGAGTTGTCAACTTGTGGAATGGGCTTCCCCGAGACGTTATAGACTGCAGCACCGTTGGTTCATTTAGACGTCGCCTAGACAAATATCTTGCATCAAACCCGCGACTGACTGCGTTTGTAAATGAATAACTTTATTTTATCCCCCCGCCCCCCTCAGTTACTAACCCATCTGTCCCCTACTAACTTCGTAATCCTGCCACGGACATTAGTTCCAGGGAAGTAGTTCCCTTTCCAATGTTCCCTTACCCATTCTAAACCACTGTTTGGACAATTGACCCTCGGTGTTTTGGAGGACAAGCAGCCTAGAAGAGTCACCAGACCTGTTGTTGCTTGATTTCCTTTGTACTCCTTTGTACTCCCCTCTCCATCACGCCATTACTGTAACCAACCCACCTCCTCTCACTTTCCCCCTCATCTCCTACCCTCCGCCTCACTCCCTTCCCTCCCCTCTCCATCACGACACTACTGTAACCAGCTCACTTCACTTCCCCTCCTCATTCAACCCTCACCCCGTTCCCCTTCCATATCCCTAATTCCCAAATATCTTGACTCCCAATTCAATCTCCCTCACCCCCCCCCCCCCCTCCCTCACTCCCCTCCTCCCTTTCTCTTCGTCAAACTCAACTTTCCCCTAATGTCTCGCTCCTCTTTACCGATCTCTCACTTCTACGTTCCATATTCACTTTTCTCTAACTCACCGTTGTTATGTGTACCTATTCCCCTTCTCCTTTCCCAATTAACCCCTTCCATAATTCCCCTCCCCTTCATGTACATACAATCTTTGTTTTTTTCCTCCCTACACTGGGTGACCTGGATGTGTGAGAGTTTGTGTTTTTTATCTGTGTTTATTTTTTGTTTTATGTTGTTTTTGTGTTTTCCCTGTTCTTGCTCTGTCTTGAGTCGGCTACCCCCAAAATGGGGATTGGGCCTGAGCATATAGATAGATAGATAGATAGACACTTTCTCTATGTACACACTCATGTACACCCACGTAGCGTACACCAATATTTTATAATATTAGATAGGCATACATAACTCTTAATAATATATTAAGACAAATAGTGTCTTATCATATTAAGGGGAGATATCCACTTGAGGGATTTATTTCTTGACTCCTTTCTCCCTCATGTTTAGCCCCATTGCTTTTCTAATTTTAAGACGTTCGCCCCATTATTTTGACGATTTTAAGAACCTTCGACCCATTTCTGTCAATTTTAAGACCTTTCGTGCCATTTAGGTGTCGATTTTATCCTGGCGAGCGACAGCGAGCCTGTAATATAAGAGGAACCGGCTTTCAGCCGGGAAATTTTTCTACCGAAAAATGTAAAAATTTATCTTGAAAGGGGCTCAAGGGGGTGTAATCTTAAGCTTGATGGATATCCAGAGACCAAACTAAAAACCTCCCCTTAACTACATTTTCAACATGTGCATTTCAGGTAGGCTTTACATTTTCCTATACCATCACCCCCACCACACACTCTCATTTTAAAGTGTGTGCGTGTGTGTGTAATAATAATAATAATAATAATAATAAACGGTTTATTAAAGAATGGCAGCCTCATGAGCTGAAAATACACATTTTACAATTTAGTGGATGAACATGAGATGTACAGATATGAGGATGGTAAGCTTAGTTTACAAACAAAATAAATAAATACAATAATGATGCATGTGCAGAATACAAATTATCATAAAATAACTATGAGAGTAAGTGATATACAGTACATTTACACATTTATTAACTTACTCATATACAGAACATACGTATATACACGTACGTGCGCACATACATATACATACATATATAGGAACATAAGAACATGCAGTAAGTGTGCACATGTCCGTATACACAAACGCTCACGTATGCACACAGACATACAGTACATACATACAGAAACTGTTTTGGTAAGTGAGGTAAAGAGGGTGCGGGTACAGTACTACAATGGGAGGTTAATCCTCGGTAGTGCAGGTGTGTGTGTGTGTGTGTGTGTGTGTGTGTGTGTGTGTGTGTGTGTGTGTGTGTGTGTGTGTGTGTGTGTGTGTGTGTGTGTGTGTGTGTGTGTGTGTGTGTGTGTGTGGTGTGTGTGTGTGTGTGTGTGTGTGTGTGTGTGTGTGTGTGTGTGTGTGTGTGTGTGTGTGTGTGTGTGTGTGTGTGAGACAGAAGGCGAAATATGGAAGAGCTGGGCGTTCTATTGTTAAGGGTGGAAATACATGGATGAAGATACGCGAACACTTAATAATAGATAATGCTTATGCATAGATTTATAATCAGAAGTTGCGCTAGTGAGCAATATGTTCTCGCTCATATGTACGTATATTTACATACATATGTGCATATGACCATATAAATATAAATACACGTACAGTACATATATATATTATAACCTTATATTCTCAACCGGGCTCGAACCATTGACAGCACGTACACACAGACATACATATACATAAATATATGCACATTACATGCATATATGCTCTTCTCTTATCCTACCTGATACTCTCAGCCGGGCTCGAACCACAAACAGTATACACTATACACATATATATACATAAATAACGCATACATACATACACATATACGCACACATACATACACATATACTGCACATACATAGATACATATATACACACATACATAAACAAACTCAAGCAAATACATACATAATTATATTCTAATACACACACGCACACACACTTATGCATATATTATTAAAGGTGGGCGCGTATATATGGTGTGACAGACCGTTATTACACATTATTAATAATATTAACAATGGTTGGGATAGGACTATTTTTATATCTGTGTGTGTGTGTGTGTGTGTGTGTGTGTGTGTGTGTGTGTGTGTGTGTGTGTGTGTGTGTGTGTGTGTGTGTGTGTGTGTGTGTGTGTGTGTGTGTGTGTGTGTGTGTGTACGCGATATGGGTGTGTGTGTGTACGCGTTTGTGTGTGTGCGTGTTTCTATGTACTTCGCCAATGCTCCCCCTCCTCTTCCCCTCACTCTCGCCCCGTATGTTTTTCTTTAAACTTAACCCAAAACGTTTTCAAAGCGCTTACCGGGCAACCTCTCCCCCCCCCCCCCCCCCCCTCCCCCTCCTTCCTCTCCTGTAAACTTTCCCAAGGGGTTCGGTCCAACTCTCTTGTTGCTCCATACAACTTCTGTTCTCGACATTTCTTCTCCTCCTACTCACACACTTACTCACTCTCCCTCTCTCTCTATCTCTTGGAATTCTATCACAACAAACTTACTCACTCTCTCTTCCTCTTTTTCTCTTGTAATTCTATCAACTCACACTTACTCAGTCTCTCTCTCTCTCTCTCTGTATCTCTTGGAATTCTATCACAAGATCCTGTACTGTCTGTATTGACCTTATGATAAGTAAAGTAGGCCCATGTTGCACATGACCAAGACATTGATATATTGTGACCAACTGTAATTGAATATTTGTTTTCACAATTATTGTATCAAAATGCATTATTATCTGACCGTATCCACTCACTCTCTCTCTTCCCCCTTTAAACTTTCCCCAGGGGTTCACTCCAACTCTCGTGCTGCTCCCTACAACTTCCTTTCTCGACCCTTTAGTCTTCTTTAACATTACATACGGTGCCATACAACTTTGTAGTCCTTCCTGTATAATATGTCACCGGCTATTTTACACATGCTCTCTCTCTCTCTCTCTCTCTCTCTCTCTCTCTCTCTCTCTCTCTCTCTCTCTCTCTCTCTCTCTCTCTCTCTCTCTCTCTGCCCCTTACAATTTCCTTTCTCATCTTTTCACCACCCTCACCCCTCTTATATATATATATATATATATATTCTCTCTCCAGTGTTTCTCTTTCTGTACTGTTTCCATTGTGCCTTTCCTGTGTTATACCTTTGTTTACTTTGTTGTTCTTGTTTGTGTGAACCTTCCTACATCTTTCAATTATTATCCTACAATACACAGATAAAACACACACACACACACACACACACACATTTCTGAGATCGAAATATCTGGCCCAAAAAACAAGATACAAATACACAAACCACTATATATATCGGTATTACACAGGATACATTTGTGTGATTAAATACCCTTTCTATATATAGGCCGGATGTGTGCTTTTATCTCACCCAGTATCATTATTAATCTATTTATACCCAGCTTATCTAGTTAGTTCTCTGTACGCTCTAGTTACACAATACAATATTATCGCATCATCATTATTTATCTCGTCTTGCTAATAAACTGTCTTCGTGGTGCAATGCATAAGTGTGTTGATTTTCAGTGTGAGCGTCCTGGGTTCGAATCCCCGGACTGCCACATGTGTTTGCTAATTTCATTAATCGAGTTTAGGAGTAGAGTTGGTTATACCTTTTCATACCTTTTGATGTGTTCGCCACTCTTCTAGCGGCACCAAGGAGCGCGACGCCCCTCGGTATGGGTGGTGATTTGGTGCAGTAGACTGTTTGAAGCGACAGCTCGCTCCCTTGCAAGGATGGGCTCGTCTGGCACTTTTTGCAGTTCGACATCTAGGGCTCTCTTGAAGTTGTCTAACGAGATGTCCCTCATGTCTCTTACTCGCCGTTAGTGAAGAGAACATAATAATGTATCTATCTTTGTTATATTTCTCGTACTCCTCTTCCTCCTCCAACCCTCCTTCGTTTTGTCTTCTTCTTCTCTCACTTCTCCTTCCTTCCTCCTCTTTCTTCTCATTCTCTGCTCCTCCTCCTCCTCCTCCTCCTCCTTTTACACACATCTCCCATCCTCTCTACTTGGAGTATTTCTATTCCCGGTGTAACTCGGCTCCAGTCCTCCTAAATCCGGATTCCATATTTGATTCCCGATTCGATATACGATTTCCGAATGCGGCCACTCACTACCCCCAACTACATAAGAAAACCCGGCTTGATTCCCAATGCATATTATTCCATATTTTTTTCTTCCCGAACTGCAAAAACTGGATCCAATATGCAATATATTTTCTTCGAGGATAGTTTACAATCGTTCACTCTCTCACTTTATTTTGTTCGAGAATATATCTAAATACGATCTTGTAAATGCATTTATATTTTGATTATACACATGTTTTGTGTTCCTCTAAGTAAGATGGCAATTAATGAAAAGGGGAAAACTATATAAATCACAGGAGGAAACACAGCATTAAACCGAGTTGTAATAAACTACTAATTTATAACACAATATATATATGTATATACAGTATATATATATATAATATACCGTATATATATATATATATAGATAGGCTATATATATATATATATATATATATATATATACATATATTATATATATATATCTATATATATATATATATATATATATATATAGAAAGATATATATATATATAGAGAGAGAGAGAGAGAGAGAGAGAGAGAGAGAGAGAGAGAGAGAGAGAGAGAGAAAGGGAGGGGGTAGGTACAAGAAATACACAGTATTTGGACAATCTTACGGTTCATTCCAGGGAGAAACTGTAGTCGCAAATATAGTGGTTGTGTAGCACAGTATTAATTAAAAATAGGCATAAACAACGATATGTATTCTCATCAGTAACTGCTATACAAAGAGCAAGTAGAACAGAATCTAAAGCTGATCTAATGTGTCAAAAACCTATAAATCAAGCAATGAGGAAATATGTAAAAGTGTTCCATTTATTGTACTTACTAGCAGCACAGCAAACACACATACCTGAAACAAAGATAACATGATTAGTATCGTATAATATAGCATTACCGGTACTATACAAACCCTGTATAATATAGCATTACCGGTACTATACAAACCCTGTATAATATAGCATTACTGGTACTATACAAATCCTGTATAATATAGCATTACCGGTACTATACAAACCCTGTATAATATAGCATTACCGGTACTATACAAACCCTGTATAATATAGCATTACCGGTACTATACAAACCCTGTATAATATAGCATTACCGGTACTATACAAACCCTGTATAATATAGCATTACCGGTACTATACAAACCCTGTATAATATAGCATTACCGGTACTATACAAACCCTGTATAATATAGCATTACCGGTACTATACAAACCCTGTATAATATAGCATTACCGGTACTATACAAACCCTGTATAATATAGCATTACCGGAACTACTATACAAACCCTGTATAATATAGCATTACCGGTACTATACAAACCCTGTATAATATAGCATTACCGGTACTATACAAACCCTGTATAATATAGCATTACCGGTACTATACAAACCCTGTATAATATAGCATTACCGGTACTATACAAACCCTGTATAATATAGCATTACCGGTACTATACAAACCCTGTATAATATAGCATTACCGGTACTATACCAAACCCTGTATAATATAGCATTACCGGTACTATACAAACCCTGTATAATATAGCATTACCGGTACTATACAAACCCTGTATAATATAGCATTACCGGTACTATACAAACCCTGTATAATATAGCATTACCGGTACTATACAAACCCTGTATAATATAGCATTACCGGTACTATACAAACCCTGTATAATATAGCATTACCGGTACTATACAAACCCTGTATAATATAGCATTACCGGTACTATACAAACCCTGTATAATATAGCATTACCGGTACTATACAAACCCTGTATAATACTAGGAAGTGGCAGCTCGTAGGCACATAATTATAGGCTCGTATTCTTAAGGGAGCCCACCTCGCTTTATTTCTCCTTCTCTCTCTCTCTCTCTTTGGCTTTTATCCATTCGGTCCAATTCAGTCTACTGTTTTAAGACTTTTATCCCTATCCAGGTGTCAATATTTTCCTGGCGAGCAGTAGCGAGCCAGCATATATATATTTTTGTTTTCACAGCAAGCTAATATTGTACATTTTTCGATAGAAAAATTTCTCCGGCGAAGCCGGATTTCTCCATACAATGCTGGCTCGCTATCGCTCGCTAGGAAGAAATCCACACCTGGATGGGGATAAACGTCTTAAAACAGTTGGCTGAATGGGGCCGAATGGATACAAGCCACCCTTTAAAAAAAAAAAAATCCTTCGCAGCGCCTGATACCGAACGAATATTGTGGGAATGAGTGTTGTTTATAGAAATTAGACGGATTAGCACTCCGATTTATGAAGCTAGCGTTATTTTCCAGATATTTCGTCCATTAAAGGCGCTGCGAAGGGAAAGAAATGTTTAAGAATACGAGTCATAGAATGCTAAATCTGCTTTCTGACGAATCTTCCCTCCCAAACACTCCCAAAATAGTCCAAGTAGCTCCCAGGTGACAACAGCCATACTGGGATCTCCACCCCTACACCTCACGAGCTACTTAACCCATGCAGTACCAGGTACGGTCGTGCTAATAAGTCATGTCCCAGCTGTCATTATGTGTGGCTTGCTCTGCGCTGTATTAATGTCTGTCAGATGTTGAATAGGGTGGGTAAGTGTAGGAACATGTTTGTATATTTCACTCGATATGAAGAAGTGAAGCTTAGATATTGCTGATACCAATTATTGATCAACATATACTTGGTGCCGAGACATCACTTATTAGCGCGATTGTACGTCCTTTTTATCATATTCTGGAAACTATTCGACGATTTTATTTAGCTTAGGAAGGACTTCTAGCAATAATTAGGAGTCAACCTATCTCAACCTACCCTTTTAACTACCGGTACCATAGATCCTTCCTAAGCTGCATAATATCGTCCAAATATAGCTAGAATAAAATATAACACACGTCGCTGGTACACAAGAGGGTTAAGTGTGGTGTAATGTATTGCCATCAATTAGAAAACGTTATCGTATATACACATTTTGTCAAATTTAGAGTAAAATTATAACTAGGGTATACCTTACCTTTTGATACCTTTTGATGTGTTTGCCACTCTTCTAGCGGCACCAAGGAGCGCGACGCCCCTCGTTATGGGTGGTGATTTGGTGCAGTAGACTGTTTGAAGCAACAGCTCGCTCCCTTGCGAGGATGGGCTCGTCTGGCACTTTTTGCAGTTCGACATCTAGGGCTCTCTTGAAGTTGTCTAACGAGATGTCCCTCATGTCTCTTACTCGCCGTGGGAGTTTGTTGAAGAGACGTGGGCCTCTGTGTGATAACCAGCCCTCTCGCAGAGAGCCCATAGCACCCCTGTTATTCATCCGGGGGATTTCGCATTCCCAGCCTCTCCTATCACTGAATTTCATGACTATCGGAGTATGTAGGTTTGGTACTAAACCCTCTGCGATTTTCCACGTGTATATTATTAGGTAACGTTCTCTTCTACGTTCCAGTGAGTACAGATTCAGTGCTCTTAAACGCTCCCAATAGTGTAGATGTTTTATCGAACTTATATGCGAAGTGAAATTTCTTTGTACACTCTCTACGTCATTTATTTCACCTGCTTTGTATGGGAATCATCATGGGGATCATCATTCACCACCTTCCCCCACGTCCCCTGCCACTATTCTACTCCACCAACACTATTTCTCACATCATTATTAATTTCATCATAAATTTCATGTGGGGGGGTCATTGGTGTTAAGATCGATGTTAATACTATCCCACTTACCCCTTTTTTACCATCCCTACCACTTCTTACAGCCTGTTTCTCACCTCTTACACCTAATTTCTCCCCTCTTACACCCTGCCTCCCTTCTTGCATCCTCTCTCTCACCATCTTGCACCCTATTTATCCACTCTTACATCCCCTCTCTGCCCTCTTAAACCCTCTCTCAGCCACTGTTACATCCTACATACCCTCTTACACCCTGCCTCCCTTCTTACACCCCCTCTCTCACCTTCTTACACCCCCTCCCTCCCACACTGTCACATCCTACATACCCTCTTACACCCTCCCCTCTCCCTTTACACCTCTTACACTCTCCCTTTCCCCCTCTTACCTTCCTTCCCCTCTGATATACTAGACCCCAAAGCCGTCCAATCATGAGCTGTTAGCGACCTGCCCCCCCATTGATCTCCCCCCCTCTCCTCCACCGTTTACCCTCGTCTGGTCACGCTTCGCCCTCCGCCTCTCGCTTCCTCTTCCCTTTTCCTCCTCCCCTTGCCATCATCGTCATAACCATCACTACAACATACATTATACAAGGTTATGTATGCCGATAGATTTAGGGCTGGCTAAAAGATCGAATTCTACTATACTCTGCTTCTTTGCAACTGACGGTAAATTGCAAAGTTCCCATCAAGACTTATCAGTTACTTTGAAGATTTTGTAGTGAAATATCGTGCTAACTATATAAACTTGGCCTCAATATGATGGAGCGACAGAGCAGTTTCATATCTGTTCATTAAGTATCAAGAAATTGGCTGCTAAAGGATTCAATTTATCGTCAGATGAAAAGAAACAGGGTATAGTTCTGTTCCTGATATATATTAACGATATCGATGATGAACTCTAATGCAGAATCTCAAATTGTCCTCATGATAAAAAATATTGGAAAGAAAATACATTCTTCGTCGGAGATACAACAAATTCATAATGATCATACTACGCTCAGACTTGGAAATACATTTTAATCAATAAATGGTAAGTGCATATAGAGGAAGTAAAATGGAACAGGATAACTATTAAATGAATACCCTTCAACTCAAGTCCGTCAACAAAGAAGCTAATGTAGGAGTATTTGTTAAAACTTTGTAATTCATTTGAAAGTGAAAACAATACTAAACAATAACAAAGATATATTTTACATGTGACTACCGGTACACCAGCTGTCTACTGTATATCTATCCTTGACTGTATTTGAATCGTTCCTTATAATTTCCTGAAGGCATAGGCAAATCACAAGAGTATATATTACGTACATTTTTAAGTCAGTACCGGTACTGGGTACTAATTTCTCTCGCACTGTACGTGGTTGAATCCTTACAGAAGTTTAATTGTGAACCAAACTAAAATATGACCTCAAAAAGTGATCGTACGACTTTTCATCTCTCTCTCTCTCTCTCTCTCTCTCTCTCTCTCTCTCTCTCTCTCTCTCTCTCTCTCTCTCTCTCTCTCTCTCTCTCTCTCTCTCTCTCTCTCTCTCTCTCTCTCTCGCTCCATCTCTCCCCTCTCTCTTTCTCTCTCTCTCTCTCTCTCTCTCTCTCTCTCTCTCTCTCTCTCTCTCACTCACACACACAACTGCCACCCAAATTCCGCAATGTTAATACTAGTAAACATCAGAGCGTCACCCATGTTCCCATTAGGCCTCTCTCAGCATGTGTACACGCTACCTATCACGCTCACCCAGGGATCAAGCTCAATATATCCACCTATAACCTTATATTATCACGTCCACCTCTTATAGAACTAATTCATGCTCACTCACTCTCCCTACACATATATTAGTACGTTCAACTTTTATAGAACTAGGCCTAACTCATTCTCACTCTCACTCTCCCTACACTTATATTATCACGTTCACGTTTTATAGAACTAACTCATTCACTCTAACTCTCTCTAACTCATTCTCACTCACTCTCACTCTCCCTACACTTCTACTAAATCTTTTAACTCACACGAATCTAAGAATTTCTTCTTCAATCGAGTTGTCAACTTGTGGAATGGGCTTCCCCGAAACGTTATATACTGCATCACCGTTGATTCATTTAAACTCCGCCTAGACAAATATCTCTCATCAAACCCGCGACTGACTGCGTTTGTAAATGAATAACTTTATTTTATCCCCCCCTCAGTTACTAACCCATCTGTCCTCTACTAACTTCCTAATCCTGCCACGGACATTAGTTCCAGGGCAGTAATTCCCTTTCCAATGTTCCCTTACCCACTCTAAACCACTGTTTGGACACTTGATCCTGTGTTTTGGAGGACAAGCAACCTAGAAGGGTCACTAGATCTGTTGTTGCTTGATTTCCTTTGTACTTCTTTGTACTCCTTTGTACACTCTCTCTCTCTCTCTTGCGCGCGCGCTTGAATTCAATTATTTTAATAATTGTTATCATTAAGCTATGTATTTCCCGTTGAAATTTTCAATATATGGCTGAAGGTTTATATGTACCGTACCTTTTATTTAGTATTTATATTATTTTTATATTATTATTTTCATTATTATTATTACTATTATTCAAAGCACAGGACTACTAAGACACCCAAGAAGACACAAGGAAGGAAAGACGGGACTACAAGAAACCCCAGAAGGCGCAGAGGTTGAGATCGACGACTCAAAATCATCCACATTCGACATCCACACTATCTAGGCTACTGCAAGAAGAAAAGTGTACTGTATATTCCTATCAATATAGGCTAAATGTATATCGGTATTAATAAACCTATCTAATGCAAGAAGCAAAATGTAAATCCCTATCAATATACCCTATGATTTTATATACATTTATATAGCCTTGATTGTTGCCAGTGTATACGCCTACCACGTGTTCCTCCATACCCTAGAGTAAACAACTATACATACACACTAATATACCTCTTCCTTATACACTTAGTAGGCTTCACTGGGTCCCTTCCCTTCACTGCCTTGTCATATAGTCATCACAACCTAGTCACTCCACAAACTTCAATACGATCACGGAATTATTTTAATTTGATTGAGCGTACGGTACACCCAAGGGTAGACCTTGGGGATAACTACCGGTACCATTATTATTGTCTACCCTCCGACTACTTCCCTACACTTACCATTTTAGGTTTTATAATCATAACATTGGTACCGTACCCTACTATAGACCCTTCCTACCACACTGCCGTACCCCTATCCTCCCCTGTACCATCCTGCACCTTACCCCTAATACCACCACTGCACATTGCCCCCCCCCCCCCCTCCCCCTCCTTCTCCTCTCCCTCTAATCATCCTACACCCAACCTACCACCCTTGTAGCTACCTATATCTCTCAAGTGACTGGAGTTCTCGAAAAGGGGCTCCAATCCTGGCAATTGTCCTGACTTGCAGTGTGCTGGCTTAATAATCCAATAGGGTTGATAGCCTCTGAAGTCCTATTTAAACTAACAAACTATAGTCTGTTCATTCTAGGTTGGGCAGAAATCGTAACCTCTAACCTCTGTAACTCAAAAAGGGCTAGAGCAAATGAGCTGTCAATTTCCACACCTATTCCCTAGCCAAGTCTTCATATTTGATAGCATTATTAGCTCGATTACTCTAGTCCTGTTTGAGTTATGAGAGGTTAGGGGTTACGATTTCTGCCCAACCTAGAATGAACAGACTATATCTAACTATCCCTTCCCCCGTGCCACCCTGCCCACCCCTTTACCTTCTAGCCTACCACCCTTCTCTTGCTACCCTCCCTATAACCTAGACGTACTCGGCTTCCTTCTTTACTCCGGCTATACTAATCTGAGGTATGTCGGGATTAGCCTACCCTGGCCTCATTACTGCCTCACCCACAACACTTCTATATCAACCCTTTCTGTACTCACCATCTACATTCTACAATAATTAGTACAGTCATGATCAACAGTTGTGTCTTAACTCCTTGATCTAGCTCCACTGACCACATCAGTTAGGGAAAGGTTCTAGATAATGTCCGTTGTATAGAAAGGATATAGGGTGAGGTAGTGAGTACAGAATAGGTTATTAGGTTAAGGGGAGGTTTTTAGTTGATTCCCTAGACTTCCATCAAGCTTAAAATTACTCCCCCTTGACCCCCTTTCAAGATAAATTTGTACATTTTTCTGTAGAAAAATTTCCCGGCCGAAGGCCGGTTCCCCTTAAATTACAGGCTCGCTATCGCTCGCCAGGAAAAAATCAACACCTAAATGGCACAATGGTCTTAAAATTGACAGAAATGGGGCGAGAGTTCTTAAAATCGCCAAACTAATGGGGCAAGCGTCTTTAAATCTCACAAGCAATGGGGCTAAACATGAAGGAGAAAGGGGTCAAGAACAAAATCCCTCAAGTGGAAATCTCCCCTTAAACAATGCTTTGAATACCGAAACCCGTACCCGCTATAAAAAAATACCGGTTTGACGATGAAGCCTTAATAGACATTGAATCAATGCACACACACACCTCTCTCTCTCAGCCGAGATATTAAGCGTGCCACTCCCTATTATGTGTATATATATATTCAATAGGTAAAGGCATGCGAATTTCAACAGACAAATCACGAGACCTCATTATAATACTTAAGACCGTTTGTTTGGTCTATTAATTCATGTATTCATATATTTGTTTAGTTTCCTCCCTAGACCTCCATCAAGCTTAGAAAAACACCCCCTAGACCCCCCTTCAAGATAAATTTGTACATTTTTCGGTAGAAAAATTTCCCGGCCAAAGGCCGCTTCCTCTTAAAATTGCAGGCTCGCTACCGCTCGCCAGGAAAAAATCGACATCTAAATGGCACGAAAGGTCTTAAAATAAACAACGAAATGGGGCGAAAGGTGTTAACATCGCCAAACTAATGGGCCGAACGTCTTATAATCTCAAAACTAGTAGGGGCTAAACAATAGGGAGAAGGGGGTCCAGAAAAACTGTCTTCCTCCCCTTAAGTTTAATAATTGACTTTGATATGCTATAATAGAATTTAATTTGCTTGCGGGCAGTGTTGTTATTGTGTGTATGTTTAATTGTATCATTGTAAGTGTATTTATTT
>CM064492.1:79808176-79848176 GCA_032716605.1 Paralithodes platypus | reverse complement strand
GATAAACGTCTTAAAATAGTTGGCTGAATGGGGCCGAATGGATACAAGCCAGAGAAAGAGAGAAAAGGAGAGAAATAACAAAAAGCAGGTCACCCCCTTTAAGAGGAATCGGCCTTCGGCCGGGACATTTTTCTATCGAAAAATGTACAAATTTATCTTGAAGGAGGGTCTTGGGCGGGTGTGTTTTAAAGGTTGATGGAGGTCTAGGGAGGAAACTAAAAAGATGATGAAAAGATTCATAAATGATCAAATAAATACGCCCACCCCCCCTTAACCTGCCCATCCCCCCTTAATACGCCCATCCACCCTTAACCTTCCTGCCTTCACTTTATCCTGTTCTCTCTGTAACACACACTTATGACAATGTACTTTCCTAATCCCAGTGTTCTTGCCTACTGACACACTTATCTTCTTTAAAGGGAAGCAAAGAACAAGAACGAATACAGTAAATGGAGGAGATAGACACCAAAAGAGAGACGAAGGAAGCAAGGAACAGGAACGAATACGCTAAATGGAGGAGATAGAGACACCAAAACGAGACCAGGGGAGCAAAGAACAGGAACAAATACGCTAAATGGAGGAGATAGAGACACCAATGAGAGATGAGGGACACACAGAACAAGGACGAATACAGTAAATGGAGGAGATAGAGACACCAATGAGAGATGAAGGGAGACAAAGAACAAGAACGAATACGCTAAATGGAGGAGCTAGAGACACCAATGAGAGACGAAGGAAGCAAAGAACAGGAACAAATACAGTAAATGGAGGAGATAGAGACACCAAAGAGAGATGAGGGAGACACAGAACAAGGACAAATACAGTAAATGGAGGAGATAGAGACACCAATGAGAGACGAAGGAAGCAAAGAACAGGAACGAATACGCTAAATGGAGGAGATAGAGACACCAAAGAGAGACGAGGGAGACACAGAACAAGAACGAATACAGTAAATGGAGGAGATAGAGACACCAATGAGAGATGAAGGGAGACAAAGAACAAGAACGAATACAGTAACAGGATATAGAGAAAACAACAGAGAGAATACAGTCAAAGAAGAATATAGAGATAAGTCAATAATAAAGCGAAAGAGGGAGGTAGACAACAGCAACAAGAGATAGATAGATGAGGGAGCAGAGAGAGAGAACGAATAAGTGATAATGAGAAGGTAGAGAGAGACGCAACACAGAGAATATAATGAAGGGAGGACGTAGGGAGATGCAACAGAATAGAGATGAGGAGAGCATAATAAAACGGGGAAGAATTGAATAAAAGGAAGAGATAGACAGATGTGCAACAATAGATAGACGAGAAGAGCAACAACTAAATAATAACAATAATAACAATAATAACAATAATGGTCGTACAGTATGTATATACCCAGGCACTTACCCCATTTTACCCAGGCACTTACCCCATTTTACCCAGGCACTTACCCCATTTTACCCAGGCACTTACCCCATTTTACCCAGGCACTTACCCCATTTTACCCAGGCACTTACCCCATTTTCCGTTTTATTTTGTGTGGAGGGAGACAATAATAATAATATAAGTAATAAAAATAAAAATAATAATAAAATTAATAATAATGTTAAATAATAATATACAAAGGAATATACAAACTGCAACAGACCTATTGGTCCTTACGGGGCAGTTTGGATATCTAAAACTATTAATCTATTGACTACGAGGTAGAGCAAAGGATAGCAAAGAAGAAGGCTCCTCCCCACCCACCACTCCCTCCAGCTAATACTGACATGGAAACAGTTGGACAAATACCATGTAGTAAACAATATTGAAAGAGGAGGTACGGCACAAGAAGGACACTAAGAAGACAGAGTCAAACAGTTTGGAAGAGAGAAACAGCAAGACAGAAACGAAGAAAGAAGACGAAGATTTATAGGAGGGAGTAAGAAACACAAAATAAAGAGGAAGGTTGACGGAGAGAGATCACAGGTTCCTTTACGACCAACCCAAAGTTTGTGAAGGAATTGGAAGGGATCGAAGAGAGTGAGTGAGTGAGTGAGTGAGTGAGTGAGTGAGTGAGTGAGTGAGTGTGTGTGTGTGTGTGTGTGTGTGTGTGTGTGTGTGTGTGTGTGTGTGTGTGTGTGTGTGTGTGTGTGTGTTTATGTGTGTGCGTGTGTGTATGTGTGTGTGTGTGTGTGTGTGTGTGTGCGCGCGAGAGTGAGAGAGTAAGAGTGTGTTAATGGTTTTATTTTGTTTATTATATTTATTGTTTATTTTATTTGTTTTCGTTTTATTTATTTTTTATTTTATTTTTTGTTTGGGGGGGGGGGGAGGAAGAACAATAAGAGAAACACAAGATGGCCTAGGTATTATAGAACAAAAGGTAATGGAAGTAGGTGCCATGCTAACCACAACATTAATCAAATATAAACACAAAAATGCCTCCGGAGCAAAAGGTATTGTATTGTTTTCACATTTAGTATTTATATTTAAGTAAAAAACCTCAACGTAAACCAAATACCCCCCCGCCTAAACCAAATTACCCTACTCGGACCTCGGAAGAAAAGGAGAAAAAAAAAATAAGAAGGTTGAAAGGAAAACGGGATCTTGTGGTTAGCCAAAAGAGTGGGGTGTCGCGGTTACCTGAGGAGATACTAACATGGCCAAACTACCTCCAGGGAGCTATCTACAACTGCAAGGAAAATGGAGACGAAGAGAGAGAGAGAGAGTGTGTGGAGACGAGGGGGGTAGGGAAGGGGAAAGAGAGAGAGGATAGAATATACGGATAGGGGACTGCAGAGTTGACGATTATGGAAAGGAGTGAATGAAAAAAAAAACATGTTTACAAAATAAGGTGGGAGATGGAAGCGAGTCAACATTCAGCTACAAACAACAAATGACTCATAAACGAGTGAGAAACGAGAGCTAGCAACACCGAAAATAGAAAAGTTATAAACCGTTATCTCCAATTGCACGGAAAATGGTGATATGAGAGAGGGGTGCACAGGGGAGAGTGTGTCGAGGGTGTGTGACAGGGAGATATTGCAGACAATATTTAAGGAAGACGGGAGGTAAAAGTGAAAATTAAGTCAGCTAGAAACATCAAAGTAAGTTATAAGTGAGTCAAAGGAAGGAATACAGGAGGTAGAAGTGATAATGAAGTTAACTAAAAAGGGTATAATAAATAGTGAATAAAAAGAGGGAAGTGAGAATTAAGTTTGCTTTACAAAATATATAATATAAATATGTAGGAAGTCAAGAGGGAAGATGGGAGGTCAAATTGAGCATTAAGGGGAGCTTTCCACTTGAGGGATTTTTTTCTTGACCCCTTTCTCCCTCATGGTTAGCCCCATGATGGTGCTTTTCTATTTTTAAGATGTTCGCCCCATTATTTTGACGATTTTAAGAACTTTCGACCCATTTCTGTCAATTTTAAGACCTTTCGCGCCATTTAGGTGTAGATTTTATCCTGGCGAGCGATAGCGAGCCTGTAATTTAAGAGGAACCGGTCTTCAGCCGGGACATTTTTCTACCGAAAAATGTACAAATTTATCTTGAAAGGGGCTCAAGGGGGTGTAATCTTAAGCTTGATGGATACCTAGAGACCAAACTAAAAACCTCCCCTTAAGTTACCATAGCTAGAACAAATAAAATAAGTTAGTGCCGTTAGTGAGTTGGGTTGACATATTAAGTTATCTCCAAATGCATGGAAAATATGGAAAGAGAGAAAGGGAAGGGGGAGAGGAAGGGCATTATGGAAGAGAGATACTGGAGAATAAGGACAGGCGAGATTGGAGAGAAGATATACTATAAAGACGGTTTATTTCCAGTTCACGATAAACTGAATCCCTTACCAACTCATTTCTTGATTCTTAGTGGAGAAATATGATACTGCTATGTCTCTGCGTCTCTTACTGCCAAACTTTCAAAATATGATACTGCTATGTTGTCTCTTACTGCCAAACTTTCAAAATATGATACTGCTGTCTCTGCGTTTCTTACTGCCAAACTTTCAAAATATGATACTGCTATGTCTCTGCGTCTCTTACTGCCAAGCTTTCAAAATATGATACTGCTATGTCTCTGCGTCTCTTACTGCCAAGCTTTCAAAATATGATACTGCTATGTCTCTGCGTCTCTTACTGCCAAGCTTTCAAAATATGATACTGCTATGTCTCTGCGTCTCTTACTGCCAAGCTTTCAAAATATGATACTGCTATGTCTCTGCGTCTCTTACTGCCAAGCTTTCAAAATATGATACTGCTATGTCTCTGCATCTCTTACTGCCAAGCTTTCAAAATATGATACTGCTATGTCTCTGCGTCTCTTACTGCCAAGCTTTCAAAATATGATACTACTATGTCTCTGCGTCTCTTACTGCCAAGCTTTCAAAATATGATACTGCTATGTCTCTGCGTCTCTTACTGCCAAGCTTTCAAAATATGATACTGCTGTCTCTGCGTCTCTTACTGCCAAGCTTTCAAAATATGATACTGCTATGTCTGCGTCTCTTACTGCCAAACTTTCAAAATATGATACTGCTATGTCTCTGTGTCTCTTACTGCCAAGCTTTCAAAATATGATACTGCTATGTCTCTGCATCTCTTACTGCCAAGCTTTCAAAATATGATACTGCTATGTCTCTGCGTCTCTTACTGCCAAGCTTTCAAATTATGATACTGCTATGTCTCTGCGTCTCTTACTGCCAAGCTTTCAAAATATGATACTGCTATGTCTCTGCGTCTCTTACTGCCAAGCTTTCAAAATATGATACTGCATGTCTCTACATCTCTTACTGCCAAGCTTTCAAAATATGATACTGCTATGTCTCTGCGTCTCTTACTGCCAAGCTTTCAAAATATGATACTGCTATGTCTCTGCGTCTCTTACTGCCAAGCTTTCAAAATATGATACTGCTATGTCTCTGCGTCTCTTACTGCCAAGCTTTCAAAATATGATACTGCTATGTCTCTGCGTCTCTTACTGCCAAGCTTTCAAAATATGATACTGCTATGTCTCTGCATCTCTTACTGCCAAGCTTTCAAAATATGATACTGCTATGTCTCTGCGTCTCTTACTGCCAAGCTTTAAAAATATGATACTGCTATGTCTCTGCGTCTCTTACTGCCAAGCTTTCAAAATATGATACTGCTATGTCTCTGCGTCTCTTACTGCCAAGCTTTCAAAATATGATACTGCTACGTCTCTGCGTCTCTTACTGCCAAGCTTTCAAAATATGATACTGCTATGTCTCTGCGTCTCTTACTGCCAAGCTTTCAAAATATGATACTGCTATGTCTCTGCGTCTCTTACTGCCAAGCTTTCAAAATATGATACTGCTATGTCTCTGCATCTCTTACTTTTTTTCTTTTTTTTTTTTTCTATGTGATTGAGGGAGGCAAAAGGCATTACTGCCTATAGCGAGTGCCTCCCTCTTAGTTGAAAGAGTGACAGGGCCAAAATCAAGGGACGTTCGAGCCAAAATGCCTGGACACATGGAGTTTGAAGCAATTTAAGTCATAGGAAGAGGGAAAGACTGATTCTGGGAGAGAGTTCCAGAGCTCAGCTGTTGAGTAGAAGAAAGTTTGAGAGTAACTTTTCACTCTTGGGTTGGAGAGTTGCACAGAGTAGGGGTGGGATTGAGATGCAAGATGGGTACCACGTGCCCTACGTAAAGGAGGTGGTATGCACTGGGATAGCTCTGAGGAACACTGATTATTATAGTAGCGATAGAATAGCGAGAGAGATGCAACATTGCGGCGGAGAGAGAGAGATTGCAGAGAGTTGGTGAGTGGACGGGAGTTAATGATACGAAAGGCCTTCCTTTCAACTTTGTCTAGGAGAGCGGTGTGAGAGGAACCTCCCCACACATGTGAACAATACTCAATACAAGGGCGCACTATGACCCTGTACAGAGCAAGAAGCTGTGCTGAGGAAAAGAACCCCCTAAGGCAGTTGAGCACACCCAGCTTCTGGGAGGCTGCCTTAGCAAGACTGGTAATATGGTCCTTCCAAATGAGAGCAGAAGAAAAAGAGACACCAAGAATATTGAGAGAAGATGAAGGGTTGATTTTTGTATTGTTGAAGAATAAGGGATAGTCCGCTGGGAGATCCTGACGGGTAGATAGATGGAGAAATTGGGTTTTGGAGGCATTAAAGTTAACAAGGTTTTCTCTGCCCCAATTGGAAATAGTATTTAGATCAGAATTTAAGAGTTCTATGGCTTCATTACGTTTATCGTTGAGGAATTGCTGGCTGGGGCGTTCTGAAAAACTAATGGAGTAGTGTAAGGTTGAGTCGTCTGCGTATGAATGGATGGGAATTAAGGTACAGTTAAGGAGATCATTTATAAAAATTAGAAAGAGAATAGGAGATAGGACAGAGCCCTGAGGAACACCGGAGTTTATAGGGTGAGGAAGTGAACTATGGCCGTCCACAACCGCAGCTATGGAACGGCCGGAAAGGAAATTAGAGACAAAGGCACAGATGGAGGGATAGAAACCGAAGGAGGGTAGTTTAGAAATTAAAGATTTATGCCAGACTCTATCGAAGGCTTTCGATATGTCTAGTGCAATAGAAAAAGTCTCACCGAAGTCCCGAAAGGAGGATGACCAAGAGTTAGTAAGATATGAAAGAAGATCACCAGTAGAGTGACCCTTAAGGAAGCCATACTGGCGATCTGAGAGCAGATTATGAGAAGAGAAATGCTTAAGAAATTTGGAAGCAAGAATAGTTTCAAAAACTTTAGAAAGACAAGAGATGAGAGCAATTGGACGATAGTTGGAGGGTTGAGAGCGGTCACCCTTCTTTGGGACAGGTTGAATGTGAGCAAACTTCCAGCATGAAGGGAAGACGTTAGAGGATAGACAGAGACGAAAGAGTTTGCCTAGGCAGGGAGTCAGCACGGAAGCACAGTTTTTGAGAACAACAGGAGGAACACCGTCCGGACCGTACGCCTTATTAGTGTTAAGCCCAGAGAGGGTAGAAAGTACATCTTTAGAAGAGATTAGGATATTAGGCATAAGTAAGAGAGAGGAGGGCGGAGAGGGAGGAATAGCAAGCTTTCAAAATATGATACTGCTATGTCTCTGCGTCTCTTACTGCCAAGCTTTAAAAATATGATACTGCTATGTCTCTGCGTCTCTTACTGCCAAGCTTACAAAATATGATACTGCTATGTCTCTGCGTCTCTTACTGCCAAGCTTACAAAATATGATACTGCTATGTCTCTGCGTCTCTTACTGCCAAGCTTACAAAATATGATACTGCTATGTCTCTGCGTCTCTTACTGCCAAGCTTTCAAAATATGATACTGCTATGTCTCTGCGTCTCTTACTGCCAAGCTTTCAAAATATGATACTGCTATGTTTCTGCGTCTCTTACTGCCAAACTTTCAAAATATGATACTGCTATGTCTCTGCGTCTCTTACTGCCAAGCTTTCAAAATATGATACTGCTATGTCTCTGCGTCTCTTACTGCCAAGCTTACAAAATACGATACTGCTATGTCTCTGCATCTCTTACTGCCAAGCTTACAAAATATGATACTGCTATGTCTCTGCGTCTCTTACTGCCAAGCTTTCATAATTAGCAACATATTTCGCTACAAAATCTGGGTAATAAACATAATAATCAGGATGGCGAGATAGCAATTTACCATCAGCTGGAAAATAATAAGACTACATGAAGAAGGCAAAATAGAAGCGAATAACAAGTGACCTACAAGTCTAAAAAAAAAAGCCAAAAAGTAAAACCTAAGCCAGAAATAGCCTAAAATAGATTGCCTACATCAAGTCAAATCCAATTTCACTGTAAATGGAGACGAGAGAGGGGGAGGAATTGTGAAGCGGAGGTATTCTGGGGGAATATGGTAAGGAGAGGGATCACAGAATATGGAGAGAGCATAAAAAGTTAAAAGTAGAGCTAAAGGTGAGTCAGAAATGAGTCAGAAATTACTCAAAGTGAACTGGAAGGGTTGCAGTTTGTTTTGCAGCTAAAGGGATACCCAGCACAGCACCAACAAGACAAACAAGTTAAAATCCAACGACTCGATCCTCGGAAAATGGAGAGCTAAACCTTTCATTCAGTTACAATGGATGCAGAGGAATGGAGAGGTGTAGTTTGTCGGAGGTAAGATTAGTGAACAGGACTGCTGAAATACTTGTGGAAAAGATTGGGAGTAAATCAGAGACAAGGCTAAGTTTAGTGGTCTTTTGCTGACCAGAAACATGATATAGATAGAGAATCAATTAGAGATAATATTTATTTATTGCTCGGTGTGGAAATTTTGGTACCGGTACCTCACGGAAGTGGGTATCAGCTGATCAATGAAGACAAACAAAATACAAAAAACTCTGGACTATTTTACTCTAGCTATAATGAACTCTTGCAAACAATTGGTAAGTCTGTATAAGGGTTTTGTGTTTAATCTATTGATACATGGTCTTTCCAAATTATAATTAATATTCATAATATCAAGATGGTGTTTTCCTGATCTCATTACTCACAAACGAATAATGTTACTTACTGGAATACAGTACCCAGTACTAATTAACATCGGGTTTTGACAATATAAAAGAGATAATTACCGTACTAGTTCCATGGCCTATACTGTAATTATTATGCCTAAGTTATAGAGGATATGTAGAGTGTATACCATATCACACTTAGGCCTTTATTGTGTAGTTAGCCTATTGTACTTACTGCCAGCACACCGCGCGCGCGCGCACACACACACACACACATACCTGAAACAAAATAACCAAATTAGTACAATAATTATATACAACATAGCTGGCCTGTATATTTTTGACAAGATATATATTATATATATATATATATATATATATATATATATATATATATATATACAGTATATTTAGATAGCTATAATAGTGTATACAGTAATATACCGGTATATATATATATATATATATGGACTATTTATACACTTGTGGGAATAACAAAAATGTCTAGAGATGAATATTTAACATCACGATAAAACAAAATCAGTAACGTACCGTATGAGAGGAAATATACCGTAAATTTAGAAGATAATAACGTAAGGGGAAGATACTATTGATGTTTAAGAAGACGAAGAAGAAAGGAGGAGGAGGAGGGGGAAAGGGAGGAGGAGGAGGAGGAGGAGGAGGAGTAGGGGGAGGAGGAGGAGGAGGAGGAGTAGGAGGAGGAGGAAGAGGAGATGATGATGGGGAACAAGAAAAAAAGGACATGTAATCGATGGGTATACGTGTATCAAATCATCATAAACCTGTGTGCTTTTAAGAGTAAGAGAGTAAGAGAGAGAGAGAGAGAGAGAGAGAGAGAGAGAGAGAGAGAGAGAGAGAGAGAGAGAGAGAGAGAGAGAGAGAGAGAGAGAGAGAAAGAAGGTGAAAATAAACATAAGATGTAAGAAAGAAGGAAGGCAAGGAGGCAGAAAATTGGATGGCGCTGAAAAGAAGATTATTGGAGAAATATATTGCAGAGGAAAGAAGGGAGGAGAGAAAATGAGAAGATACGATATGACGCAAAATACGGTAATGTTAAAACAACATTATATACGGTCAATGAGGAGGATCCACATGAAATACGTAAATGAAAAACAAAAACGAAAATAGAGAAGTGGGTTAGGTAAATTAAAATGTCAAACTTGCAAACCAAAACTGGGACAAAGACAATATAAAGTCAAAACAATTGATCAAAATCGCTATGTGGAAACAACGCTTACCAAAATAAAATTGATGAAACAAAAAAACACAATCCACCACACAGGGTGCACACCACTACACGAGCAAGTTAATCTGCTTCCCAAGCAAACCAAATCGCACACACAACAACGCACCATCGTGGCCACGTTTAAGGAATCAGTCAATTTGGGAAGAAGACTATTATGGTACAATCATAAATATATAATAATGTAGAATAGAGGAAAACATTAAAACCAGTGTGAAGAAGAAAAAACGCAAAAACGCAAAAAACAAAATGTAGATCAATAATCCATAATAAACTATAATTAAACTCCAACTAAAATCAATGCGGTAAACTAAACACACACAAACACAAGTGAATTGAGCTACAATGTCGAAAGTAAAAGTAGGGAACCTAGATAGTAACAGCCATAAAGAAAACAAAAGCGCTCATGTTTTGTTTGTTGTTGTGCAGACCTGGAACGAACACACACACACACACACACACACACACACACACACACACACACACACACAGACAGACAGACAGACAGACAGACAGACAGACAGACACACACACACACTCTCTCTCTCTGTCTATTCACCCCTTCCCTTCCCTGCCTTATCTCCCCTCCCGTATCCCGTCTATTGCCCCTTTCCCTGTCCAATTTCTCCTCCCAACCCCTGCCCATCTTCCATCCCCTGTCCCGTCCATTCCTCCCTCCTCTCCATTGCCCTGTCTTCCCTTCCCTACCCTACCCTGTTCATTCCCTTCCCCTCCGTTACCTTGTCACTCCTCTCCCGTCTATAATATCCTCCCCACTCCTGTCCTGCCTCCCACCCCCTGTCCCGTCCATTCTTCCCTCCTCTCCTTTACCCTGTCTTCCCTCCTGTATACTCTTCCTGTCCATTATTTCCTTCTCAATCTCCCCTGTCTTCCATCACCTGGCCCGTCTATTCTCCCCCTCCCAACTCTGCCCAGTCTCCTTCCCTTAAGGGGGCTCAGACGGTATTGTGCAGCATAATTTACTGGTTCGGCTCAATGGTTTAAGGAGGGGCTTTATTTTGCTCTCTAAACCTCTATCAAACTTAAAAAAACACCCACAAGACCCCATTTCGATATAAATTTGTAAATTTTTCGGTAGAAAAATTTCCCCGCCGAAGGCCGATTCCTCTTTAAATACAGGCTCGCTATCGCTCGCCAGGGAAAAATCGACACTTAAATGGGACGAAATGTCTTAATATTGGCAAAGGAATGGGGGCAAAAGGTCTGAAAATCGCCAAAGTAATGAGGCGAATGTCTTGAAATCTCATAACCAATAGGGCTCGACAAACCAACTGCCTCCCCTTAACTAGTCACTTCCATTCCCCGTCCCATCATTTCTTCCCCACCTTGCCCTGTCTTCCATCACCTGTACCGTCCATTCTCCTTCCTGTCCTGTGTCTGTCCTGTGTCTGTCCTGTGTCTGTCTTGTCCTCGTGGCTACTACTATACTGTCGATCACACTGCGGCAGTATCGACACGGCCGGAGTGTTGAGGTCAGACCCCTACCACCAACACCAAACATTCCTTGGACACCCATATCACGATCACCACTACCACCATCACCATCACTGCCACCGCCACCACCAATACAATCAAATATCACTATTACTAATGCCACTAGATAGCTAATATCACCAGAGCGCGTGTGCGCTCTCAAGCAAGAGATAAATACATAAATAGACTACCACCACCACCACCACCGCCAATTGCACTCTCACCTACCGCAAGTCGGTATAATCACCATCACTACAACTACTAACAACAACAACAACAACTACCGGTACCACTATTAACAACAACTGCTACTGCAATTACTACTACCAGCAACAACTACCACCGTACCACTATCATCAACAACTACTGTTAATACATCAACAACAACAACAACTACTACTACTACTACTACTACCGGTACCACTACTACCAGCAAACATTCCTTGTACACCCCCGTGTTCACTGAGTGGCTACCTTTACCTTAAGGGGGGTGACCTGTTTGTGTTCTGTCCTTTTCTATCTTTCTCTGGCTTGTATCCATTTGGCCCCATTCAGCCTACTGTTTTAAGACGTTTATCCCCATCCAGCGTTTAAGAGCACTGAATCTGTACTCACTGGAACGTAGAAGAGAACGTTACCTAATAATATACACGTGGAAAATCGCAGAGGGTTTAGTACCAAACCAACATACTCCGATAGTCATGAAATTCAGTGATAGGAGAGGCTGGGAATGCGAAATCCCCCGGATGAATAACAGGGGTGCTATGGGCTCTCTGTGAGAGGGCTGGTTATCACACAGAGGCCCACGTCTCTTCAACAAACTCCCACGGCGAGTAAGAGACATGAGGGACATCTCGTTAGACAACTTCAAGAGAGCCCTAGATGTCGAACTGCAAAAAGTGCCAGACGAGACCATCCTCGCAAGGGAGCGAGCTGTCGCTTCAAACAGTCTACTGCACCAAATCACCACCCATAACGAGGGGCGTCGCGCTCCTTGGTGCCGCTAGAGGAGCGGCGAACACATCCAAAGGTATCCAAAGGTAAGGTATCCAGGTGTCATTTTTTTACTGGTGAGCGGTAGCGAGCCACCATATTTTTTATTTTTGTTTGACAGCAGGCTAAATTTGTTAATTTTTCGATAGAAAAATTTGTTTGGCGAAGCCGGATTTCTTCGTATAATACTGGCTCGCTATCGCTCGCCAGGAAGAAATCGACACCTAGATGGGGATTAAAAGTCTTAAAATAGTTGGCTGAATGGGGCCGCATGGTTACAAGCCAGAGAAAGAGAGAAAAGGACAGAAATAACAAAAAGCAGGTCACCCCCCTTAAACGAGGTCACTGCTATGGCCAGACACCGGCGCCCACACACACAGGCACTCTCACAAGAACCACAAGGCACACACACGGAACATGGAGCACGCACACACAAACATCCATAGAGTACATACGGGTGCATAACATAATAATACACATATAGTGAAGGACACACACACACACACACACACACACACACACACACACACACACACACACACACACATAGCACCCCTACCCACCTACTTCCCAAAACACACTCACTCCAACTCGCATACAGAACACAAGCATCAATAGGCCTACAGGTATATGCATGAACAGGATAAAAAAATATTATTGGAACATAAAACAAAAGTGGAATAATATTGTATCATAATATTAACAAACATATATTTCCGGCATGAGAAGAATATATAAACTCATATATAAACTCATATATAAACTCATATACAAACTCCTATATAAACTCATATACAAACTCCTATACAAACTCCTATATAAACTCCTATATAAACTCCTATATAAACTCCTATATAAACTCCTATATAAACTCCTATATAAACTCCTATATAAACTCCTATACAAACTCATATATAAACTCATATATAAACTCATATATAAACTCATATACAAACTCATATATAAACTCATATATAAACTCATATACAAACTCATATATAAACTCATATACAAACTCATATATAAACTCATATATAAACTCATATACAAACTCATATATAAACTCATATATAAACTCATATATAAACTCATATATAAAACATAAAACAAAATAGGAATCATTCTTCATCAAATTAAGGGGAGATCTCCACTTGAGGATTTTTTTTCTTGACCACTTTCTCCCTCATGTTTAGCCCCATTGCTTTGATATTATAAAACGTTTGCCCCATTAGTTTAGCGATTTTAAGAACTTTCACCCCATATTAAGACCTTTCGTGCAATTCAGGTGTCGATTTTATCCTGGCGAGCGATAGCGAGCCTGTAATTTAAGAGGAACCGGCCTTCGGCCGGGACATTTTTCTACCGAAAAATGTACAAATTTATCTTGAAAGGGGCTCAAGGGGGTGTAATTTTAAGCTTAATGGAGGTCTAGGGAACAAACTAAATACCTCCCCTTAACATACCGGTGTCTTACTGTATGTCCTACTATCTACTGGTGAATGTGTGATGGTGTCCGATTGAATGTGTGAGGGTGTCCGATTGAATGTGTGAGGGTGTCCGATTGAATGTGTGAGGGTGTCCGATTGAATGTCTGCCTGTGTCCAATGGGTATTATCTGCCTCCGTGAAGGGTCTGCCATTATTACCATTAGTACATCTAGAACTACCCTACCTTACCAACATAATTAACGCTACTCTGTATATGTCAATCAATTTGTTACATACCGGTACCTATTAAGGGAGCCCACCTCGCTTTGGGTTTTCTCTTTCTCTCCCGCTCTCTTTGGCTTGTATCCATTCGGCCCCATTCAGCCTACTGTTTACCCCATCCAGGTGTCAATATTTTTCTGGCGAGCGGTAGCGAGCCAGCATATATATATTTGTTTTGACAGGAAGTTCAATTTGTAAATTTTTCGATAGAAAAAGGTATCCGGCGAAGCCGGATTTCTCCATACAATGCTGGCTCGCTATCGCTCGTCAGGAAGAAATCGACACCTGGATGGGGATAAACGTCTTAAAACAGTTGGTTGACAGGGGCCGAATGGATACTAGCCCGGGAAAGAAAGAAAAGGAGAAAGATAAAAAAAGCCGGTGACTCCCCTTAATCAATTTACCTGGGGGGGGGGGGGGGGGAGTATCACAGAATGTGTATGTTGTAAGCCCGTGGTGTGTCTGTAAGTATGAACATGTAATTATGTTTATATATAATGTATGTGCATATGAGTAAGTGTATGCTGTATATATACTGTATATGTGTAGGCCAATATACAGTATGCACGAATACCTCCGTGCATGTGTTTATATCTGTATGCGTGCATTAGTACGTGTGTATGTGTGCACACGCGTGCCTCTGTGTGTGTATGTATCGAGCGTCAGTCAGCAGACAGAAGCCAGACAGCCACACCCACACTATACCCCCCTCCTCCTATTCACCCCCCCCCCCCACCCCTTTCCTTGCAGTACGCCCACCACTCCTCCACACCTCCCCCCACCACCACATTTTCTCTATTCCCCTTTTCCATCGACTTCTTCCCTGTCTCCCCTCACCCTTCTTCCAGCACCCCCCCCCCCCCCCCCCCCCCCCCCCCCCCCCGAACACCTGCCCTACATCTTCCCTACCTCCCCTCGCCCCCTTCCTTCCAGTACTCCCCTCCCTTCCCCCACATCTTCCCTGACTCCCCTCACCCCCCTTCCTTCCAGTACTCCCCCCACCTGCCCCACATCTTCCCTACCTCCCCTCGCCCCCTTCCTTTCTTCCTTCTAGTACTCCCCCCACCTGCCCCACATCTTCCCTACCTCCCCTCGCCCCCTTCCTTCCAGTACTCCCCTCACCCCCCCCTTCCCCCACATCCTTCCCTGTCTCCCCTCACCCTTATCCTTCCAGTACTCCCCTCACCCCCTTCCCCCACATCTTCCCTGACTCCCCTCGCTCCTACCCTTCCAGTACTCCACTCCGCTCTTCCCTGCCTCCCCTCGCCCCCTTCCTTCCAGTACCTCCCCTCTCTCCTCCACATCCTCAAAGACTCCATTTACTCCCTTCCTTCCAGTACCCGTTTCTCCCACATCTTTCCTAACTCTCCGTAACATTCTCCTTTCCAGTACTACTACCCTCCAGTACTACTACCCTCCAGTACTGTCTATCCACACTACCACCTTTCCTTTTAACCCCTCCTTCCAGGATTCAATTGACCACTTGCGAGTTTCAGGCTATGAGAAAGTTGGAGCCGTAAACAACCATACAACATAAATGCAATAATGTGGGTTTCTGGTGGGTAATACGTATGATTAAGGGGAGGTATTTAGTTTGTTCCCTAGACCTCCATCAAGCTTAAAATTACACCCCCTTGAGTCCCTTTCAAGATTAATTTGTACATTTTTCGGTAGAAAAATGTCCCGGCCGAAGGCCGTTTCTTCTTAAATTACAGGCTCGCTATCGCTCGCCAGGATAAAATCGACACCTGAATGGCACGAAAGGTCTTAAAATGGGGCGAAAGTTCTTAAAATCGCCAAACTAACGGGGCGAACGTTTTATAATATCAAAAGCAATGGGGCTAAACATGAGGGAGAAATGGGTCAAGAAAAAATCCCTCTAGTGGAGATCTCCCCTTAACTTGGTTTAATGTATATATACCGTGTATAAATGTACTACGGCCGTATTTCAACTAGTAAATCTGCTAAATATCTATGTATACAGCTCCAACTTCCTTATAGCTTGAAACTCGCAAGGGATTTAATTTACCGACCGGTGAAATAATGCCAACAATAGTGACCCAGTCGAGCATTACTATCCAACACCAGTCCTTCTTTCCCATTACTATCCAACACCAGTCCCTCTTTCCCATTACTATCCAACACCAGTCCTTCTTTCCCATTACTATCCAACACCAGTCCCTCTTTCCCATTACTATCCAACACCAGTCCCTCTTTCCCATTACTATCCAACACCAGTCCCTCTTTCCCATTACTATCCAACACCAGTCCCTCTTTCCCATTACTATCCAACACCAGTCCCTCTTTCCCATTAGCCTACTATCCAACACCAGTCCTTCTTTCCCATTACTATCCAACACCAGTCCTTCTTTCCCATTACTATCCAACACCAGTCCTTCTTTCCCATTACTATCCAACACCAGTCCCTCTTTCCCATTATCCAACACCAGTCCTTCTTTCCCATTACTATCCAACACCAGTCCCTCTTTCCCATTACTATCCAACACCAGTCCCTCTTTCCCATTACTATCCAACACCAGTCCCTCTTTCCCATTACTATCCAACACCAGTCCCTCTTTCCCATTACTATCCAACACCAGTCCCTCTTTCCCATTACTATCCAACACCAGTCCCTCTTTCCCCATTACTATCCAACACCAGTCCTTCTTCCCATTACTATCCAACACCAGTCCCTCTTTCCCATTACTATCCAACACCAGTCCCTCTTTCCCATTACTATCCAACACCAGTCCCTCTTTCCCATTACTATCCAACACCAGTCCTTCTTTCCCATTACTATCCAACACCAGTCCCTCTTTCCCATTACTATCCAACACCAGTCCCTCTTTCCCATTACTATCCAACACCAGTCCCTCTTTCCCATTACTATCCAACACCAGTCCCTCTTTCCCATTACTATCCAACACCAGTCCCTCTTTCCCATTAGCCTACTATCCAACACCAGTCCTTCTTTCCCATTACTATCCAACACCAGTCCTTCTTTCCCATTACTATCCAACACCAGTCCCTCTTTCCCATTACTATCCAACACCAGTCCCTCTTTCCCATTACTATCCAACACCAGTCCCTCTTTCCCATTACTATCCAACACCAGTCCTTCTTTCCCATTACTATCCAACACCAGTCCCTCTTTCCCATTACTATCCAACACCAGGCCTCTTTCCCATTACTATCCAACACCAGTCCTTCTTTCCCATTACTATCCAACACCAGTCCCTCTTTCCCATTACTATCCAACACCAGTCCCTCTTTCCCATTACTATCCAACACCAGTCCCTCTTTCCCATTAGCCTACTATCCAACACCAGTCCCTCTTTCCCATTACTATCCAACACCAGTCCCTCTTTCCCATTACTATCCAACACCAGTCCCTCTTTCCCATTACTATACCACACCAGTCCCTCTTTCCCATTACTATCCAACACCAGTCCCTCTTTCCCATTACTATCCAACACCAGTCCCTCTTTCCCATTACTATCCAACACCAGTCCCTCTTTCCCATTACTATCCAACACCAGTCCCTCTTTCCCATTACTATCCAACACCAGTCCCTCTTTCCCATTACTATCCAACACCAGTCCCTCTTTCCCATTACTATCCAACACCAGTCCCTCTTTCCCATTAGCCTACTATCCAACACCAGTCCCTCTTTCCCATTACTATCCAACACCAGTCCCTCTTTCCCATTACTATCCAACACCAGTCCCTCTTTTCCCATTACTATCCAACACCAGTCCCTCTTTCCCATTACTATCCAACACCAGTCCCTCTTTCCCATTACTATCCAACACCAGTCCCTCTTTCCCATTACTATCCAACACCAGTCCCTCTTTCCCATTAGCCTACTATCCAACACCAGTCCCTCTTTCCCATTACTATCCAACACCAGTCCCTCTTTCCCATTACTATCCAACACCAGTCCCTCTTTCCCATTACTATCCAACACCAGTCCCTCTTTCCCATTACTATCCAACACCAGTCCCTCTTTCCCATTAGCCTACTATCCAACACCAGTCCCTCTTTCCCATTACTATCCAACACCAGTCCCTCTTTCCCATTACTATCCAACACCAGTCCCTCTTTCCCATTACTATCCAACACCAGTCCCTCTTTCCCTTACTATCCAACACCAGTCCCTCTTTCCCATTACTATCCAACACCAGTCCCTCTTTCCCATTACTATCCAACACCAGTCCCTCTTTCCCATTACTATCCAACACCAGTCCTTCTTTCCCATTAGCCTACTATCCAACACCAGTCCTTCTTTCCCATTACTATCCAACACCAGTCCTTCTTTCCCATTAGCCTACTATCCAACACCAGTCCTTCTTTCCCATTACTATCCAACACCAGTCCCTCTTTCCCATTACTATCCAACACCAGTCCTTCTTTCCCATTACTATCCAACACCAGTCCCTCTTTCCCATTAGCCTACTATCCAACACCAGTCCCTCTTTCCCATTAGCCTACTATCCAACACCAGTCCTTCTTTCCCATTACTATCCAACACCAGTCTCTTTCCAACCACTACCAACACCATCATCCCCATTAAAAAGCAGTCCGTCTTCCCATTGTCCTTCCAGTGTCCTTTCCTAGTATCTCCCTCCAATACTTCTACATCCCAGTATTTTAGTTTCCTCACAACTTACAAACTCTCTTAACTCTCTCACTCGCACACACTCTCACTCTCTCTCTCCAAAACTAGTATAAAGAATTACTACTCTTTCTCTTTCTTTCAAACTATAATTCTATATATTCCTCTAATCCCCATATATATTATCTTTATCTACACACACACACACACACACACACTATACAGTATACATTCATGATATACCTTCGCCTTTACCTCTCCCTTTCAGAGCTATAACAATAAGTATACACAGAAACGTACTACAGGTATCAATAATTAATCCTCTCTACCTTTTAGTCTTTCCAATCTCCTTTTCTCTACCCCTCCTATCCATTGTCTCTTTCCAATCTCCTTTTCTCTACCCCTCCTATCCATTGTCTCTTTCCAATCTCCTTTTCCCTACCCCTCCTATCCATTGTCTTCCCATTCACCTTTTCCCTATCCCTCCTATCCATTGTCTCTTTTCAATCTCCTTTTCCCTATCCCTCCTATCCATTGTCTCTTTCTAATCTCCTTTTCCCTACCCCTCCTATCCATTGTCTATTTCCAATCTCCTTTTCCCTACCCCTCCTATCCATTGTCTATTTCCAATCTCCTTTTCCCTACCCCTCCTATCCATTGTCTCTTTCCATTCACCTTTTCCCTACCCCTCCTATCCATTGTCTCTTTCCATTCACCTTTTCCCTACCCCTCCTATCCATTGTCTCTTTCCATTCACCTTTTCCCTACCCCTCCTATCCATTGTCTCTTTCCATTCACCTTTTCCCTACCCCTCCTATCCATTGTCTCTTTCCATTCACCTTTTCCCTATCCATCCTATCCATTGTTTCTTTCCATTCACCTTTTCCCTATCCCTCCTATCCATTGTCTCTTTCCATTCACCTTTTCCCTACCCATCCTATCCATTGTCTCTTTCCATTCACCTTTTCCCTACCCCTCCTATCCATTGTCTCTTTCCATTCACCTTTTCCCTATCCATCCTATCCATTGTTTCTTTCCAATCTCCCTTTCCCTATCCCTCCTATCCATTGTCTCTTTCCAATCTCCTTTTCCCTATCCCTCCTATCCATTGTCTCTTTCCAATCTCCTTTTCCCTATCCCTCCTATCCATTGTCTCTTTCCAATCTCCTTTTCCCTATCCCTCCTATCCATTGTCTTCCCATTCACCTTTTCCCTATCCCTCCTATCCATTGTCTCTTTCCAATCTCCTTTTCCCTATCCCTCCTATCCATTGTCTCTTTCCAATCTCCTTTTCCCTATCCCTCCTATCCATTGTCTCTTTCCAATCTCCTTTTCCCTATCCCTCCTATCCATTGTCTTCCCATTCACCTTTTCCCTATCCCTCCTATCCATTGTCTCTTTCCAATCTCCTTTTCCCTATCCCTCCTATCCATTGTCTTCCCATTGACCTTTCATGAGCTATTCTAAAGCATTAAATAGGAATGGTTTATTCATTGGTCGATATATATATATTTATGTATCAATATTTTAGTTGCCTACCTACTGTAGACATCAATCAAGCTTCAAAATAATACCGGCCGTTGCTCTACTGAAAAATGTACACATTTATCTAGAGGGGGTCTAGATAAATGTGTACATTTTTCAGTAGAGAAACGACCGGTTCCTCATAAATTACAGGCTTGCTATCGCTCGCCAGGAAAAAATCGACACTTAAATGACACGAAAGGTTTTAATATTGACAAATAAATGGGGTGAAAGCTCTTAAAATCGCCAAACTAATGGGCCGAACGTCTAAAAAACTGAAAAAGAATACGGCTAAACATGAGGGAGAAGGGGGGGGGGGGGGAGGGGGTCAGGGAAAAAAAAAAAAAAAAAAAAAAACACACAAACAAAAAAACAGCCATCCCCCCTTCCTCCCCAATCCCAGTGGCGGTGCATGAGTTCCGAACATTAAACCCGTGACAGATGAGCCTTACATATTACCGGGTTCCGGAAAACCATCATCATTACCGCGGCCCGTTCACTTTCTACTCTTACTACTGCCGGGGCTAGTGTTGTTCCCTTTCCAACACTTGGAGAGAGTCACGGGACATGGCCGTATATTTCCATACCAGACTTCCGGTGTATTATTGCTGTTATTATTATCGTTGCTACTACTACTACTACTACTACTACTACTACTACTACTACTACTACTACTACTACCGGTACTTTTTTTTTTTTTTTTTTTTTTTTTTAACCACTTAGCCTGTGCATCCCCTCTTTGGACCCTAAACCAGGTCAGAACAGTCATCAAAGCGTCCGACTTGGTCTACTACTACTACTACTACTACTACTACTACTTTTGAATTTACAAATATATTTTACAGCATTTATGAACTGTATATATATTTATTTTATTAATATTTTTGTTCTATTAATTTGTGCCTGGTGCTATAGTTGGGAAGTCAAATGCCTCTTACTTGAGTTCGAAATCTCAAAACACTGCTGGAATTTCAGAATACGATAACGCGTTCCTTGCTTCACTATATTTTAGTACAGGAAGGGAGTGTGGGGCTCACGTAAGAATTGTCTTCATATATCTAATACCGGTATCAACAAATAATGTGAAAAGTACGTAGGTTTGCTCAAGACCGCACCTCACACCCGTAAGGCCATGGTGGGCGGCCACATATGTACGGTAGGTTCATTATATTACAGTATAAACATTGTTGTGTGTAGGCGACTAGGCGTGCGGTTTTCTGTTAAAGTCCATACTCTGTTAACGTTATTTATCGTCACAAAACATTAGTACGAATGAGTAACTAATACATTCACTAACAAACTGCGCATACATTCTGCGAACAGTAAATGCTGTCACACGTTCATAGCACTTGTTCCAAACTAATGTCTTAGCAACAGTAAACTGAAGCACAAACAAAACTCCTACATTGTTGTCTTTAATAATACTATGACAGGTATAACTTTATATCAGTGTACAGATGGGCAGCCTCAACAGTCTTTACCTACCCAAAACAAAGGTTAAGGCAGTATATTATACAGCATACAATGGCACACAACATATCAACAGGCACCTACAATTACAACTAATGCCACGTATGTCTCACGTAAGCTTAATGAGAGGTACCCCCACCCCACCATATACTGTACACACACAAGTCATGTGGCAACACTTATGGCTACTGCTATCATTAGGTGTACATTTTACATACCGGTACCATACATACACATAACTACAATATGCCCCAAAGTAACACATACCGCACCTTCAGATGGCAATATACTTACACACAAACAGGCAAGCGTACAAACACGCATTATATATATATATATATATATATATATATATATATAGATAGATAGATAGATAGATAGATATATATATATAGATAGATATATATAGATAGATAGATAGATAGATAGATAGATAGATAGATAGATAGATAGATAGATAGTATCTCCCGTGCCCGGTGGTCATCTGTTTCTTCTGCACCGTAAGACCTTTTGGTTCTGGACTGACAGGTAAAGATGGACCAAAGTGACGGGTATAATAGACTGGGTGTCAGGAACAAAATGGTGGCTGTGAGCATGAAGCTATAATAATATATAATATATTCAACCTCCATGGCTGTGAGGTTAGTTGTGTTTACTTTGGGAGTGGTTGGTCAGAGATAACCAATTCGGTAGGGAGAAATTTATATCGCCTTTAGGTGTCATGGTGATGTCTGCTCGGCGTCCTGGGACATCGAAAGAGGTAGAATCCGGTATAACAATAATAATAAAGTTAGTGATCATTTTGTTCGTACCCTCTTTCCATCGGACACGCTACACACTAATTAAAACCGACAAAAATACTATGTAAAATAATCGCTAATGATATGTCCATCGGCTTTCACATTTGTCACTATATCTAATACACAGGCGCACATGCATACACAAACATGCACACGTACATGGAACACACAAATACATACATCTACGCATCTATAAAAACAAATAAAAACAAATAATAAAACATAAAAATAAATAAAACGCATTAACTCTCTCTCTCTCTCGCACACACACACAATTACACCCCCTCCATACACACAACTTACAAACACGCATAACGTACATATACAAACACATACTGTATACTAATACACACCCCTCTACGACACTCATGTACACCTAAGCTACCCCCCACCCCCCAGCTCCACCGCCAACACACACATACACATACAAACACACACACACACATACAAACACACACACCACAGTAGTGTTTTGACAGATCCTTCCAGCTATTCAAGTCAATCGATTCAAACCCTTTAATAATTTAACGACAGAACTTTCCCAAGCAATACCGATGCACAGGATTGGGGGAGAGTGAGAGACTACATACACTGGTAGGTGCAACAATACCGATGCACAGGATTGGGGGAGAGTGAGAGACTACATACACTGGTAGGTGCAACAATTTCAAGCAATGTATCTTTAGTTTGCTCCCCCCTAAACTAAGCAAATACTCGCCTCCCCGGACCCCTTAAAAAACACCCCACAGACCCCTTCAAGCTAAATATTTCCATCTTTCTAGGTAGAATAATGGCCCACCTAAATACCAAGTTCCATCAATACTGAGCCAAAATTAGGAAAATTATGAGCGAGCTAACACTATTATAGAACAATTACATACACTCCTTTACGTAACTTCGCTATCTAAGCCTAATTTCAACTAACATAATTTGGCCTGGCTTGACATAACCTATCCTAACCTACTAGAACCTACCCTGTCAAATATAAATATAAAAAAATACATATGTGTTGTATATTTATATTTGACAGTGACATATAACTTTGATGTAAAGGCGATATATACTGTAGAGTTGGGTGGTGGCTGATAACTACCGTGTTTGATGGAGGAGCAATAATGGTTTGGTGGTTTCCACAGGTACGCCACGATAGCCTTGTCCGTTTCCCAGTCATTCAGGTGTGACTTTAACCTCATGACACAGGGACAAGTGGCTTAATTCTCCACTTTTGGTAATGCACTATATTGACAAAAATTAGGGGACGGTGTGAAACAAGCTGTGGCAAAATATCATACTGATCCAACTGTTTGTTAATAAGTTATTCCCGAAAAAACGATGTAACACGGCCTCTGAAACCCATAGTAAATAGCACGAAAGGTCTTAATATTGACAAGAGAATGGGGTGTAAGGTCTTAAAATCGACAAACTAATGGGGCAAACATCTTAAAATCTGAAAAATAATGGGGCTAAAGATGAGGGAGAAGGGTATCTAGAAAAATGTCCCATGGAGACTAAATGGGGGAAGGGACAATGGGATGTACTGCTGGTAAAGAAGCGGATGATGGCTGCAGAGAAGAAGAGTTGGGACATGTTGAAGACAAAGGGGGAGATACATTGAGAAATAAATACACAGATAGGCAAGACGGACAGACAAACACACACACACACACACACACACACACACACACACACACACACACACACACACACACACGCACACCACACACACACACACACACAACACAACACACACACACACACACATATACATATATATATATATATATATATATATATATATATATATATAGAGAGAGAGAGAGAGAGTGAGAGTGAGAGTGATATATAGAGAGAGATAGAGAGGGGGAGGGGGGTAGAGGGAAGCAGGAAGCACAAACAAAACAAAATATAAAACAAAGAAAGGTAAACAGTCTAAGAGGAACAAGAACCAAGACATAAACCCCAGACCAAGGTAATCAATGACCTAGATATCACGGTAGGGTAGGGTAGGTATGTGGAGGTAGCTCAGGTGCATGGCGGTACAGTCATGGCCAGCAAGATATGGTCATTTTGGGGAGAAACAGATTTGATAGATTGGCGAACTATTTTGATAAACTAAAGGAGACTAATAATAATGATAATAATAATAATGATAGTCTTACTAGGATTCACTATACTCCGTTTCAAATCATCTGACGGTATATTGAATCCCTTAGCAGCTAATTTCTCGATACCTGATGGAAAAATATGAAACCACTATGTCTCTGCATTATATTAAGACCAATTTTATACAAATAGCACCATATTTCACTACAAAATCTTCAAAATAATGGAGAAATCTTGATGGGAACTTTGCAACTTCCCGTCAGTTAATAATAAACAGGTCTCTCCATATTGTTTTTTTATCAGGTGGTGTTCAAGAATTCATGACCTCGACAGTTGTGGTTAGGGGTATTCGTGGTAATTTAAACCGAATGATACACATAAAACAGTGAGTGCAACTTATGAAGAACACTGAATATAAATTAATGTCAATAGGCTACACAGCGTCTCATTGTTGGCATTGTTCGCCAAAAAGTTTATAGCGAAACCCTGACCGCAACTCCAAAGTCCTGTATTGCCTTCTATTTGCCTTGCCGCTCTTTCTCTCTCTGTCTATGTAATATAAATGTGTGTGTGTGTGCGTGTGTGTGCGTGCGTGTGTGTGCGTGTGTGTTTATGCTGTAAAAACCGATATAAAGGCGGTGTCACACAAACTCCTTTTCCGTCAAATTGTAGTCTGGCAACATCAGAATTTAAGTTGTATCAGATTTCAGCCACCTAACTTAATCCAACATTAGTGCCGCCTCTAGTTGCTGATGTCAATGCAAAAGAGCCCCCAAATATTGCGAGGGAGAGCTAGTTCATGATAAATTGCCGGATAAAGCGCTTCTAACACCAGCCTACTTTCTAGCAACTTTTATCGTCAAGACAGTTTAAGAAATTTACTTAAAACCAAAAAAAGTCACCTAACTTAATATAAATTCAGTCAAAGTTTCAATACCAGTGCCAAGAATCCCAGAAAAGTTGCCGCCTGAAAAATGTTGACCCTCGATAATTGAGGATAAAATGTGGTGTGATACCCCCCCCCCCCCCCCCTAACTATACCGCCCCATCGAGCGCCTTCCACCAACCGGACAAGCCTACCCTACATTACGTATAGACAGGATACACCCTCCCTCACGTGACTGCTCAACTCATACATCAAACACACATCTATAGGCATTAAGGGGAGATCTCTACTTGAGGGATTTTTTTCTTGACCCCTTTCTCCCTCATGTTTAGCCCCATTGCTTTTGATATTATAAAACGTTTGCCCCATTAGTTTAGCGATTTTAAGAACGTTCACCCCATATTAAGACCTTTCGTGCAATTCAGGTGTCGATTTTATCCTGGCGAGCGAAAGCGAGCCTGTAATTTAAGAGGAACCGGCCTTCGGCCGGGACATTTTTTTACCGAAAAATGTACAAATTTATCTTGAAAGGGATTCAAGGGGGCGTAATTTTAAGCTTGATGGAGGTCTAGGGAACAAACTAAATACCTCTCCTTAAAGCCAAGCAAGCGAAAAAAAAAAAAAAAAAAAGAACACAGGGTACAGGATCACCTGCGGTCGTTTTCAGACACACGGGGCTATATTTTCAAACATTTTCAATTTTAGTAAATGTTAAAAAAGTGTCGTGTTATTTTCCTATACTTGCTACTTTCTTAAACTAGGACATTTGGTCCGTCGAAATTATGCATGCGCGTGCACGTGTGTGTGTGCATATGTGTGTGTGTGTGTGTGTGTGTGTGTGTGTGTGTGTGTGTGTGTGTGTGTGTGTGTGTGTGTGTGTGTGTGTGTGTGTGTGTGTGTGTGTGTGTGTGAGAGAGTGTGTGAGATAGATAGAATATGAATGAGTGTGTGTGTGTGAGAGAGAGACAGGGTATGAGTTTGAGAAAAGGAAGGCGTGAGAGTGTGTGTGGGGGGGGGGGGAGAGAGAGAGAGAGAGATTATCCTACACATAATCAAAACGAAATTCCAACCGATAGCTGGCCTTACTAAACCCCCACAACAACAATACTGTATGCAGTGTGCAGGCCGTTATGTAATGTTCTCGGGCAAAAAAAAAAAAAAAAAAAAAAAAAACACACACACACACACACACACCAATTAGCCAACATCAGACTCCGTGGATACTGACCTCATCTATCTTCATTTTGGACCTTTCTTTTACACATTTATTTTTATAGCCTCCTCTTTCTCTTTTGGTTTCCTCTGCAGTGATGACAGTTCGCTCTTCATCGAGACCAACACCGGTTAAGGTAGCCCACCTCGCTTTTTTTTTTTATCTTTCTCTCCTTGTCTCTCTTTCCCTGGCTTGTATCCATTCGGCCCCATTCAGCCAACTGTTTTAAGACGTTTATCCCCATCCAGGTGTCGATTTCTTCCTGGCGAGCGATAGCGAGCCAGCATTGTATGAAGACATCTGGCTTCGCCGGAGACATTTTTCTATCGAAATATTTACACATTTAGCTTGCTGTCACAACAAAAATAAATATATGCTGGCTCGCTACCGCTCGCCAGGAAAATATTGACACCTGGATGGGGGTAAAAGTCTTAAACCAGTAGGCTGAATGGGGCCGAATGGATACAAGCCAAAGAGAGAGAAAGAGAAAAAAAAGCGAGGTGGGCCCCCTTAATGCACTGTATATTAAGGGGAGGTATTTAGTTTGTTCCCTAGACCTCCATCAAGCTTAAAATTACACCCCCTTGAGTCCCTTCAAGACAAATTTGTACATTTTATGGTAGCAAAATGTCCCGGCCGAAGGCCGGTTCCTCTTAAATTACAGGCTCGCTATCGCTCGCCAGGATAACATTGACACCTGAATTGCACTAAAGGTCTTAATATGGGGTGAAAGTTCTTAAAATCGCTAAACTAATGGGGCAAACGTTTTATAATATCAAATGCAATGGGGCTAAACATGAGGGAGAAAGATGTCAAGAAAAAAATCCCTCAAGTGGAGATCTCCCCTTAACTCAGTGTTATAAAATTGTCTATCCTTGTCTTTCCTTGCAGTGATGACAGGTTCGTTCTACATTTAAAACATTGACGTTATTAAAAATGCTATTATTTGATTTCCTTTCTATATTTGCAGTGAGTTTATTCTTCAATTAAACTACTACGGTCCCTGAATTAGTTTATTTTAGTTTAATGCTATACAATGTCCTATCTTTGTGTTTATCTTCTTTCTTTACAGCGATGACCTTTCCTTCTTTGTGTAAGCCATTGTTAGTTAAGTGTATTTGTCTATACTCGTATTTCCTTCTTTGTGTAAGCCATTGTTAGTTAAGTGTACTTGTCTATACTCGTATTTCCTTCTTTGTGTAAGCCATTGTTAGTTAAGTGTATTTGTCTATACTCGTATTTCCTTCTTTGTGTAAGCCATTGTTAGTTAAGTGTATTTGTCTATACTCGTATTTCCTTCTTTGTGTAAGCCATTGTTAGTTAAGTGTATTTGTCTATACTCGTATTTCCTTCTTTGTGTAAGCCATTGTTAGTTAAGTGTATTTGTCTATACTCGTATTTCCTTCTTTGTGTAAGCCATTGTTAGTTAAGTGTATTTGTCTATACTCGTATTTCCTTCTTTGTGTAAGCCATTGTTAGTTAAGTGTATTTGTCTATACTCGTATTTCTCACGTTTTTTGTTCAGTGATGACAAATCGTTCATCATTTAAACAGCTGATAGTTTTCAGGGGGTGCTTTTCTTTAAACAATATACTGTAATTTCCTTGGCTATCCTCGTAAGTCTCTTTGTATTCATTCACTAAGGATATTTAGTTGTTCATTTAAACCACTGCTATTCGTTTTTGTTTTCTTACACAATGCCACCACTTTCCCCTGTCTACACTCCATACAAATCCGTCTATGTGTCTGGATTATCTTATCCTACCGACCTCCAGATGCATTTATTCAATATAGAAAAGACCTTTCGTGGATTTCGGATTTTCGGCAGTCACCAAGGTCTATATACAGATCTTGGCAGTCACTTACAGTACTTCCTTTACAACTCACGAATTATCTCTAAAACCTATCTTTCTTTCACACCTCCATTTTCAGTCTCTTCTCTCAAGCCGCTGTCACACGAGCGCTTTTTCCGTCAATTTTTCATGAACAAGTTTTTCCTCATATTATTTCAGGACTTTTTCGCACTGTTATCGGCAACTAAACTGAAGGTAGATTATGTTAGGCGGCTGAAGTCTGATAAAGTGTAATTTTTGAAGCTTCCATACCACAATTGCCCCTAAAAAATTGCTCGAAAATGCGCTCGTGTGACACCGGCTTTACTCTTCTTGTGTCTCCTTTAAAAGAAAATGGAGAGCCTGTCCTTACCGAGCAACTCACGAATTTCCATTGCTCTTCTTGTATCTGTTCCCTTCAATACGATGACAGCAATATAATTGCTTCAGAATCTTAGTTAAGGGGAGATATCCACTTCAGGGACTTTTTTCTGGACCTCTTTCTCTCTCATGTCTAGCCCCATTGCTTTTGAGATTTTAAGATGTTTGCCCCATTAGTTTGGCGATTTTAAGAAGTTTCACCCCATTTAAGTCACTTTTAAGACCTTTCGTCCCATTTAGGTGTCGATTTTTTCCTGGCGAGCGGTAGCGAGCCTGTAATTTAAGAGGAACCGTACATTTTTCTACCAAAAAATGTACAAATTTATCTTGAAAAGGGGTCAAGGGGGTGTAATTTCAAGCTTGATGGAAGTCTAGGAAACACACTAAAAACCTCCCCTTAACCCCGGACTCGTACAGATCCTCCATAAGCTTAACAAAATCGCATAATGTTAGCCAGAATTAAATCAAGAAAAGCGTATCACAATGTTGGTTTTCTTGCACCATTTCTCATTAGTTTTCTTTTTTTCTTTGTCTTGCTTCGGTATTTGCCCTATAATCATTGTTTTGTCTGTTTACTTCCTACACTTGACAACTTAACCCATCCAGTACCGGTGACGTCTTTTGCATTGTATTCTGGCAATTATTAGATGATTTTATTCAGCTTAGGAAGGCCCTCGCATCATTAACATGCTACAGGCTATCTCCATTAACGCATTCCACTACCGCAGATCCTCCTTGAACTGCACACAATCGTCTATACTCTGTTTCTTTCCATCTGGCGGTCAATTGAATCCCTTAGCAGCTAATTTCTCGATACTTAATTGGACAAAATATGAAGCCCCATATTTCACTACAAAATCTTCAAAACAACTGAGAAATCTTGATGGGAACTTTGCAATTTACCGTCAGTTGAAAAGAAATAGGGTCAAAATATAGCTATAAGAAAATGAAATAGAGGTCGCCGGTACAGAAGTGGTTAAGGGAAGGTATTTAGTTTGTTCACTAGACCTCCATCAAGCTTAAAATTACACCCCCTTGAGTCCTTTTCAAGATAAATTTGTACATTTTTCGGTAGAAAAATTTCCCGGCCGAAGGCCGGTTCCTCTTAAAATACAGGCTCGCTATCGCTCGCCAGGATAAAATCGACACCTCAATGGCACTAAAGGTCTTAATATGGGGTGAAAGTTCTTAAAATCGCTAAACTAATGGGGCAAACGTTTTATAATATCAAAAGCAATGGGGCTAAACATGAGGGAGAAAGGGGTCAAGAAAAAAATCCCTCAAGTGGAGATCTCCCCTTAATTGTGTCTTATTCTTCCTGGCGGTCCACCTGTTTCCTGTTAACCCCTTCTGTCCCGACGACGTCTTTTCCATTTTACTCAAGGATTTTTTTGCCGTTTAAGGGGAGATTCCACCTGGAGGATTTTTTTCTGAATCTCTTTCTCCCTCATGTTTAGCCCCATTGCTTTTGATATTATAAAACGTTTGCCCCATTAGTTTAGCGATTTTAAGAACTTTCACCCCATATTAAGACCTTTCGTGCAATTCAGGTGTCGATTTTATCCTGGCGAGCGATAGCGAGCCTGTAATTTAAGAGGAACCGGCCTTCGGCCGGGACATTTTTCTACCGAAAAATTTAAAAATTTATCTTGAAAGGGACTCAAGGGGGTGTGATTTTAAGCTTGATGGAGGTCTAGGGAGCAAACTAAATACCTCCCCTTAAGAAGGATCTGTGGTAGTCAAATGGGTTAAGTGAGATAGTTCGAAGCCTGTTGTTAATTGCTGGAGGCCCTTTTGAAACGGAATACAATCGTTTACTAATTACCAGAACATAGTTAGAAAGGCGGCACCGGTAATAAAAGGGTTAATTCATCGTTTCATTCTTCCAGCTTTTTTGTTCTCTTATTTAATTTCTTACGGCCATTAACAAAATTCTTTAATCATCCTTGAGGATTATGCTTGTTTACCTTTCAAGCCATGCATGTTAGCTAGTTCCCTAGGCTAACAAAAACGCCTTCCCAGACATCCTTTAAAAAGGAAAGAAAAAAAAAGAACATTTTGCGATAGAAAAACGTCCTGGCCGAAGGTCAATTTCTTCATACAGGCTCGCTATCGCTCGCCCATAAATATATAAATACCTGAATGGGGTGAAGCGTCATATAATCGCCAAACTAATGGGGTGAAACGTCTTAAATCTCCAAACTAATGGAGCGAAACAAGGGAGGTCCAGAAAGATCCCCCCCCCCCCCTCGGCCCAAATAGGGTTAAACAGATCACATGTCGCAATCCTTCTCCTTCCTTCCTTCCTTCTTATATTACTGTTCAACTCACGACTGTCTCCTTCATCTCTTGGCGCCTTTTAATTTATGCTCTCTCTACGTGTTACTGTAATTTATGCTCTCTCTACGTGTTACTGTAATTTATGCTCTCTCTACGTGTTACTGTAATTTATGCTCTCTCTACGTGTTACTGTAATTAGTTCTCTTTTGTCTTGCATTATGTTCATTCCTTTTATTTGTATTGAATGTTTTCTTGAATGTTTCCTCTATCTCAATTTACTCCTTTCTTCTAAATGTAATTAATATCTCAATTAAATGTTTAAGTAATTACATACAGTAATTACACTATACCGTATTCTGTGTGTGTGTGTGTGTGTGTGTGTGTGTGTGTGTGTGTGTGTGTGTGTGTGTGTGTGTGTGTGTGTGTGTGTGTGTGTGCGTGCGTGTGTGTGTGTATCAGTGTGGACCATAACGCGTGAGTACTCGAGTGAGACCAGTGAACACCAAGAGAGAACGTCATTATGCTGTTAATACCCCATTCACAAAAAACAGCTGACTTCCTCAAGGCGGTCGGGCAGCATTCCAAACGGTCTGACTCACGAGGAAGGGAGGAGGGGGAGGGAAGGAAGGAGGGAGAGGAAAGGGAGGAGGGGGAGGGAAGGAGGGGGAGGGAAGGAAGGAGAGGGAGGAAGGGGAGGAGGAGGAGGAGGGAAGGAAGGAGAGGGAGGGAGGGCGGGGGAGGAGGGAAGGGTGGGGGAGAAGGGAAGGGTAGAGGAGGAGGTAAGGGTAAAAAGGAAATCAAACAACAAAAACAACCGGTCCAGCGACCCCTCATGGCTGCTTGCACTCCAAAACATTGATGGTCAAGTGTCCAAACATAATAATAATAATAATAATATTTATTCAGTTAGCAATTTACAGAGTTGGTACCACATAGTATGTTACAAAAATTGCCTTGCATAATTCCAACTAAGGATAGCCCAATACGGCCGTTAGGCGTAAACAGTGGTTTAGAGTGGGTAAGGGGAAAATGGAAAGGGAAGACTGCCCTGGGACAAATGTCCGTGGCAAGATTGGGAAAGTGGAGGAGGGAAAGGTGGAGGAAGAGGAAAGGGAGTGGAGGAGGAGGGAAAGGAGGTGGAGGAGGAGGGAAAGGAGGTGGAGGAGGAGGGAAAGGAGGTGGAGGGAAGGGAGGAGGAGGAGGGTAGGGAGAAGGAGGGAAGGGTGGAGGAGGAGGAGTGACGGGGATGGGGCTGGGTACACTGTGATTGTTGCTTGTGCTGGCTAAGAAAAACATGCGGTTACATTTTATACAACTGAGATATGACAGTTTATATACTCCAAAAAAATGAATGATAGTACAGCAGTGGTCATGAATAACTGAACACCTAATAATACAAACAAACAGTGAGCATGAACTAGTGAATCACATCAAGACGATCTTTGTGGCGCAAGCGGTTATCAAAATAGGTCGCTATAGTGTCCACGAATTCCTGACCACGACTGTACCTTACTTACGCCGGTATCACACGAGAGTTTTTATAGTCAACATTCGATATTCAACATTGTTCTGGTAACATTGTTGGACTATTTTGCACTGGTATCGGAAACTAGACTGGTGGTAGATGAATTTAGCTAACCGAAATATTTTAAATGTTTACCCAATAAGCTGCCAGATCAGTGTTGAGTATAAATGTTGAGGGAAAAAGCGCTCGTGTGATACCGGCCTTACGTACAGTTGCCCATATAATTTTCGTACCCACTCTGTGACTTACTATAATTATGGACGAATAATTTGTTATAAAACCGCTTATTGATCTCATGAAGTAAATACTGTTCAACATACTAAACTCCTAATATGATGGTACTAGTTTTCTGACATATTGTATACATGTATGTACAGTGTAACGCAGTGTGTTCAAACTAAAGCCGGTATCATACGAGAGATTTTATAGCCAACATTCGATTATCAACAAATTTCTGGCAACATTTCTGGAGAATTTTGCACTGGTTTCGGAAACTAGACAGGTGATAGATGAATTTCGGTAATAGGCAAATATTTAATGTTGACCTCATAAGCTGCCAGACCAGTGTTGAGGATAAATGTTGAGTGAAAAAGCGCTCGTGTGATACCGGCTTAACGTGGCAAATATACTTTCTACTCTCACCGGGTTGCACAAAATAAGTTAGGATGAAAGTGAAGTAGGAAAGGATGACTAATGAAAGCCGTGAACACACACTGGTAAATCTAAACCCACATAACGAAAACAGTATATATTTTTGTAATAAAAGAACGGTAAACTAATTTTGATATATGGGTTTCGAGTCCTTGGAGCACCACATGTATTCATTACTTGGAGCACCACATGTATTCATTACTTGGAGCACCACATGTATTCATTACTTGGAGCACCACATGTATTAATTACTTGGAGCACCACATGTATTCATTACTTGGAGCACCACATGTATTCATTACTTGGAGCACCACATGTATTCATTACTTGGAGCACCACATGTATTCATTACTTGGAGCACCACATGTATTCATTACTTGGAGCACCACATGTATTCATTACTTGGAGCACCACATGTATTCATTACTTGGAGCACCACATGTATTAATTACTTGGAGCACCACATGTATTCATTACTTGGAGCACCACATGTATTCATTACTTGGAGCACCACATGTATTCATTACTTGGAGCACCACATGTATTCATTACTTGGAGCACCACATGTATTCATTACTTGGAGCACCACATGTATTCATTACTTGGAGCACCACATGTATTCATTACTTGGAGCACCACATGTATTCATTACTTGGAGCACCACATGTATTCATTACTTGGAGCACCACATGTATTCATTACTTGGAGCACCACATGTATTCATTACTTGGAGCACCACATGTATTCATTACTTGGAGCACCACATGTATTCATTACTTGGAGCACCACATGTATTCATTACTTTCATCGCTTTCATAAAATAAGTTTATTTGCAAGTTAATTGGTGATAAATAATATGAATTTACATATTCCGGAGCTATACTGGTAAGTTTACAAGAAAGCAGGGATAGACAATACCTGAGAGCAAAGACTGGGAACAAAGTCAGGAAAATACAAAGAGAGGGGTGTGTGTGTGTGTGTGTGTGTGTGTGTGTGTGTGTGTGTGTGTGTGTGTGTGTGTGTGTGTGTGTGTGTGTGTGTGTGTGTGAGAGAGAGCGAGGGGGGAGGGGTTGCAAGTTGGAAGAGGAGGGAACTAGATAGGAAAGGGGAGTTGAAAGGGGTAGAAAGGGAGTTGAAAGGGGTAGAAAGGGAGTTGAAAGGGGTAGAAAGGGAGTTGAAAGGGGTAGAAAGGGATTTGAAAGGGGTAGAAAGGGAGTTGAAAGGGGTAGAAAGGGAGTTGAAAGGGGTAGAAAGGGAGTTGAAAGGGGTAGAAAGGGAGTTGAAAGGGGTAGAAAGGGAGTTGAAAGGGGTAGAAAGGAGTACCGGTACGGGGTGAGACGGAAAGATGTTAACCCCTTCTGTACCGGCGACCTATTTTTAAGTTTAGTATAGCTATATGTAGACGATGTCGTGCAGCTTACTAAGGAGCTGTGGTAGTATAAAGGGTAAAGTGAGATAGTACGAAACCTGTTAATTGCTGGAGGCCCTTTTTAAACTCAATCAACTCGTCTAACACTAGCCAGAATAAAGTTAAAAAGACGTCGCCGGTACAGAAGGGGTTAAGAAAGGAGGGTGGGCTGTAAAGGGGGTAGGAGGTTAGAAAGTAGGAGAGAACAAGACAAGGTGAGGGGGGGGGGGGGTAGGATAGGAGGATGGGAGAGGAGGCTGGAGAGGACGAGTAAGGGGGAGGGGATAGAATAGGTGGGGGGGGAGGCTGGAGAGGACGAATTAGGGGGGAGGGGGGAATGAGGCTGGAGAGGACGAATTGGCGGGGGGGATGAGACTGGAGAGGGACGAATTAGGGGGGGGATGGGGGGATGAGGACTGAAGAGGACGAATTAGGGGGGATGGGGGGGGATGAGACTGGCGAGGACGAATTGGAGGGGGGGATGAGACTGGAGAGGACAAATTAGGGAGGGGGGGGGGGATGAGGCTGGAGAGGACGAATTAGGGAGGGAGGGGATAGATTAAGGGGGAGGAGGCGACTGGATAGGACGAGTAAGGTAAGGGGGAGTACACACTGAAGGGGGGTGAGCGAGAGGGTAAGAGAGAGTTGCGTATATACCGTTCTGGTTAAACACTGGTGGTGGTGGTGGGGGGGAGGTTGATGATGTGGTCACCGTGGTTGGTTTGGTACCGCTAGTGGTGGTGGTGGTGGTGGTGGTGGTTGAAGTATTGATTCTTGTGATAGGCCTACTACCGGTATACTGTATATTATGTGGTTGTCTTGGTAACATGGTAGGTAGCGTATTAAGGGGGTCACCGTTTTTTTGTTTATCTTTCTCTCTTTCCCTAACTTGTATCCATTCGGCCCCATTCAGCCAACTGTTTTAAGACATTTATCACCATCCAGGTGTTGATTTCTTCCTGGCGAGCGATAGCGAGGCAGCATTGTATGGAGAAATCCGGCTTCGCCGGAGAAATTTTTCTATCGAAAAATGTACAAATTTAGCTTGCTGTAAAAAAAAAAATATATATATATATGCTGGCTTGCTAACGCTCGCCATGAAAATGTTGACACCTGATGGGGATAAGTCTTCAAACAGTAGGCTGAATGGGGCCGAATGGATACAAGCCAAAGAGAGAGGGTGAGAAAGATAAAAAAAGCGAGGTGGGCTCCCTTAATAGGCTCATTTGTGTGGTTGCCGTGGTAATGTGGCAGTAATGGTGACTATGGCCAGACGTGGTACCTACCGGTAGCAGTATTGGTGAAAATGTTGGTGGATGTATTGATAGTGGTGCAGACAGTTAGTGGTATTGATGAGATTATGAATGTGGATGTTTTGATAGTGGTGCAGACAGTGAGTGGTATTGATGAGATTATGAATGTGGATGTTTTGATAGTAGTGGAGACAGTGAGTGGTATTGATGAGATTATGAATGTGGATGTTTTGATAGTGGTGGAGACAGTGAGTGATATTGATGAGATTATGAATGGATGTTTTGATAGTGGTGGAGACAGTGAGTGATATTGATGAGATTATGAATGTGGATGTTTTGATAGTGGTGGAGACAGTTAGTGATATTGATGAGATTATGAATGTGGATGTTTTGATAGTGGTGGAGACAGTGAGTGATATTGATGAGATTATGAATGTGGATGTTTTGATAGTGGTGGAGACAGTTAGTGATATTGATGAGATTATGAATGTGGATGTTTTGATAGTGGTGGAGACTGAGTGATATTGATGAGATTATGAATGTGGATGTTTTGATAGTGGTGGAGACAGTGAGTGGTATTGATGAGATTATGAATGTGGATGTTTTGATAGTGGTGGAGACAGTGAGTGATATTGATGAGATTATGAATGTGGATGTTTTGATAGTGGTGGAGACAGTTAGTGATATTGATGAGATTATGAATGTGGATGTTTTGATAGTGGTGGAGACAGTGAGTGATATTGATGAGATTATGAATGTGGATGTTTTGATAGTGGTTGGAGACAGTGAGTGATATTGATGAGATTATGAATGGTGGATGTTTTGATAGTGGTGGAGACATTTTAGTGATAGGATGAGATTATGAATGTGGATGTTTTGATAGTGGTGGAGACAGTGAGTGATATTGTGAGATTATGAATGTGGATGTTTTTGATAGTGGTGGAGACAGTTAGTGATATTGATGAGATTATGAATGTGGATGTTTGATAGTGGTGGAGACAGTGAGTGATATTGATGAGATTATGAATGTGGATGTTTTGATAGTGGTGGAGACAGTGAGTGATATTGATGAGATTATGAATGTGGATGTTTTGATAGTGGTGGAGACAGTTCGTGATATTGATGAGATTATGCATGTGGATGTTTTGATAGTGGTTGAGACAGTGAGTGATTTGATGAGATTATGAATGTGGATGTTTTGATAGTGGTGGAGACAGTGAGTGATATTGATGAGATTATGAATGTGGATGTTTTGATAGTGGTGGAGACAGTGAGTGATATTGATGAGATTATGAATGTGGATGTTTTGATAGTGGTGGAGACAGTTAGTGATATTGATGAGATTATGAATGTGGATGTTTTGATAGTGGTGCAGACAGTGAGTGGTATTGATGAGATTATGAATGTGGATGTTTTGATAGTGGTATTGATGAGATAAATATTTGGATTAAATCTCAATGGCAATTACCTGAAAGTTAAACATTGATGTAGTGTGTGTGTGTGTGTGTGTGGAAGGTAGTTACTGTTGTGGCAAAGTTAAGAGATGGTAGCGGTATGGGATATTGCTGGAATGGAGTCAATCTGGTTGGTGTAGTGCCTGAAGCGGTAGTGGTTGTTGTGGTTGTAGTACAGATGGTAGCCGGGGTATTGGTAAAGCTACTACTACTGGTGGTGGTGGTGGTGGTCAGACTATAACTACTACTACTACTGGTGGTGGTGGTAGCTACTGTATAATGCCTGAGGAAGTGGTGGTGATAATAATAGGTGTTGTCACGGTATACTAATAGGCCAACCACAACTGTTAACTCTCTCTCTCTCTCTCTCTCTCTCTCTCTCTCAAAAAAAAAAAAAAAAAAAAAAAATGTATGTAAGTGTATGTGTGTGCACTGTACAGTATGTGTATATATACTGTATATATATATGTATGTATGTATGTGTATGTGTGTATATGTGTGTACCGGTGTATATATGTATGTATATGTATATATATATATATATATATATGCATATATACATATATAGTTTGTAAGGCCAGACTGCCTAGTAAGGACCTTGAGGTCTGTGTGGTCTGTGTATCTATGTAGCTCTATGTAGCTCTCTCTCTCTCTCTCTCTCTCTCTCTCTCTCTCTCTCTCTCTCTCTCTCTCTCTCTCTCGCACACACACACACACACACACACACTAGTAGACACACATAGCACAGATAGGCTACCGGTACTAATGTTGTGGGCTTATGATCAGATACGAAGTTCTCTAGTTGTTTATAGATTGGAAGCGAGCAAAATAATCCAATCTCTCTCGCTCTCTCTTCCCCCCCCCCCCCCCAGGGTGTAAAAACCTGATACTACCCCCTTGATGGCGGATAAATAAAAAGGCCACTTCCACCCAGCCCGCCACTTGGGTCTATTAAGGGGAGGAAGACCGTTTTTCTGGACCCCCTTCTCCCTAATGTTTAGCCCCACTAGTTTTGAGATTATAAGACTTTCGGCCCATTAGTTTGATGATTTTAACACCTTACGCCCCATTTCGTTGTCAATTTTAAGACCTTTCATGCCATTTAGGTGTCAATTTTTTCCTGGCGAGCGAAAGCGAGCCTGCAATTTTAAGAGGAACCGGCCTTCGGCCGGGAAATTTTACTACCGAAAATGTACAAATTTATCTTGAAGGGGGTCTAGGGTGTGTTTTTCTAAGCTTGATGGAGGTCTAGGGAGGAAACTAAAAAATATAAATGAATAAATGAATTAATAGACCAAACAAACGGTCCGCTTCCTCGCATTTATGGTCAACATTCGATGGTCAACATTCGATGATCAACATTTCTCTGGCAACATGTTTTAAATATTTTGCACCGGTATTGGAAACTAGACTGTTACTAGATGAACTTAGGTGACCGAAATATTCTAAAATGTTGACCTCATAAGCTGCCAGATCAGTGTTGAGGGAAAAGCCGCTCGTGTGATACCGCCTTTAGAGTCGGTTCATTATCAGCTGGCGGTAAATTGCCATATCCCTTTCTTGTTGGTTCATATTTCACTATAAGATTATGGAGTAAAATAGGTTGTTAAGGGGAGATCTCCACTCGAGGTATTTTTTTCTTGACTCCTTTCTCCCTCATGTTTAGCCCCATTGCTTTTGATATTATAAAACGTTTGCCCCATTAGTTTAGCGATTTTAAGAACTTTCACCCCATATTAAGACCTTTCGTGCCATTCAGGTGTCAATTTTATCCTGGCGAGCGATAGCGAGCCTGTAATCTAAGAGGAATCGGCCTTCGGCCGGGACATTTTTCTACCGAAAAATGTACAAATTTATCTTGAAAGGGACTCAAGGGGTGTAATTTTAAGCTTGATGGAGGTCTAGGGAACAAACTAAATACCTCCCCTTAACCCCTTCATTACCGGTGGCATCTTGTCATTATATTCTAGCAACTATTAAGGGGAGATTTCCACTTGAGGGATTTTTTTCTTGACCCCTTTCTCCCTCATGATTAGCCCCATTGTTTTTCTAATTTTAAGACGTTTGCCCCATTATTTTGACGATTTTAAGGACTTTCAACCCATTTCTGTCAATTTTAAGACCTTTCGTGCCATTTAGGTGTCGATTTTATCCTGGCGAGCGATAGCGAGCCTGTAATTTAAGAGGAACCGGCCTTCAGCCGGGACATTTTTCTACCGAAAAATGTACAAATTTATCTTGAAAGGGGCTCAAGGGGGTGTAATTTCAAGCTTGATGGATACCTTTTGATACCTTTTGATGTGTTCGCCACTCTTCTAGCGGCACGAAGGAGCGCGACGCCCCTCGTTATGGGTGGTGATGGAGGCCTAGGGAACAAACTAAAAACCTCCCCTTAACCCCTTCATTACCGGTGGCAGCTTGTCATTCTATTCTAGCAACTATTAAGCAATGTAATGCAGTTTAGAAAAGGGGCCTCCAGCAATGACCAGGCTTCGAACTACCTCACTTAACCCTTTTTACAACCACAGATCCTTCTTATATAAATAAGGAGGAGAGTATGCCACTTGAGGAAGATGTTTTTCTTGGACTCCTTTCTCCCATCATGTTTAAGGCCCCGATTGTCTTTTTCTAATTTTAAGACCTTTCGCACAAATTATTTTGAGCGGATTTTAAGAACATTTCGACCCATTTCTGTCAATTTTAAGACCTT